>JAGFNQ010005182.1:0-27040 GCA_024364735.1 Boesenbergia rotunda | reverse complement strand
GCATACGGGGTAAAGATAAGAAGAAATAACACTGATTTTAGCAGGATCTACCTCAATACCTTTCTGAGAGACTATGTGTCCAAGAACTATCCCATGCTCTACCATGAAGTGGCATTTCTCAAAATTCAAAACAAGGTTAGTTTCAATGCAACGATGTAAAACCCTAGACAAGTTATTCAAACATGAATCAAAAGACGTGCCATAAACTGAAAAATCATCCATAAATACCTCCATACAGTCCTCTAGCAACTCACCGAATATACTCACCATACATCTCTGAAAGGTACCGGGTGCGTTGCAGAGTCCGAAGGGCATACGTCTTAGGCAATGTACCAAAGGGGCAAGTGAAGGTGGTCTTCTCCTGGTCCTCTGGATCTATGCAAATCTGAAAATAGCCTGAAAATCCGTCCAAGAAACAGTAGTGTGACTTCCTGCCAGTCTCTCAAAGCATCTGATCAATGAATGTAGAGGGAAGTGATCTTTCCTTGTGACCTTGTTGAGCTTCCTGTAATCAATGCAGACTCTCCAGGAATTCTTGACTCTGGTGGGTACTAATTCATTACTTTCATCTGCCACCACTGTCACTCCAGATTTCTTAGGCACCACATGAATAGGGCTAACCCATTGACTGTCAGAAATAGGGTAAATAATACCTGCCTGTAGAAGTCTAGTCACCTCTTTCTTTACAACATCCAATATAAGTGGGTTGAGCCTCCTTTGTGGTTGCCTCACAGGTTTGACATTTTCCTCTAAAAAGATCCTGTGCATGCAGATAGCTGGGCTGATACCTGGTATATCTGATAGTGTCCACCCAATTGCCTTCTTGTAGTGCCTCAGGACTTGCAGTAATTTTTCTTCTTGTTCTGACTCCAAATGCTGTGCAATAATAACAGGAAAAGTCTGCTCCTCTCCTAGGTATGCATATTTCAAGTGGCCTGGTAATGGCTTCAATTCACTCTGGTCCTCTTCAGTAGAAATAAGTGGTCCCTGGGGCTTAGTGCAATCCCCTACACTTTGAATATCAGTAAAAATAGGTGATCCTTGGGGCTCTGTGCAATCCCCTACACCTAGAAAAATGTCACCAGCTGGAAGTGTGTCTGAAATGTCTTCTGAAAAATCCTCAGTATCAGCAGTCAGTACTCTCTCAGCCTCCTCTGAATCAATAGCTTCTTCAGAAAAATCATCTAGAAATCCCTCAGCCTCCAACTTAGTCTGCGCCAGCTCCTTTAGAATGTCCATGCTCATGATAGAGTGGTCCTCTCTTGGATGCTTCATAGTATCAAAAAGGCTAAATTGTACAACCGTGTCTCCAATCTCCATAGAAAGTGTCCCGGCATATACATCAATCTTCGTTCTGGCCGTCTTCAGAAAAGCCTGCCTAAAATAAGTGGAGAACGGTGTGCCAAGTAATCTCCCTCCATATCCAAAATATAGAAATCAGCAGGAAATATCAGCTCCTTTACCTTAACCAAAACATCCTCAATCATACCTGCTGGGTGGGTCTGACTCCTATCTGCTAGCTGTATCACCACGCCAGTGGGCTGTAAAGGGCCTATGCCAAGCATCTGAAAAACTGACTTGGGCATCACATTTATGGAAGCTCCTAAATCTAACATAGCATCGTGGAATATGGTGCTCCCTATCTCACAAGAAACAGTGAATACCCCTGGATCTTCACACTTCTGAGGAATAGTGTGGATAAGTGCTGAGATGTTCTTCCCAAAGCTGACCAATTCATTTTCCTTGAGTCTCTTTTTATGAACACAAAGATCCTTCAAAAACTTAGCATATTTGGGAATCTGCTTGATCATGGTCAACAAAGGTACATTGATCTCCACTTTGCTAAATAGCTCCACTAACTCATTGAATTCCTTGGCTTTCTCTTCCTCCATTTGCTTTTTGGCATGTGTTCTCTGCTGTGGAAAGGGTAAAGGAATCCTAAATTCATCAGTTTTGGCCGGAAATGGAGCTGCTGAATTCTGCCCTGCTGTCCCCTGCGTAACAGCTGCTGTCCCCTGTGTCTCGGCACTGTTTTCTTCTCTGATTTCCACCAAATTTGGAGGGTTGCTTGAGGATTGAGTTGGGAACGGGCTAGGGTCGGAATCAGCTAAATTTGAACTCATTTCAGTGTGGTTTTGGGCCGGAATTGGAGACGCTGTCCGGTTTCCTGAAAATTCTGCTCTTGGACTCTTAGGAGATGTTGTAACCTTCCCACTTCTCAAAGTTATAGCGCTCACATTCCCTTTTGGATTAGGAACAGTTTGGGAAGGAAGTTGGCTTGATCCTTGAGCTTGATTTTGATTAATTCCACTAGCCAATTGCCCTAATTGTCTCTCAACGTTTTGTTGCCAACCTTGTTGTTGTTGTTGCCAAGATTGTTGTTGTTGCATTATCTGTTGAAACATATCATCAACCCTCTATTGAGGCATATTTCCTCCACTTGAGCTCCCATAACCTCCTTGGTTAGAATAGCTTCTTGAGTGACCTTGAAAGGAAGAAGAAGAAGGCTGAAATTTTGATTGCTGATTTTGTTGAAAACTTGAATTTTGGGGCTGATAAGAGGGCTGATAGGGCTGTTGATAGGGCTGATCAAATGGCTGATATGCTTGGAAACATTGCTGGGCGTTGTGACCTTGAAAATTCTGATTTTGAGCTGGAAAATTAGGTGGCGAGGGCTGAAAATTCTGCCCTTGAAATCCTTGACCATAGGGCTGAAATTGCTGATTCATGGGCTGTGATGGCTGAAAATTTTGTTGATTTGGAGCTTGGAAAGCTGGGAATGACTGAAAGCCCTGCTGCCCTTGATAAGGTTGCTGAAATTGAGGTTCAAATGGCTGAAATTGTTGCTGAAAATGTTGAGAATTAGGCTGAAACGAAGGCTGAAAACTTTGGTGTGTTTGCTGAAAAGTTGGCTGATTGTTTTGAGCTTGTTGGGGCTGCTGGAAATTCGATTGAGGCTGCTGTGAGGACTGACTTTGAGGCTCTTGCTGGCAGAAAGCATTCTCATACCTCAAGTTAGGATGATTCCTCCAACCGGGGTTATAGGTAGAGGAATATGGATTGTTTCTGGCTGGAAATTGTCCTCTCATTAATGCAGCTACTGTCTCGTCCTGTTGGAGATTGGGGCATGAGTCTGAAGTATGCTCTAGACTAGAGCAAATGCCACACACACTTATGACTTGACTCGATGGTGGAGATACTGAAGGAGTTGAACTTAGTCTTTCCATTTTTAATTCCATTTGCTTGAAAGCTGAGGTGAGCTCCATCAATGCATTCTTCACCTCCTTGTTATCAGTGGGAACTACCTGAACTTCACCCACTCCTCTGGTGCTCAAGGCTCTGCCTCCAAATTATTGGGAATTCTCAGCCATATTAGAAATTAACTCCCTAGCTTGCATTGGTGACTTGTTCACTAAGGCTCCTCCAGCTGCAGCATCTATCAGGACTCTATCCGTCTGCAGCAGTCCTTCATAAAAATATTGAATCAATAATTGCTCACTGATTTGATACTGGGGGCAACTTGAACACAACTTGTTAAATCTTTCCCAGTAATCATATAGTGTTTCGCCCACCACTTGCTGAATCCCACAGATACTTTTTCTGATTATAGCTGTGCGGGAAGCTGGGAAATACTTCTCCAAAAATGCCTTCTTCATAGCTATCCAACTAGACACATGTCCTGTAGGCAGATAATAGAACCAGTCTTTGGCTGCTCCTGTCAATGTGAAGGGGAAAGCTCTCAGCTTGATGTCTTCTTCAGAAATGCCCTGAGGCTTCATAGTAGAGCACACCACATGGAATTTGTGCAAGTGTCTGTTTGGATCCTCCCCAGATAAACCCTGAAACTTTGGCAACAAATTAATAAGCCCAGATCTTAACTCAAAACTTTACCCCAGCTCTGGATAAGCTATGCTGGAGTACTGAAATGCAGCGTAAGGTGCTGCAAGCTCCTTCATGGTTCTCTGGTGGTCTGCCATGTCTCTGCCTGAGTGAGTAAAAATAGTCTGAATGGGAGGAATATCTGTAGTCTCTGAAAGAATGACCTGGCTCCTCCTGGCTCTGAAAGTCCTCTCAATCTCAGGGTCGAAATCTTCTAATTCAGCACCTAAAGACCTGGTCATAAAAATAAAACAAATCGCAGTAAAAGTGGATAAAAAGATAAACAGATAAAATCAAATCCAAAGATATAGCAATAAGCACAAAAGTAAGTCAAGAATGATATGAAATAAGAGCACAAGCAAAAAATCAAACAAGTCAACTAACAGTTCCCCGGCAACGGCGCCAAAAATTTGATGAGCCCAAACTATGTGTCACGAAAGTAGGCCTCAAATTTAAATGTGAAATGAATAGCTGGAAACCCTTTTTACACTCAAAAGTATGAAAATGTAATATAGGGGCCACAGGTCGTATTTTTCTCGGGGCTAGTTGTCGTGTTTGATTCGAGCTAGGTTTAGGTGTCGTTTTTTTTTGTTTTTGAGTTTCAAATAAGTGATTGAATTTGGATAGCAATTGTGAATGAAAATAGAATGAAAATAAGGAAAATGAACAAATGAACTAAGCAAGAGATGGCACTTGATACTTCCACCAAGAAAAATCGAGTCAAGCTATAGGCTGTAACCGAAGTTTGGAAAGGACCATTCAAATGCACAGTGAACGCTGAATGAAAGAAATCAATCGTGTTATGGAAATTATCTGAAGCAAATCAAGCCCAAGCAATTGCTATTTATGCCTTTCGGAAATTAAACAAGCTACACATGTTAACTCCAACTAACTACAATTTTTGAAACCACAACTTATTGATTCCAACTCAATCAGATGCCACAAATGACAAGTTAAATTCAGAGTCAATTAGATCCAAAGCATATGGCACACAACTGAGAATTGAAACTGAAATCAGATTTGAGAAGAGAAGTAAAATTCAGAAATGGATTTTGGAATGAAATGACACGCAAACTAGAATTTGATGCCCAGAACTTTAAGCAAATGCTATTCTAAACCCAACAAACTATCTATCCAATACTAGAGTAGGAATTAACAGCTAAGAAACTCAGAAATTCGAAACAGATTCAGAAACCAAAGGAGAGAAATCAAGACAGAATGAAACTTGGCACGCAACAAGTTGAAATTGGCACGCAAGGATTAAAACTAAAGCAAACTGAAATTTGTCTTAATCTATCACTAAACAAGTTCCTAGTTAACTTAACTTGAAGATAAAAATCCTAAGTGAGCTAAAACAATTCAGAATTACAAACTAAGTTGCTGAAAACTGAAATTGCAGAAAAACAGGGCAGAATTAGACTAAACTGAAAACTATAGCTAAGACAGGAATTAAACTAAGGAAATCTACTCCTCGATTCCTTCCCAAGCTCAGGATCTTCTTGGTTGTCAATCAAGAGCAGGCTTCGAACCCCTAGGCTCAGCAAATCAGTGGAAAAACAGCTTCAACCATCGATTCTGCTCAAACTGCTTCAGCTGGGAGAATTCCAATCCAAATGCTTCGATCTTCGTTTGTGGAGCTGCGATGGTGATTTGGGAACAATCTGAGGTCACCTGAGAACCCCTACAAGTGCCTCAGATCATTGGAAATGGATTGTGGCGAAGATCTCAGTTCTCGGACCACAGAGATTGCGAAACCCTCAACAAGCTCTGTCCGGATGAAATTTGAGCTGAAATCTTGGTTGATGCTGCCTTCTAAAGATTCAGATGATGAATTTCGGTTGGAAACGAGGTGGTCACGCCTTCTTGGATCAAGAAATGGCTAAGAACACGAAGAACTAAGGAAGAATGGCGAAGACAGCGAAGACGCGACGAGGGTGAGCTGCGCAGAAAATCTGATTAAATACATAACCATTGGATGGCTGTGATTTATTGGAGGAGATCCAACGGCAGATCTTGGTTTGATTTGAGCCAAACTTTGTTGTTGATGATCTGGAGTCAAGATCTGCCTTGTGGTAGCTCGGATCCTCCAGATATGCAACGGATGGTCCAGATCAACTCTATCTGTGATTGGACGCTCTAGAGCCCTCCAAGCTTGATCCAACGGTTGATTGAGCTCTGATTGTGATGAAACCTTCAGATCTTGATCAGGGTGCTTGATCAACCCTAGCCCTAGCTCGGATGGCTTCAGATCATCCCGGATGGCTCAGATCTAGCCGCTTTCGAATCGAACGGCCCAGATTTAATCGTGATCTTGATAATCTGATCCGGGTCACTTCCGACTCGAGTTTGACCCAATATGCCCTAGATCCTTGAACCTTGATGCCTACAAAAATAGATCAAGAATTAGTGGCCAAAATAATCCAAAAATTTGCATATTTGCAATTAAGTCCAAAATAAAGGTAAGTTCTAAAACCTAGGGCAATTTCACAATTTTGACAATAAAAACATAGATCAAACATGGATTTTAGCAGCTCAAATAATCAATAAAATGATGCTTATCAATGCTCCGCATGCTGAACCCTGAAATAGCACTCAACGTGAACAGCGGGACGCACCGACCCCAGACCAGCGAGGAGTTGGTCAGTAGTGCTTTAATCTCAGAGCACTATCTGAATAGCATCAAGGCACAGCAAACACAGCAGAAGCCAGTCCTGATTGAGAACAAGACAACCGGAGGCCAGAAGCCTCAGCCAAATAACCAGAACTCGAAGAACAAGAACCACAAAAGGAAGCAGTGGCCTGGCAGCCAAAAAGGAAACCCAGAGAACAATCAAGCTAGGTATCCACCTTGTCCTAAGTGTGGGAGGACCCATCCAGGAGCATGCCTTTTGGGTGTAACTGGATGCTACTCATGTGGACAAGAGGGACACAGATCCAAAGACTGCCCAAACAAGTTTAAGGTACTTCCTCAGCAGTCCGTACAGTATGGAGGCAAGCCTCAGTTACATTACATGCCTACTATACTGGAGGGACCTCAGATCAGTCAGGGAGGGTTGAAAGCAGCACCCGTTCCAACCAATGCCAGAGTCTTTTCCCTCACGAAGGAAGAAGCTGCCAGCGCCTCCACGGTCGTAACAGGTCAAATAGTTATTTTTCAGCATTTAGCTACTACACTGTTTGACACTGGGGCGACCCATTCTTTCGTATCAGTACCTTTTGCTAGTAAGTTATAGCTGCCTGCAGAGAGTTGGGAGTCCAGATTCCTGACAACTCTCCCTTCAGGGGAGATCATGGAATCCACCCAGCGGCTCCGGGCTGTGCCAATCAAGATTTCAGACCGAGAGCTATATGTCGATCTGATAGTCCTTGCGATGCAAGACTTCGACATCATACTGGGCATGGATTTCCTCAGTAAGTACATCGCTTCAGTGGACTGCCGTAGAAGGAAGGTGGTTTTCAGCCCAGAAGGAGAACCACCATTCGAGTTTCAAGGAGCCCCAAAGAGGAAGACTCAGAAATTCCTCTCAGCCTTGGCAGCCCACCAGATGCTAGAGCAAGGGTGTGCTGGTTTTCTTGCACACGTAGTGGACTCAGAAGCAAAGAAAGAACTCAAGCAAGAGGATGTACGGGTAGTCTGCGAATATCCAGAAGTGTTCCCAGAAGAACTACCTGGACTACCGCCCAACAGGGAGGTGGAATTTGAGATTGAGCTGGTGCCAGGTACCGGTCTGGTCTCAAAAGCCCCATATCGTATGTCTCCTGCAGAGCTGAAAGAATTACAAGAGCAACTCCAGGAGCTACTAGACAAGGGCTTCATCCACCCGAGTCATTCACCCTGGGGAGCTCCTGTACTTTTCGTCAAGAAGAAGGATGGGTCTATGCGTCTGTGCATAGACTACAGAGCTCTGAACAAGGTAACCATCAAGAACAAGTACCCCCTTCCTAGAATAGATGATTTATTTGATCAACTCAAAGGGGCTACAGTGTTCTCGAAGATAGACCTGCGTTCTGGGTATCATTAGCTAAAGGTTAAAGAAAGTGACATCCCCAGGACGGCCTTCAGGACAAGATACGACCACTACGAATTTGTAGTGATGCCTTTTGGAGTAACCAATGCTCCAGCAGTCTTCATGGAGCTGATGAACCACATCTTTAAGGAGTATCTCGATAAATTCGTCATTGTATTTATTGATGATATTCTCATATACTCACAGACTCCAGAGGACCATGCTACACACTTGAGGATAGTGCTGCAGATCCTTCAGCAGGAGAAGCTCTATGCAAAATTCTCAAAGTGTGAGTTTTGGCTAGATCAGGTGACCTTCCTAGGTCACATTGTATCCAAAGAAGGCATTCAAGTTGATCCAGCCAAGATAGAAGCAGTCAGCAACTGGTGTAGACCCAAGAATGCCAGTGAAATCAGGAGTTTCTTAGGCCTGGCAGGATATTACAGAAAATTTGTGGAAGACTTTTCCAGAATAGCCTCTCCACTCACAGCCTTGACCAGAAAGAACAAGAAGTTTGAATGGTCAGATAAATGCGAGCACAGTTTTCTAGAGCTGAAGAAGAGACTAACCAGTGCTCCCATCCTGATGGTTCCAGAGAGTGACAAGGCCTTTGACATCTACAGTGATGCATCCAAGATGGGCCTTGGAGCTGTCCTCATGTAAGACGGTAAAGTAATAGCATATGTCTCCAGACAGCTCAAGGACTATGAGAAGAATTACCCTACTCATGACCTTGAGCTAGCAGCTGTGGTTTTTGCACTGAAGCTCTGGAGACACTACCTGTATGGAGTGCAGTGCAGAATCTTCACAGACCATCAGAGTTTGAAGTACTTCTTCACTCAGAAGGATCTGAATATGAGGCAGCGCAGGTGGCTAGAGTTGGTCAAAGATTATGACTGTGAAATCCTCTACCACCCAGGTAAAGCTAATAAAGTGGCAGATGCACTGAGCAGGAAATCCTGTGCAGCACTGATGTCCCTATCATCACTGTCTCCACCACTTCAGAAAGAAATAAAAGATTTTGGAGTCGAGGTAATAATTGGGCAACTTTCTGCATTGACTCTAGAGTCAACCCTGCTTATAGATATACAAGAAAAGCAAGATCAAGACCCAGAGATCCAGAAGATCAAGCAGGGGATCCAAGAGGCAGAAAATTTAGAGTTTCGAGCATCAGACAGTGGCATCCTCTACCTTGGAGACCGCCTTTGCGTCCCCAATGACGAGGAACTGAGAAAGAGCATCTTGGAAGAAGCCCACAGTACTCCTTATTCGATGCATCCAGGTTCCACCAAGATGTATCAAGATGTATCAAGATCTAAGGAAAAGATTCTGGTGGGCTGGACTCAAGCGAGACGTGGCCAGATATATCAGTACCTGCCTGACATGCCAGAGAGTCAAGGCAGAGCACTAGAGACCAGGAAGAGTTCTACAGCCACTTCCCATTCCAGAGTGGAAGTGGGAAGAAATATCCATGGACTTTATCACAGGTCTTCCAAGAACCACCCATGGACACGATGCAATATGGGTGATAGTGGACAGATTGACCAAGTCTGCCCACTTCCTAGCCATCAAGTTATCGCATTCGGTAGAGCAGTTAGCACAGCTGTACGTGAAAGAAGTGATCAGGCTTCACGGAGTTCCGAAGTCGATCATTTCTGACAGAGATGGGCGGTTCATCTCCCATTTTTGGAGGTGTGTTCAGGACGCCCTAGGCACCAGACTTCAGTTCAGCACAGCCTTCCATCCCCAGACAGATGGACAAACAGAGAGAGTAAATCAGATTTTAGAAGACATGCTCAGGGCTTGTGTGTTGGACTTTAAAGGTAGTTGGTGCAAATTTCTGTGCTTAGCTGAGTTTGCCTACAACAATAGCTATCAGGCCACCATCAGGATGGCACCTTATGAGGCATTGTATGGCAGAAAATGCAGATCACCCATATGTTGGCAAGAAGCTGGTGAAAAGAAAGAGACAAAGTCAGAACTAGGCAGCCAGACTGAGCTTATAGATGAGACCACTCAGGCTATCCAGACGATCCGCCAGAGGATTGAGACTGCCCAGAGTAGACAGAAAAGTTATGCTGACACACGCCGTAGGCCACTGGAATTCCAAGTTGGAGATTCAGTATTCCTCAAGGTCGCTCCTATGAAGGGAGTGATGAGATTTGGCAAAAAGGGCAAGCTAAGTCCTCGCTACATAGGACCCTACAAGATCATAAAGAGGGTTGGTAAGATAGCATATGAACTGGACTTACCAGAGGATATGTCAGCTATCCACAGTACATTTCATGTCTCTATGCTAAAGAAGTGTATTCACGATCCTAGCCAAGTGATTCAGCCTCAGTCAGTACAGATCCAAGAAGATCTTAGCTATGAGAGTAGACCGACACAGATAGTGGACAAAGCAGTTAAAAGATTAAGAAACAAAGAAGTGCCACTAGTGAAGGTCATCTGGCAGAGTCAAAAGCATGAGGAGGCTACTTGGGAACGTGAGGACAGCATGAGAGAAAGATATCCAGAATTATTCTAAGTTCGAGGACGAACTTTTCATAAGGTATGGGGGATTGTAACGCCCCAAAATTTCCATTTTAAGTCCTTAAAGTCCTTAGAACTATTTAAAAATGTTTTAGAAATATTCTAGATATTTTTAGAAATTTTTAGAATATTTTTATGGAATTTTCCGAGTCCGTTTAGTATTTTTAAAAAAGGAAAAACTTTAAAGGGCAGCAGGGGGGTTCGAACCCGTGACCACAGGAGGAGCAAGCCCTTAAGGGCGTGCGAGTGACCGGCTGGGCTAGGGTATCAAGCACAATAAAAGGTGGAGAGAAATAATTTTATAGAGTAGTTACGTTTTTTCATGAAGAGGTATTTAAACCCCGCTTAAGTCGCGTGAAACCCTTGGAGGAGAATTTTCGGCTGCGTGCGAGAAGGGGGCGAGGGAGGGGCGGCGAAAACAAAAGGGAACCTAGGTTTTCTTTCTTCCTCTTCTCTCCTAAGGGGCGCCGGCCAAGGAAAAGCAAGGAGTGCAGAGCGTTTCGTTCGTCTCGACGAGAAGAACACGTAGGCACGGACGATTCATAGAGATCTCAAGTTTCACCCGAGCCCTAGTCGTCTAATTTCGGTTGTAAGTCCCAGAAATCAAGGTAAGTACTGCTCACCTGCAGTAAGAGGCGGTTTTCCGCAAGAATTTTCCCTTAAGAGTTTTAAAAGAGATATTTACTTTTAGTTAAGATGTTGCATGTGATCTTAGTTCATTATATGCTTATATGTATTTGATAGAGTACCCTATGTGAGTTTAGGGTCTAAGAAAGCTATAAGAAAAGAAAAGAAAGATAAAGAAAAAGAAAAGAGAAGGCCAAGGCCTTACGAAATCCCCAAAAGTCAAGACTTAGGGATTTGGGCACACAAGGTGTTCGATAAAATGCCAAGGCATTTAAAGATAAGAAAGAAAAGAAAGAAAAGCTATTTTATTTTCTAAGGCCAGTACCCGGCGTCCAAGGGCGTCGTTAAAGAAATTCAGGTGTCCAATTCCAAGGTCTTGGCCCTGGTAGACCAAGGTCTGCTCTATTAGGATTGGCGGCTCGCTACCCCAACCTTTTAGGGAACGCGCATAAGATGGTACTTACGTCTTAAGTGGATCCAAGTGAGTATTATTTTCAAGTATATGCTTTAGCAAAGTTTTTCTAAAGTTTAAGGAAGTTTTCTAAAAGTTAAAGAAAGATTTAAAGTTAAAGAATTGCTAAAGTTTCATATTAAGCCAAGAGAAAGTGAGTTAAGACTTATTAATGCTTGAGTATGCATGTTTTGAGTTATACATGTTTTGGTGTTTCTTTTAAGCATAAAAGTATCTCATGTGATTTCATATTGTTTAAAAAGCATGCCTGCATATTTCGAGATTTTGTGAGCTAGATAGTACTTGCTAAACTTTATGCTTATTAGTTGCATTTCCTCTTACTGCAGGTAAAGGTAAAGACAAGCAATTCTGAAGGAAGGCGACGAGGCGGTGCTGAGTGACGTGTGTGTGGTGGCTGACCTTGGAGAGATCCTTGGGACGAGACAGTTTAGCTTATTTGAAATGCAATGTTTAAGAGTTCCAAATTCCAAGTTATTGTGTTATGGAGTTTATTAAACATTTATGCTTCGGATAGTTTTACATGCTCAATTTTGTAGAATGAAGATTCCATGTCATTTCAATTAGTATGCATACTTTTGTGAATGCACTAGATGAGCAAGGGCATGAGTAGTTTAACATGTGGATACATTGCATTTTAGACTTATTCTTGAGCTTATTATTATTCCCTTTTGGACTAGGTCCTAATTGTGCTTAAAATGCTTGTGAATTCGGTAGAAAAGTAAGATTTACATTCTATGAAGTCCTAGAAATATTATTGCATGTGCCAAGATGTTGTTAGTTTCGAATTAAGTCTTATTGCTTTAAATATGCTTAGAAAAGTTGCATGCATATTCCATAGTGCTCTAGAAATGTTATAGAAGCTTATAAGTGGAGTTTGGATATTGTACCATGCATGACTATTAAAGTTAGAATCTCAGTCTTAGATAGATTAAATACAAAAAAAAAAGAAAGTTTCGCATTTTTAGTCATGTATTAGAGTCAAGAAGTAGACAAGTAACGGTCCGTCTAAGGTAGAGAAGGCGGGTCACTACAATAGAAGCTATAAAGAGTATCCGCCAGAGAATAGAAACCGCTCAGAGTAGGCAGAAGAGTTATGCAATGTATGCCGTAGACCGTTAGAGTTTGAAGTTGGGGACACAGTTTTCCTCAAAGTAGCTCCTATGAAGGGTGTAATGAGATTTGGCAAGAAAGACAAGCTAAGTCCTCGATACATAGGACCCTACCCAGTGACGAAAAGAGTTGGCAAGGTAGCTTATGAGTTGGAGCTACCTTCAAAGATGTCAGCAATACACAATGTGTTCCATGTCTCAATGTTGAAGAAGCACATCCCAGATGCCAACCAAGTGATTGATCCACGGATGGTACATGTTCAGGAGGATCTCAGTTATGAAAGTGGACCTATTCAAATAATAGATCGAGCAGTTAAGAAGCTGAGGAACAAAGAGGTACCACTAGTGAAAGTCTTATGGCTGAATCAGAAGCATGAAGAGGCAACTTGGAAATCAGAAGATAACACGAGGCAAAAGTATCCAGAGCTGTTTTAAGTTCGAGGATGAACTTTTTACAAGGTGAGGAGGATTGTAACACCCAATGATTTTCTGGTATTATTAGGGATTTTTCGAAATTTTTCTAGCATTTTTTGGAATTAAAATAAAAAGAAAAGGAAAAATGGTCAGGGAGAGATTTGATCTCGCGACCACACGGCAGGCCGGTCCTTAAACGAACTCGACTAGCCAGAAGGGCGGGGGTATCAAGCACAGAAAAGGAAGGATCGAAATTATGTTATAGGTAAGTTAGGTTGTTTCATGAAGAGGTATTTAGCCTTCCACTTAAGTCGCGTGAAGCCCCGATTAGGTTTTCGTGAGGCTGCGAGAGGAGGCGCGTGGAGGCTGCGAAACCAAAGGGAAACTCAAGGGATCTTTTCCTCCTTCTTCTTCCTCTTGAGTAGAACATCTAGGGCTTCTCCCCTAGGGTCAAGGAGGGAGGAGATTTGCGCGAAGAAAGGGAAGAGGAGTGCTACGTTGGGATTTAAACCATACTTAGTGAGTTTTCTTCAAGATAAGGGTAAGTAGATCACTAACTTGCAATAGGAGTAGCTTTCGTATGTATGTTCTTGTTGTAGAATCATGTTTTGTGATGCATGCTTTAAGAATATGGTTATCGTGTATTTTAAGTTCTCAAAGATGCATGTTTTCTCATGATAGAAACTGAATTGGGTTAGATTTAGTGTATGAAATCTAAGCATGATAAGATTTAATTTTTGAAAAGTCCCAAAAATGAGTTTTGGGTTAAGGGCACGCAAGGTGCTCGATGAAAGTCCCAAGTAAGAAAGGTAAAGGTGTTAAGTGCAAAAATTTATTCAAAAGTAAGATAGTTTGATACGTATGAGTATTATAGTAAGAAAGTATTTTATTTTCGTAAAGTGACATGTACCGGGCAAATGGAAGACCCACAGAAAGTTAGAAAGAAGCTCTAATAGGGTACGGTGGCTAGCTATCCCGAAACCTATTAGAGAAGCGTGCAATTGGTACATTGATACCATGGTACCATGTCAAGGCCTGAGGAAAGTTGATTATTATTTTCAAGTATATAAGTATTTGCAAGTGTTTGTCAGTTTTAAGTATGTGCCTTTATTTCATATGTTAACATTGATACATTGCAAGCATGTTAAAGAGTGGGTAAGGAAGTTGTGTTTTAATGTATGAGCATGTTAAGTTGCAGGTGTTTTAAAGCAAGTAATGTTTTCAAGCATGAATTGAGCATATAAGTATATGAAAGTTTTCCCATGTGCATGTATTTTGGAAGCAAGCATTCTTTGAAATGAGCATATTTATTATCGATAGCATGGATTTGTGAGTTAGGATTTACTTACTAAGCAATGTGCTTATTAGTTGCATTCCTTCTATTACAGATAAAGACAAAGAAAATGCATAAGTTATGGAGGCGACCAGGACTTGCATTGATGTTCAGTGGCGGTGGAACCGTGGAAGAGATCCATTGGGTTAAGGCTTAGAGGCAATTTCTGAAGCCTAATTGACTAAAAACATTTGCACCCCTCTTACATTTGATCAAATGTTGATAAGAACTAGAGAATTTAGTAAACACAATCTTCTACTAATATATTACAGAACAGGATTCTAGAAATCCAAGAATAATATGCTTCTGTTGCAACAATTATCACTGCTGAATAGTGCACAATTCTCCAAGGGTATAACATCAAGAATAAAGAGTCTTCATGGATTTAACAAATTAGATTTTACACAATAGAATAGATATATTACTTTCTTCATAAATTCCAATCAACATGAAATCAGGAATCTCCATGAACTCACACACATATATACACCCTCGCACTTAAAACTCATCAGGAATTCATCCAAACTCTTAAGGAGATAGAGAAAGTAAAGATAATGAAAATAAAATGTTAGGTGGAAATGTTTTAAGAATATTGAGGAAGCAAGAATGAAAAATATCCTTCATCATTTTCATGCACACATGTGTTACTATGGTTTCAAAAAGGTGCAAAGTAAGTTCTAGAGTATCAATTGTCATGAGTGTCATCACACAAATGAAAGAATCAATAATAGACAAAAAATGGTCCTCATTAGGTATTTTTTTTCCTATCACACTCAATCAATCAAGATAGAATCCATCACCATACACATGACCAAATGCAAATAAGAGATTCACTCATGCAAAAATATCCAAAACTCGATGGTTAAATAAGTATAACGAAAAATATGAAAGCAAAGTGTGAAATAAAAAAAGTATGAAGTAAAGAAAAGCAAAGAACGGACTCACTTTTATTCCTGGTGATTGAAGGCGATTCAAAATCAATATCCACACTAGTAGTGGGATGGTTTGGGTAGACGATAGAGCTATCCTCATGTGATTAGTATCATGTGTACTGCTCCCTCCATCATCAACTCCTCATGAGTATGTCCAAGTGGTCGAAGATAATTAAGGTACAATACCTACTTCGGGGATGGTTTGCTTTGAGTCAAAGTAAGCACAAATCCTTCCACCATATGCTCCTTGGAAGTCCTTCTTGAAGGTTGGAGGTGGTTTAGTAAAAACACCCACTCAAGAAGCCTATGATGAACTGCAAACCCATCCAAATGAACCACCCTCCTCACACATGCAGGATAAGAAAGAGATGGAACAAAATCAGCCTCTATAAAGTATGGATCTAGAAATGAATCATAGCCTATAAAATTAATCTTTGATACCTATATAAAATTTTTTTAAAAATCATGAGAGATATTCACCTTTCGTGCTAAAAAATACCTGGAGATTCTACAAGAGTGGATATGACTGTGGTCGTCTCCTGGTCAGGTAAGGGTTCCACCTCATACTCGGGTGGATGTAAAACCAAAGGTAGTGTTTCTTGGGTCCTTGCCTCCACAACACAAGTCCCTACACTTTCATCATCAACAACCTCAATTCTTGTAATATCAACGGTGTCAATCAAAATTTTGCATCTAGAATTTGCAACAATAACAATATGAATCAAAATTATTTATAACTACAACATTACAACACAAAAAGCTAAAGGAGTCTTATAGAGCAATGAAATCAGGGTTATGACTATTACAAACTCTATAATCCATATCCTTAAACACCTCGGTACTAGTTGGAATGGCCTCGAAGGAAAGCTCACTGAAACCCTGTGCTGCAATTTGATACAACTCTATTTGCAATTTCTAGCTTGATTTAGTAGCTTCTTGTTCTACTCGAGCAAAATAAGCCGCTTGTTGCTCTATTATTTGTTGCAAAAACTCCTTCAGACCTTGATATTCTGATTGACTGAGGGCATGTACTTCTTCACTAAACTCTAGAGATGTTCCCCAGGCAGATGGCTTAATCTGTTGGACTGGATATGACCATGTAGGCATAGGATTGTTAGGTTTCGGATTCACGTTTGGTTAGATTGCTCTCCATGACCGTGGATAAAAATTTTCTATTAATTAGAAACAATCTGAATGGAGAGAACCTTTCTGAACAACCGATTCATCATCGTACTAATTGATTCGAGTGATCGCTTGAACAAACTTGTTGTTCAAGCAATCTAACTCTTCTAATCAATTAGCTGCGGAATAGACGATGAATTGATCATCGATTTTTGTGCTTATCTTCGGGGTCCATGATAATTAACAACATACAATAATACAAGTTGCAAGAAGGAACCAAACATATAAAACACATGCAATAAACATGAAAAATTAAATTTCCAACTATTATGGCTTTTGTTCTCCAATGTGTCTCCCGTCGTGTCGCCACCTCGTCTTCTTCTTCCTACCACCATGCGCAAGATAGGAAGAAGTCCCAAGCCGAGATAAAAAATTATTTTAATTTACATCCTTCAATCCTATACTCCACGAAGGAGTGAACAACAAATCTAGATCAAAATAAATTAAAATGAGTGGCTAAACGATGCCGTATTTAATTACAAAAATTAAATACTAATTAGCCTCGTCAATCCAAAGGATTTAGATAATTATTACAATCATACACACACAATCACATACAATCACATTAAGCCAAAATAGTCGAATCTTATGCCTACAACCAAAGAGTTAGCCTACACACATCCTACTATTATCCGTCATAAAATTATATATGAAAAATGCATGAAAGTAACCGAATCCAAAACACAAAAAATCGAAAACCTTGGCTCTGATACCAATTGTTGGGTTTCGGTTTCACGTTCGGTTAGATTGCTCTCCATGTCCCCGGATTAAACTTTTCTATTAATTAGAAACAACCCGGATGGAGAGAACCTTTCCGAACAACCGATTCATCATCGTACTAATCGATTCGAGTGATCGCTTGAACAAACTTGTTGTTCAAGCAATCTAACTCTTCTAATCAATTAGCCGCGGAATAGATGATGAATTGATAGTCAGTTTTTGTGTTTATCTTCGGGGTCCATGATAATTAACAATAAACAATAATACAAGATGCAAGAAGGAACCAAACAAGAATTATACCTCTTGTTTACCTCGTGATCTTTTATCGTATATCCTATCCTCTTCTTGGACATTGTGTGGGTGACGATCTTCCAAGAAACAAAGTCACCAAAGCCTCCTTCTTCTCCTAACAAGCTTGCACCGAAACCCTAGAGGAAGATTTTCTTCCTCACCTTGCGCCGCCAAGATCGCCGGAACCCTAGCTCTTCTTCCTTGCGCCATCGGCCAATTCCATGCTTCAAGGAAGCACCGGCCAAAGGAAGAAGAGTAGAGGAAGAAGAAGAAGATGAAGAAGAGAGAAAGAACTCTCTCCTTGCTTGAAACCCTAGCCGTCGACCACCTCTTTCTCCTTCTTATCGCCACTGACCAAAGGAAAAAAGAAGGAGCTCCTTCTTCTTGTGCCGCCGGCATCGAACAACCCTCTTTCCTCAAGACAGTGCACACCCTAGGATGAAGAAGAGAAAATGAAGAAGAGAAGAGGAAGAGGAGAGCTCTTCCTTTCCTTCCTCCCTATCGAAACCTCTCCTTCACCTTGCGGCGCCGAAACCCTTGGAGAGAGGGAATATGAGAGGGAGAGGAAGAGAGGGGATTAGGGTTAATTGTGATGCCTTGGTCTCATGACTCATGAGGTATATATAGGCTACAATATGGACCATGAGGAGGAGTTGGTTTTGATCTCCTAATGGATCCAAAACCCGATCCATTAATGATAACCCAGTCCACTAAATGGTTATCTTGAACTACTGCACCAACCCCCATAAATAAATATGGGTTCCACCATATTATGTGTGCATAATCTCCCTGTGTTTAAGATCTTGCATGTTCATTAATTAATTAAATTACTGATAATTTAATTAATTAATATCTAACTTCATGAGTAGTACTACTCAACCTTATCATGATGTCAGACCATGTCCACTTGTAAGATTTACATGATGAACTTTATGAGCTCCTCAAGGGGACATCATCATCCTAACGCATTAGGACACGGTTTCTCTAATTTACCGGGCATATTGATTTAATAAATAAATCTCGCCCATTGGAAAATCAATGAAATAGATATTAAGTGCATGTGCTCGTTATTATATCGGTATTAAGAACATGTACACCATAATATCTGAGGTCTGATTTGATTATATAGTCAGTATAAATCGAATCACCTCTAAGTCGGTCCTGCTCAATACAGACAAAATGTACTAGTGTAATTCTATAGACAAGATAGACTAATACCAAATTACACTACAACCATTACGATGGTTTGTCCAAATCCATCTCGGTTGTGAGCCACTACTTATACTTTACAAGAGACTGATAACATGATATTCTATGTGGCACAGACACCATGTTATCTACAATGTAAAGGACAATATGCACATATATCACAAATATAAAATGCAAACAATGACCATGTGATTCTTATTCCAAAATATAGATGTTCATATAAAAGCTAGGCTTTTAGTATACATCCTAACAATCTCCATCTTATACTAAAAGACTATGCTGCCATCAAACTGCCATACATCTCATTCCTATTCCCTCCACATGCCTATCATAAGCACTCGCTGAAAGGGCCTTAGTGAAAGGATCTGCCAGGTTATCATCTGATGTAATCTTGCTGACAACAACTTCTCCTCGCTTTACGACCTCTCGTATCTGGTGGTACTTGCGCTCTATGTGTTTACTTGCCTTATGGGCTTGTGGTTCCTTCGAGTTCTCCACTATACCATTGTTATCACAATAAATTGTGATAGCTCTGGGCAAACTAGAATCACATCTAAGTCCATTAAGAAGTTCCTGAGCCATATAGCTTCCTTGGCTGCCTCAGAGGCTGCTACATACTCAGCTTCCATGGTGGAGTCCGCCATGCATTTCTGCTTGACACTCCCCCATACTATGGTTCCACCTCCTAAAGTAAACACATACCCCAAGGTAGACTTACTATTATCCCTATTTGATTGGAAGTTAGAATCCGTGTAACCCACAGGGAGTAATTGATCTGCCTGGTAAATTAGCATATAATTTCTAGTCTTTTTCAGGTACTTTAATATATGCTTTACCACAGTCCAATGTCCCTGTCCTGGATTACTCTGATATCTGCTAATCATGCCCATGGCAAAGCAGATATCTGCTCTCATACACAACATAGCATACATGATGTAGCGACCCGCCTTCTCTACCTTTGACGGACCGTTACTTTGTCTACTTCTTGACTCTAATGCACGACTAAAATGCGGAACTTTCTTTTTTTTTTGTATTCAAATCTATCTAAGAATGATATTCTAACTTTAATAGTCATGCATGATACAATGACACACTTCCTTTCTCTAAAATTCGTAAAGAAAATACTTATTGGAATATGAATGCAACTTTTCTAAGCATATTTAAAGCAATAACACTTAATTCAAAAGGAGACTAACAACATCTTGGCACATGCATCAAATAGCTCCATCAAAGTATCGATATTCAAAACTACTCATGCTCATACTCATCCAATGCAATCATAAGGATATGTATACTAAATAGAATGACATGGAATCTTTACTCGTGGTTTTAAGACATGCAAATATCTAAAACGCAAATACTTGGATAAATTCTATGTGATCTAACTTAAATTAAGAATCTGTAACGAATGCACTTTAAGTCTTTTATTCATCTTGTCCCAAGGACCTCTCCAAGGTCAGCCACCACACACACGTCACTCAGCACCGCCTCGTCGCCTTCCTTCAGAATTGCTTGCCTTTACCTTTACCTGCAGCAAGAGGAAATGCAACTAATAAGCATAAAACTTAGCAAGTACTATCTAGCTCACAAAATCTCGAAATGTGCAAGCATGCTTTTTAAACAATGTGAAATCACATGAGATACTTTTATGCTTAAAAGAAACACTAAAACATGTATAACTCAAAACATGCATACTCAAGCATTAATAAGTCTTAACTCACTTTTTCTTGGCTTAACGTGAAACTTTAGCAATTCTTTAACTTTAAATTTTTCTTTAACTTTTAGAAAATTTCCTTAAACTTTAGAAAAACTTTGCTAAAGCATATACTTGAAAATAATAACTCACTTGGATCCACTTAAGACGTAAGTACCATCTTATGCGCGTTCCCTAAAAGGTTGGGGTAGCGAGCCACCAATCCTAATAGGGCAGACCTTGGTCTACCAGGGCCAAGACCTTGGAATTGGACACCTGGATTTCTTTAACGACGCCCTTGGACGCCGGGTACTGGCCTTAGAAAATAAAATAGCTTTTCTCTCTTTTCTTTCTTATCTTTAAATGCTTTGGCATTTTATCGAACACCTTGTGTGCCCAAATCCCTAAGTCTTGACTTTTGGGGATTTCGTAAGGCCTTGGCCTTCTCTTTTCTTTTTCTTTATCTTTCTTTTCTTTTCTTATAGATTTCTTAGACCCTAAACTCACATAGGGTACTCTATCAAATATATATAAGCATATAATGAACTAAGATCACATGCTAAATCTTAAACTAAAAGTAAATATCTCTTTTAAAACTTTTAAGGGAAAATTCTTGCGGAAAACCGCCTCTTACTGCAGGTGAGCAGTACTTACATTGATATCTTGGACTTACAACCAAGAACGGCGTCGGAGGTTCCGGAGAAACTCAAAGTCTCGGAGATTTCTTCGCGCTCACGCGTTCCTCTCGTCGCGGGGATTCCGAATATCGGAAAATCTCTCGGAGGAGAGCCTTGGCCGGCCACCGGAGGAAGGCCCTAGGGCTTGGTGTGGTTTCGCCCGATAGAGGAGAGGAGAGGGGCGGCGTGAGGAGGAGAGGAAGTTGCCGAACCAAAAATAAAAGAATCACTTAAGTTCTTCTATTTATACCAAGGGGTATTTCGGTCCAACTTATAACTTAACTTAATATCTCTCTATTTTCTTTCAACACACCCCTGCTGGGGCTCCTGGTTAACCCGACCAACTTAAGTCATTGGTCCCATGGGAGGTCTCGGGTTCAAAACTCGTCCAGGCAACTTTTTGCCGAAAACTCTATTTCTTTTAATAAAAATACTAACGGACTCGGAAACTTCCATAAAAATATTCTAAAAATTCCTAAAAATATCTAGAATATTTCTAAAACATTTTTAAATAGCTCTAAGGACTTTAAGAACTTCAATATGGAAATTTCGGGGCATTACAATCCCCCATACCTTATAAAAAGTTCGTCCCCGAACTTAAAATAATTCTGGATATTTTTCTCTCATGCTGTCTTCACGTTCCCAAGTAGCTTCCTCATGCTTTTGATTCTGCCAGATGACCTTCACTAGTGGCACTTCTTTATTTCTTAATCTTTTAACTGCTTTGTCCACTATCTGTGTCGGTCTGCTCTCGTAGCTGAGATCTTCTTGGATCTGTACTGACTGAGGCTGAATCACTTGGCTAGGATCGTGAATACACTTCTTTAGCATAGAGACATGAAATGTACTGTGAATAGCTGACATATCCTCTGGTAAGTCCAGCTCATATGCTACCTTACCAACCCTCATTAGGATCTTGTAGGGTCCTATGTAGCGAGGACTTAGCTTGCCCTTTTTGCCAAATCTCATCACTCCCTTCATAGGGGCGACCTTGAGGAATACTGAATCTCCAACTTGGAATTCCAGTGGCCTACGGCGTGTGTCAGCATAACTTTTCTGTCTACTCTGGGCAGTCTCAATCCTCTGGCGGATCGTCTGGATAGCCTGAGTGGTCTCATCTACAAGCTCAGTCTGGCTGCCTAGTTCCGACTTCGTCTCTTTCTTTTCACCAGCTTCTTGCCAACATAGGGGTGATCTGCATTTTCTGCCATACAATGCCTCATAAGGTGCCATCCTGATGGTGGCCTGATAGCTATTGTTGTAGGCAAACTCAGCTAAGCACAGAAATTTGCACCAACTACCTTTAAAGTCCAACGCACAAGCCCTGAGCATGTCTTCTAAAATCTGATTTACTCTCTCTGTTTGTCCATCTGTCTGGGGATGGAAAGCTGTGCTGAACTGAAGTCTGGTGCCTAGGGCGTCCTGAACACACCTCCAAAAATGGAAGATGAACCGCCCATCTCTGTCTGAAACGATCGACTTCGGAACTCCGTGAAGCCTGATCACTTCTTTCACGTACAGCTGTGCCAACTGCTCTACCGAATGCGATAACTTGATGGCTAGAAAGTGGGCAGACTTGGTCAATCTGTCCACTATCACCCATATTGCATCGTGTCCATGGGTGGTCCTTGGGAGGCCTGTGATAAAATCCATGGATATCTCTTCCCACTTCCACTCTGGAATGGGAAGAGGCTGCAGAACTCCTCCTGGTCTCTGGTGCTCTGCTTTGACTCTCTGGCAGGTCAAGCAGGTACTGATATATCTGGCCACGTCTCGCTTGAGTCCAGACCACCAGAACCTTTGCTTTAAATCTTGGTACATCTTGGTAGAACCAGGATGCATAGAGTACGGGGTACTGTGGGCTTCTTCTAAATATTCTTTCTTAGTTCCTCATCATTGGGGACGCAAAGGCGGTCTCCAAGATAGAGGATGCCACTATCTGATACTCGAAACTCTGAATTTTCTGCCTCTTGGATCTCCTGCTTGATCTTCTGGATCTCTGGGTCTTGACTTTGCTTTCTTTGTATATCCACAAGCAGGGTTGACTCTAGAGTCAATGCAGAAAGTTGCCCAATTATTACCTCGACTCCAAAATCCTTTATTTCTTTCTGAAGTGGTAGAGACAGTGATGATAGGGACATCAGTGCTGCACAGGATTTTCTGCTCAGTGCATCTGCCACTTTATTAGCTTTACCTGGGTGGTAGAGGATTTCACAGTCATAATCTTTGACCAACTCTAGCCACCTGCACTGCCTCATATTCAGATCCTTCTGAGTGAAGAAGTACTTCAAACTCTGATGGTCTGTGAAGATTCTGCACTGCACTCCATACAGGTAGTGTCTCCAGAGCTTCAGTGCAAAAACCACAGCTGCTAGCTCAAGGTCATGAGTAGGGTAATTCTTCTCATAGTCCTTGAGCTGTCTGGAGGCATATGCTATTACTTTACCGTCTTGCATGAGGACAGCTCCAAGGCCCATCTTGGATGCATCACTGTAGATGTCAAAGGCCTTGTCACTCTCTGGAACAGTCAGGATGAGAGCACTAGTCAATCTTTTCTTCAGTTCTAGGAAGCTGTGCTCGCATTTATCTGACCACTCAAACTTCTGATTCTTTCTGGTCAGGGCTGTGAGTGGAGAGGCTATTCTGGAAAAGTCCTCCACAAATTTTCTGTAATATCCTGCCAGGCCTAAGAAGCTTCTGATTTCACTGGCATTCTTGGGTCTACACCAGTTGTTGACTGCTTCTATCTTGGCTGGATCAACTTGAATGCCTTCTTTGGATACAATGTGACCTAGGAAGGTCACCTGATCTAGCCAAAACTCACACTTTGAGAATTTTGCATAGAGCTTCTCCTGCTGAAGGATTTGCAGCACTATCCTCAAGTGTGTAGCATGGTCCCCTGGAGTCTGTGAGTATATGAGAATATCATCAATAAATACAATGACGAATTTATCGAGATATTCCCTGAAGATGTGGTTCATCAGCTCCATGAAGACTGCTGGAGCATTGGTTACTCCAAAAGGCATCACTACAAATTCGTAGTGGCCGTATCTTGTCCTGAAGGCCGTCCTGGGGATGTCACTTTCTTTAACCTTTAGCTGATGATACCCAGAACGCAGATCTATCTTCGAGAACACTGTAGCCCCTTTGAGTTGATCAAATAAATCATCTATTCTAGGAAGGGGGTACTTGTTCTTGATGGTTACCTTGTTCAGAGCTCTGTAGTCTATGCACAGACGCATAGACCCATCCTTCTTCTTGACGAAAAGTACAGGAGCTCCCCAGGGTGAATGACTCGGGCGAATAAAGCCCTTGTCTAGTAGCTCCTGGAGTTGCTCTTGTAATTCCTTCAACTCTGCTGGAGACATACGATAGGGGGCCTTCAAGACTGGACCGGTACTTGGTACTAGCTCGATCTCGAATTCCACTTCTCTGTTGGGAGGTAGTCCAGGTAGTTCTTCTGGGAATACTTCTGGATACACACAGACTACCCGTACATCCTCCTGCTTGCGCTCTTCTTTTGCTTCTATGTCCACTATGCATGCAAGAAAACCAGCACACCCTTGTTCTAGCATCTGGTGGGCTGCCAAGGCTGAGAGGAATTTCTGAGTCTTCCTCCTTGGGGCTCCTTGAAATTCGAACGGTGGTTCTCCTTCTGGACTGAAAACTACCTTCCTCCGGCGACAGTCCACTGAAGCGCTGTACTTACTGAGGAAATCCATGCCCAGTATGACGTCGAAGTCTTGCATCGCAAGGACTATTAGATCGACATATAGCTCTCGGTCTGAAATCTTGATTGACACAGCCCGGAGCCTCTGGGTGGATTCCATTATTTCCCCTGAAGGGAGAGTTGTCAGGAATCTGGACTCCCAACTTTCTGCAGGCACCTGTAACTTACTAGCAAAAGGTACTGATACGAAAGAATGGGTCGCTCCAGTGTCAAACAGTGTAGTAGCTAAATGCTGAAAAATAACTATTTGACCTATTACGACCGTGGAGGCGCTGGCAGCTTCTTCCTTCGTGAGGGAAAAGACTCTGGCATTGGTTGAAACTGGTGCTGCTTCCAACCTTCCCTGACTGATCTGAGGTCCCTCCAGTATAGTAGGCATGTAGTGTAACTGAGGCTTGCCTCCATACTGTACGGACTGCTGAGGAAGTACCTTAAACTTGTTTGGGCAGTCTTTGGATCTGTGTCCCTCTTGTCCACATGAGTAGCATCCAGTTACACCCAAAAGGCATGCTCCTGGATGGGTCCTCCCACACTTAGGACAAGGTGGATACCTAGCTTGCTTGTTCTCTGGGTTTCCTTTTTGGCTGCCAGGCCACTGCTTTCTTTTGTGGTTCTGGTTCTTCCAGTTCTGGTTATTTGGCTGAGGCTTCTGGCCTCCTGTTGTCTTGTTCTCAATCAGGACTGGCTTCTGCTGTGTTTGTTGTGTCTTGATGCTATTCAGATAGTGCTCTGAGATTAGAGCACTACTGACCAACTCCTCGCTGGTCTGGGGTCGGTGCGTCCCGCTGTTCACGTTGAGTGCTATTTTAGGGTTCAGTATGCGGAGCATCAGTCTGACTCGCTCCTTCTCTGTGCTGACTAGCTCGGGGCAGAGGCGAGTTAGTCTGTTGAACTTCGTGACTGCTTCTCCCACTGGTAGGTTACCTTGTCTGAACTCCATGAAGTCCTCGTAGTGCTTGTTGGTAACCCGCATGTGGAAGAACTCCTCATAGAACTCTTGCTCGAAATCTGTCCAGCTCATCTGGTTGACTATCCTTTTACTCTTGACCCGCTCCCACCACATACGAGCATCTCCAGTTAGGCAGAAGGAGGCACATTTGACCTTCTCGACTTCTGGCCAGTCAAGAAGCTCCATTGTGCTCTCTAAAGTCTTGAACCAAGCCTGGGCATCCCAGGGTTCAGTCATGCCTGAGAAGCTTTCAGGTTTCAGCCTCTGCCACTGGACGAGGTATGCTTCTTGTCTTCGGTTCACGGCAGGGGTCTCCTGGGTGACTGGTGGAACTTCAGCCACCACTGGAGTTTCCACTCCTGCTGTGGGTGGTGTAGGGGGCACTGGGTGTTGATTTGCCATCAGTGTGGCGATGGTCTTCTGTTGCTCTGAAATCTGAGCTTGCATTTGAGCAATGACTGCCATCAGGTTTGGCTGTTCTGTGCCAGGCTCATTGTTATCTTGAACTGGAGTTCTGTCCCTTGCATTAGGAGCTCGGCCTCTTCTTGCCATCTAACAATGCATAAGGGAACAAGAAATCACTACTACATCTCTAGGTATAAACTTGTCTTCTTACTTAGTAACCTAATATCCATTCTAGGGATTAAACATGATTCCGTGATACTAAGGTATTAAACATGCTTCCTTGTTCTATGCACATATGAGTAAGTACTTAAGCATTTCTCTATACTGCAATTAAATAAAGGAGCAATAGAAAAACTGAAACTTAAAACTTTCTTACTTGAAGACGGCAAGGTTGATGCTGATGTGTGTGTGATGCTGGAGAATGGGAACTGCTCTGATACCAACTGTAGCGACCCGCCTTCTCTACCTTTGACGGACCGTTACTTTGTCTACTTCTTGACTCTAATACACGACTAAAATGCGGAACTTTTTTTTTTTGTATTCAAATCTATCTAAGAATGATATTCTAAACTTTAATAGTCATGCATGATACAATGGCACACTTCCTTTCTCTAAAATTCGTAAAGAAAATACTTATTGGAATATGAATGCAACTTTTCTAAGCATATTTAAAGCAATAACACTTAATTCAAAAGGAGACTAACAACATCTTGGCACATGCATGAAATAGCTCAATCAAAGTATCGATATTCAAAACTACTCACGCTCATACTCATCCAATGCAATCATAAGGATATGTATACTAAATAGAATGACATGGAATCTTTACTCGTGGTTTTAAGACATGCAAAATATCTAAAACGCAAATACTTGGATAAA
>JAGFNQ010005181.1:31049-118059 GCA_024364735.1 Boesenbergia rotunda | reverse complement strand
TCTTATAGAGAGCCGAGCCGACGCACTGTCTATATGCCATTTGGTCACGTCATCACTGACTATCTTATGTCAGTAGGTGTTGATGTAACCAAGGGCAGGACGGTGCCCATGGTGAGACAGGATTGCAGACTTGGAAAGCGGGCGTTTGCCAAGTCTGGCATCATCATCCGGGATCACGATCGGGCTCTGGTTTGGAAGGACGGGAGGGGTCTTGGCGAGCTACCTGGGGGAGTCGCACACTTTCAGGCACCAGCAGATGCTGCTGCATATCATGAGGCTCCCGCTGCTGCTGCTGACTATGACTATGAGCCAGACCTGCGCTGGCAGATTTCTGAGCTTGATCGGACCATCCAGCATGATCTTCATTTGCGAGAGCTCTATCACGAGGAGGCCTGCTCGGAGTTCTGATCATTCGATCGCAGACTGACCGCGGTGGAGTCCGATGTCTCGGGGATCCGTTCTCTGCAGCAGACATGGTATGACGAGTGGCGCCGGCACACGTTTCCTGGGGATGCACCCTCTGGTAGTGCTGCACCGGGATCTTTTGTTCCTGATGATGCCACGATGGATGACCCTATGCATGATGACCCCCCCGATGGATGATTGTACTCTGATTCTGCTTTGTGGTATCTGACGATTTGACAGATTTGTCCGTCCTGACTATTCGCCATTATGGCTTGATGTTGGCTTTGATGCATTGATATGCATCTAATTATGTGTCTGTTTTTATTGTATGATGCACTTGACTTTTCAGGCTATGTTTTATGTCTTACTTTTATGACTAGATTTTGTTTATGCTTCATTCATCTGACATTTTGCCTTGTTATGCAATGCTATGTTTATTGCTATGCCATGTTCATATGATACATATGAGTGTCTTGACATGCTATATATTTATCATATGTTTTCATATGTTTATCAAAATAAACCAAATGGTATGTTGTTTTGGGATACCCCTAGGGTTGAGGGGGAGTATGTTTGAGCTTAACAACCCGTCTACACCCTTTTCGGTGTTTGCCAAAGGGGGAGAGTGAGGTTGGTTAAGTTTAGGATGATTATGAGTTTAATGGTTGTAGGGGGAGGATCCTGATTCTCCAACAATTCTGAGATTTGAGACTATTGGATTCAAATCCCTAAACTTAAAATCGGGTTGTCAAACAACAAAAAGGGGGAGATTGTTGATGCAGTCTGGCCCTGATTGTTGTTTTGGTGTTGACACCGATTTTAGTTTAGGATGATAAGATGATTGGGATTAAGTCCTGGTCGTGGACTAGGCATACCTTGTGGGAAAATCCTATCCTGGAGGGTTAGGTGTGGAAAAGTCCTAGCCTGGAGGGCTAGGTGAGGAAAAGTCCTAACCTGGAGGGTTCGGTGTGAAAAGTCCTAACTTGGAGGGCTAGGTGTTGAAAAGTCCTAACCTGGAGGGTTAGGTGTGAAAAAGTCCTGGCTTGGAGGGTCAGGTCCTAGCTTGGAGGGCTAGGTTGATGAAATCCTGGCATGGAGGGTTAGGTCCTAGCTTGGAGGGCTAGGTTGAATGAAATCCCGGTGAGTGAAGCCGGGTCCCGGTGAGTGAAGCCAGGTGACTGAAACCCTGGTGAGTGAAGCCAAGTCCTAGCTTGGAGGGCTAGGTTGATGTCCCAGTGAGTGAAGCTGGGCATGGCACGAGTCAGAGATGGGTTGGAGGCTTGTTCTCGTGACTTAGAGGAGATTTGACCTTGCCTGGATCGGTCTGGTGACCGATCAGGGAAGTTGGCACGGTGCTCCTTCGTGGATCGGTCTGGTGACCGATCCAGCGATGACTAATCGGACTGGTGACCGATCAGGGAGCACACAGTGAGGTTGGGAACCTGTTGCTCGGCTCCTGATCGGTCTGGTGACCGATCAGGGAGCATGCAGTTCGCTCACTGCTCTGCTCCTAATCGGTCTGGTGACCGATCAGGGAGCATACAGTGGGTTTTGGTTCCCCTTACTTCTTAGCTCCTGATCGGTCTGGTGACCAATCTGGAACACTGTTTAGATCATTCTGGTGAACGAACAAGTGTCGCGAGTTCCTCACTATGACCGATCAGGACGGAGCCTGATCGGTCTGAGCATGCCCTGATCGGTCTGGTGACCGATCAGGACGGTTGGACTACGAAGCTAAGAAATCACCCTGCAAAGGGGTGGATCGGTCTGGTGACCGATCCACAACCTGGGATCGGTCTGGTGATCGGTCCCGGAGAAATCGTGATTTCTGATTGAGCGTTGGGGACTGATCAGGATGGAGCCTGATCGGTCTAAACCCACTCTGATCGGTCTGGTGACCGATCAGGAGGCTCTCTGATCGGTCCGGTGACCGATCACTTTAATTCAAAATGCATTGTCAGACGCTCTGATCACGTCTGAACATATCTGATTTCTCTGCGCTTAATCTCTGATACATGATTCTCTGTATGATTTGCTGTGCTAATGATCAGATTAAGTTGCAGGTGACAGGAATGGATTTAAACACTCAAGGAGGGTCAATGGGAGTCTTTCCTTGGAGCAGGTTTGTCCATTTTCCATCTCAGGTTGCAACGGGCGCTGGCGCTGCTGACTGGAGCTAGTCTGAGGGAAGCTCAGGGAGTCCAGGAGAGCTCAGTGGTAGGCTGGATGTTGCAGGTGAGCAGCTGGAGGGTGCAGTGAGATGGCTGTGACCTGGGATTAGTGGAGGAGACTTAAGCGCCAGGTGGCAAACAAGTCTCTACAACGAAGTTCTCTACATTGTGCTTGTGCGATCTGTTGTTCCATCATCTTGAGCAAGCAACTGCGATTATTCTACTGTCTTGAGCAACCTCTGTTACTTGAGCATTTGGAAGAAGAACCAGGAAGCTTGGCGAGTCCATCAACGAGAAGACACGAAGAAGGGAGTTCTTGCGTGAGATCTGCGCTGGGTGGAGCTCGGTGAGAAGTTTGCTTGGGTTCTTGCTATCCTAAGTGCTCTATAAGATCCTTCTTGTGTTTCATTGTGCTTAAAACTTTATCTCTATTGAAACGCTGTGGAGAGGTTACTCCACCGAGAAGGAGGTTGCTTACTATCCGGATTTCCCGGGGCTTGATCTGCCAACGATCAAGGGATCACCCACCTTACGGGCACGCCAAGGAGTAGGGGCAAGTTATCCCCGAACCTTGTAAACCCTCTTGTTAGCGTTCTTGTGTTTGTTCTTAGCTTAGGGTTTCAATTCTGCATACTCTGTTTTTGTTTGCTTCCGCTGTGCTACTAAACGTTTAAGTGTAGAAATTTGCAAAGTGTTAAAGTTTCGGTGTCTGGCTACATTCAACCCCCCTCTCTAGCCATTCAAGTTCCAACAAGGCCCACTCGGTGGCCTCCAGCGCCCAAAGGTACGAAGAAGGACAGGGGAAGAGGGATGAACCAAAAACCTCTCATAACGTCCCCACTACACCCTTCTCGTCCGAGATTGTTGAAGACCCCATGCCCAAACAGTTTCGTGGGCCGGGGATCCTTGATGACGATGGGAAGACCCATCCAGAGGATTTTGTAAATTCGAGAATGCGGCACTCCTGCACCAGTATACTGACGGTGTGAAGTGCCGTGTGTTCTTGAACACCCTGTCTCGAGCAGCTCAGCGGTGGTTCCAGAGGTTGCCACAAGGTTCTATCAACTCCTTCGTGGAGTTCGAGACAGCCTTCCTCCACCATTTCGCGAGCAGCTGTCGCTACCAGAAGACGCCACTTAACCTGTTCACCCTCAAGCAGAAGCCTAAGGAACCGTTCAAGGAGTACATCCAGAGGTTCAACCGGGTGGCGCAGGACGTGCCTAGTGCAACATCGAAGATACTCGTCAATGCCTGTACCCAAGGGCTTGCTGAAGGGGACTTCTTTCGATCCTTGGTAAGGAAGCCCCCTGCCAGTTTCGATGATTTTTTGGGACGCTCCATCAAGCATGTCAATGTGGAAGAAGTACAGTACACCTGGCGCAAAGACCCTATCGGAGCCCCCCCTCCGGTGGTTCCCCGATCAGACAGGAGAGAGCCCCCGACCCTAACCCGGGGAAAGGAACCTCACCTCGGGAAGGACCATTGGGCTGGTAGGCACCGGATGGTGGAGACGATGGACACCGAGTTGCCAGAGCCGTCACCGAGGTACTGTGGTTACCATGGCAGCTCAACACATTCCATTGAAGAGTGTCATGCCTTGAAGAAGAAGTTCGGGGAGGAGGTAGGCACCAAACCTCGAAGAAAGTGGAATAAGTCAGGGTACCGCAATGTTGGGACCGGGTGCATGTCGACGAGGATACGAGTTCGTAAAATTTTAAATTTTTACGTGTAGCGGAAGAATTTGCATAAAATAATTTCCTAAATTATTTTAACTTCGTATCTAGCATGCAACCTAAATTATTTTAACTTCCTCTTAGAACCTTTCTTCGAGGAACCAACTAACAGAACTGCCTTTTGTTCCTACTTTACAGAAGGCTCTACAGACTTCAGCAGGTTGACTAACTCAGGAATGGTAGTTTCCAGCTTGTTCATCCGATAGTTCATCACAAATTGCGAATAACTTTTGGGCAAACAACTCAGAATTAAGTCAATACTTAGTTCATGATCCATTGCAAAACCGAGTGTGTTCAGTCGCTCAATGTACCCCAACATCTTTAGGACAAACTGCGAGGCAGAAGTGCCTTCTTGCATCTTAGTTGTGAAGAGGAGTCTGGAGACTTCGAACCTTTCGGATCTCGCCTGCTCTTCAAACAACTCATTAAGATGGAAGATGATGGTATAAGCATCCATATGCTCATGCTGCTTTTGCAGCTCAGGTATCATAGAGGCTAGCATGATGCAACTTGCAAGTTCAGAATCGGTCACATGTTTCTGATAGGCCACCAATTGGTCTGGAGTTGCATCTGCTGGAGGATTTGAGGGAAGTAGATTTTCAAGGACATAAGCAATCTTCTCTGCCTTGAGGACTATCCTTAGGGTTCGAAGCCAGTCCATGAAGTTAGGCCTAGTTAATTTGTTGGTGTCCAAGATGGAACGCAAATTCAGAGAAAACATGATCGAGTGATTAACCTAGAAATACAAATTGAGATTATGTGAGAAGATTTATTAAAGAATGTATCAACATACATAAATTAAATCCTATTTATTTTACGAATTGAGTCACCCTTATTATCAATTCGGGAGATCGTAGGAACATTTCCAAATGGGTTGATATCCAACCATAGATAAGAACAACCATGGCTGTGGCCATCAAGTTCTTCTTATCTATGAAGGTAGGTAATTATACCGATTACACATCACATATATGTAACTATCACATTATGCTATCAACTAATTGAATGTTTGCATAAAACATTGGGTTGTTAACTCATTAACAAGTATGTATCATTTATACATAGCACCCAACTGCACCTCTCTTTATACCGACCTTGGCTGTGGCACAACAAATCGATGCTCCAAGCTTAAGGCTGACCCATTAATCAAGAAATAGTTTTAATATGGTTGGAGCTCATTCAACCGCTTAGTCAGGCTTGGATGTGTCCAACAACCAAAACTAATGATTGACCTCTGACTCGAACTATATTATTCATAAACTAATTCCATGGTTTGAACATGTTGAGGTTCAAGTCGGGCATGGATGTGTCCATCAACCCAAGCGAGAAACAAAACCCCGATTCTAACCATATTAATGGAAGGTGTTGGCCTTAATATTTTGTAAGGGGTTTTGGGTCTCATTCCTTTTAAGCACATTCATGACATAGAATTATGTCATGACTAACGATTTCCTTAATTAAGTATGTATGTGACTTAATTTATCAAGTCTCATGAATTAAATTAGGAACCGGATTTCCTAATCATAATTTCATACTTTATTAAAGGAATTGTTTTGGGAAACAATTTCCTAAATTGTCATAATTAATTTCGGAAATAATATGTTCAAGACTTTGATTTCTCTAAATCAAATCTTGTTAAATTAAGAGACAAATCCCTTAATTCAACTACATATTATTTTCATGAAAATCTCATTTAAGAAAACTCTATAGGAAACCATTTTCCTAATTAATTTTGGAGACAACAATATGTAAGAGCATCACCTCTTCAAACATATTTTATTCATGCATTTAATTAATTACAACAAATTATTTTCTAAGGGTGGCTCCCCGAGGCTCAGATACCCAAAGAAAAGTAATGTGTTGTAAATCTAATTGGACGGCTCCCCGAGGCTCAATCCAAATCAAACATGACAATTTCAATTAAAATTGGGAAATTAAATTACAACAACTAACTTTAAATTGGACGGCTCCCCGAGGCTCAATCCAAAATAAAGAATTTTGTTGTCAATTTAAAAACCAATTCAAATTTAATTATCAATTAACTGTCCATGAATTTGTCTAGACTTTCTTAAAAGAAAGTGCCCAAAATTGCGAGATTTCGAAAATTGATTTTCAGAATAATTGTAAGTTTCTGGTACAAAGGAAACTTACATATTTCCAAAATTGAAAAATTTCTAAAATAGAAAAATTTCCAAAATTGGAAAGTTTTTAAAGATGGGAAGTTTTCACAATTATTATAAAATTTCAGAAATTAGAAAATTTCAAACGTTTGAGAAATTTCATGAGGATTTCCAAACTTTGAAATTCCTAAATCTAAAATTTATTATAATTTGAAAGTTTCCATAATTGAAAATTTTTTCTGAAATTGAGATTATGACAAAGTTTTTCACAAAACAATTATATGATTAAGTCGAACACTAACCGGCTCTGATACCACTGTTGGGACCGGGTGCATGTCGACGAGGATACGAGTTCGTAAAATTTTAAATTTTTACGTGCAGCGGAAGAATTTGCATAAAATAATTTCCTAAATTATTTTAACTTCGTATCTAGCATGCAACCTTATAGTGTATCGACATAATCATAAAATAAAAGTTTGCGGAAAAGTAAACTAATTTACTTTTATACCTTGCGTAACTCGAAGAAAGGGACGAGATCCAGCCGTAGCGTCCCTTGGATGCTTCGCCTCTATTCGCGTCTACGCCGAGTTCTCTTCGGGATGACTTCGCAAAGTCACGAGTTTTGTGCCGACGAGAACTACTAGATTCTCGGAAGGCACAACTAGAAGATTAAGAGAAAAATTAGGAAAACTAACCAACGAAGTAACGGAATCGAATTCCGGGAAGAGAGGAGTCGCTATCCGCTTTTTCTTCTTCGTGTTCGGGTTCTCCTTCTTCTTCAATGCTCACGGCTAGCAACCACCACCTTGGATAGAGTTTGCGCCGGCCCTAAGCCACCAAGTGGGCGCCGGCCCTAGGACTCTAAGAATGGGTGGGCGCCGGCCCTAAGGGAAGAGAGGAAGAAGGAGGAGAGGTGAGATTAAGAGAGAGAGGGAGAGAATAATTAATCTTTTGATTTTGAATAAGGGCTAGCCTTTGGTTCCTTTATATAGTAGCAACTCATTTGCTAAGTCTCCCTCTAAACTGAATTAACAGAATTAACGGAATTAACGAAATTAGTTATAAGAAATTTATCTTATAAATTTTCTTATTGCTTATTCCGTTTAAGCCTAGTCTTATTATAACTAATTTATAATAAAACAAATTAATTATCATAAGAAAATTTATCCTATAAATTCTCTTATGAATTTTATTATAACTAACTTTATAATAAAACTAATTAATTATCATAAGAAATTTATCCTATAAATTCTTATGAATTATTCCGTTTAAACCAAGTTTTATTATAACTAATTTATAATAAAACAAATTCCTCTTCTCTTTAAATTATAGAATAAATTTTATAAGAAATTTAAAAACATTCTTATTATGATAAAATCAATTCATAATTGATTTTATAAAATTAAAATAAACTCAATTCATGGATTATTTTAATCTTCCATAAAAGAATAAATTTCTATAAATTTATTTATATAAATTTCTTTATACAAATTTATTTATCCATAATTTATAAAATAAATCGCGCTGGATTTATCTTATTAATTAAACCAAAATTAATTGGTTTTCTCCTCTTATTGTGACCGGCCACCAAAGGGGTTTTTGGCACCCTCTTTGGCCGGCCAAACCAACCCGAACCGCCGCGAATTAAACTCATTTAATTCGCCCAAAAAGCCTTCAAAAGACTTAGCCATTTTTAGCTTCCATTGCGCCTCTGACTAACTCAGATTCGACTTATTTCTCTTGATCGGAAAATCTAATTTTCAACTTATTTTAAATCCCTCGGATTACTCGTAGTGCGTGTGACTAAATAGGCTTTCGATTTATGTTGGCAGTCTATAATTAACTAATTATAGAACTATCATGAGTGGCACCTAGTAGTACATCATGATCCCCAATTAATCGAAAGATTAACGGTTTGACCTCAGAAGAAATTATTCTGAAACCCTTCAGCAGCTCTAATGAATCGTGCCCCATTCCCTTCACCACCTTATACCCACTTGGTTCAGGACACGGTCAATGGTGTCAGTCCCCACTAGGCTGACTACGTCACACCTAGCCCAAGTAATGTCTTACTCGTCCTTTGGATTTCTAATTACTCTCATGTATTTTAGAGACTCTCACTCTAAACATGATATGCTCTGGCCAGAGGCTTTGAGTAACAATCCGACGATAGGCCTGGGTATACATCTCCTCGCAAGGAGTGGTGAATCCTTTGTAGGCTGTTCAAACATCTTCGGGCACTTCGGCTTATACCCGATCATCCTGGGTCCACACCTCCTTGGAGATGCTTGCTTAAGATGTCAAAGTATAAGTCTCCATGACCAAGATGACTTGAACACCGCAAGTCAAAGGAACATCGCACTTAAGCCGCAGTAAGATCTTCATTGACATATCTACATGTAGATTCCCATATGAAGTCTTACAGCTAGTTACTCCAATGAACAAGTTCCCTTAACTAGCATCCATGTTTATCTCCGGACATCCCAATGTCACCAGCCAGTGAGAATCAGCTGAATAGAGAATAACCCATGCTAGTCTCAACAGAATTGATAATGTCCGTATTTATCAATTCATCGACTAGGGATATTTCCAACACTTCACATTTGCACACTTAGAGATAATCACTAGTTGTGATCCCATCACAAATTCTCTTATGCTGTGAACTGTATGGCGGACATTCAGTAGATCAGTTTAAGATCCCAATCAAATACACAAACATGTATACTCAAATAGTGAATTATCATTTATTGAAATAAATGTTTACAATCATAAGGCGATTGCCTTAGGACACTTCTCTCATATCACTAACACGCAGAAGGTCTCCCGGGTGAAGTTTCTCTCCTCGGTGACTGCATGTCAGGGGAAATGAGGCCCAACCTCGGTCTTGATCACGATCGCGAGGTAGGAGTCGGGGGCCTGCACCCCGAAGATGTCTCTCCTTGGAGAGAGAGCTCCGGAAGGGCAAGGTCCCCATGCGGGGTGTACCCTCGGGTCATGTGGGAGTCATCTCCGGGGGACCTACTGGAGGGGACTCCAACCGGGTCAGGAAATCTTATACCCGACGATTAGAAAACTACTCCATCGGTATGAGCCGGAGCCAGGAGCCGGGGTCTACAATATCCTTTGGGCCATCCAACCTTGAAGAAGTAGAAGCTCCCCATGAGGACGCCATAGTGATCGTAGCCTATATTGCTAACTATGAGGTTAAGCACATCTTTGTGGACACAGGGAGTTCCGTGAACATCCAGTACAAGGCGGCTTGGGATCAGATGTAGATATACAAGGAGGAACTGCTCCCAGTCTCGACTCCGCTATTCGGTTTCACAGGGAATCGCGTACAGCCGATAGGGCAAATTGTTGGGACCGGGTGCATGTTGACATGGATACGGGTTCGCAATTTTTAAAATTTTATTACGTGCAGCGAAAGTTTTAGCATAAATAATTTCTCAAATTATTTTAACCACGTATCTAGCATGCAACCTTATGATGTGTGGACATGATCATAAATTAAATTTTGCAGAAAGTAAACTAATTTACTCAATACCTCGCGTAACTCGAAGTAAGGGACGAGATCCAACCATAGCATCCCTTGGAAGCTCCGCCTCTATTCGCGTCCACGCCGAGTTCTCATCGGGATGACTTCGCAAAGCCACGAGTTTCGTGCCGACAAGAACTACTAGATTCTCCAAAGGCACGACAAGAATATCAAGAGAGAGAGAGATGGAAACTAACCACCAAGTAACGGAATCAAGATTCCGGGGAGAGGAAGGAGATGCGACCTGCTTCTTCTTCTTCTTCGGTGCCTTCTTGGTGGAGTTGGCTCATAGCAACCCTAGGAGGATCTTCTAGTGCCGGCACCCACTTGGAGAGGGAGAGGGAGAGAAGGAGAGGAAGAGAGGCTAGGCAAGAATCCTTGATCACTTGAATTAATTTTCAAGCCTTGCCTTGGTACCTTTATATAGTAGCCTCTTAATCGCCAAGTCTCCTCTTAACGGAATTTTTCATAAGAAATTTATCTTATAAATTTTTTTATGAATTATTCCGTTATACCGAGTTATTATTATAACTCAATTTATAATAAAAACAACCATGTCTCCCCTTTTATTATGGAATAAAATTTTACAAGAAATTTATTATAAATTTTTCTTATCATGGAAAAATCAATTCATAATTGATTTTATACAATAAAATAAACCAATCCATGGTTCATTTTAATTTCCATAAAAAGAATAAATTTATTATATAAATTTTTCTTATCATGGAAAAATCAATTCATAATTGATTTTATAAAATAAAATAAACAAATTCATGGTTCATTTTAATTTCCATAAAAAGAATAAATTTATTATATAAATTTTTCTTATCATGGAAAAATCAATTCATAATTGATTTTATAAAATAAAATAAACCAATCCAAGGTTTATTTTAATTTCCATGAAAATAAATCTCTTTATATAAATTTATGTATCCATAATTTTATAAAACAAATCGCGCTTGATTTATTTTATAATTTAAACCAAATAAATTGGATTCCCTCCTTTATTGTGGCCGGCCAAACCAAAGAGGGTGGGCACCCTCTTTGGCCGGCCACACCAAGCCAAAACCATTACGAATTAAACTTATTTAATTCGTCCAATAAGCCTTCAAAAGACTTAGCCATTTTAAGCTTCCGATGCGCCTCTGATAAATTCAGATTCGACTTATTTCTCTTGATTGGAAAATCTAATTTTCAACTCGTTTTAAATCCCTCGGATTACTCGTAGTGCGTGTGACTAAATAGGCTTTCAATTTATGTTGGCCGTCTATAATCAACCAATTATAGAACTATCATGAGTGGCACCTAGTAGTACATCATGACCCTCAATTAATCGAAAGATCAACGGTTGACCTCAGAAATAATTCTGAAACCCTTCAGTAGCTCTAATGAATCGTGCCTCATTCCCTTCACCATCTTATACCCACTTGGTTCAGGACATGGTCTATGTGTGTCAGTCCCCACTAGGCTGACTACGTCACACCTAGCCCAAGTAACGTTCTCTCGTCCTTTGGATTCTAATTACTCTCATGTATTTAAGAGACTCATACTCTAAACATGTTATGCTCTGGCCAGAGGCTTTGAGTAACAATCCGACGATAGGCCTTGGGTATACATCTCCTCGCAAGGAGTGGTGAATCCTTTGTAGGCTATTCAAACATCTTCGGGCACTTCGGCTTATAACCAACCATCCTGGGTCCACACCTCCTTGGAGATGCTTGCTTAAGATGTTAAAGTATAAGTCTCCATGACCAAGATGACTTGAACACCGCAAGTCAAAGGAACATCGTACTTAAGCTGCAGTAAGAACTTCACTGACATGTCTATATATAGACTACCAAGTGAAGTTTTACAGCCAGTCACTCCAATGAACTAGTTCCCTTAACTAGCATTCATGTTTATCTCCGGACATCCCAATGTCACCAGCCAGGGAGAATCAGCTGATTAGAGAATAACCCATGCTAGTCTCAACAGAATTGATAGTGTCCGTATTTATCAATTCATTGACTAGGGATATTTTCAATACTTCACAATTGCACATGTAGAGATAATCACTAGTTGTGATTCCATCACAAATTCTCTCATGCTGTGAATTATATTGCGGACATTCAGTAAATGAGTTTAAGATCCCAATCAAATACACAAACATGTATACTCAAATAGTGAATTTTCATTTATTAAAATAAATGTTTACAATCATAAGGCGATTGCCTTAGGACACTTCTCTCATATTACTAACACAAATCACCTTGTCACTCTCATTGGGAGGTTACAGGCTCGAAAGATCCCGGAGGACTCCTTTCTTGATCGTAGGCACGCCCTCCTCCTACAATGCCATCCTGGGTTGCCCTGTGCTCAGCACTTTCCAGGCGGTGGTCTCTGTTTACCACCAGAAGATAAAGCTCCTGGTAGGCGACTGGGTGGTTGAAGTTTGAGGAGACCAGCTGATGTCTTGGCGGTGCTACAGTGAAGAGGTCAGAACAGAGTCTCAGGAGAACCCGAAGGGCCTGGAAGACTAGTTGGAGGAGAAGGGAAGGTCCCGGCCCGACTTTGGTTTCGGACCCTTCTGGTCTTGGTAAGATTTGCGCTTTATTTAGAACATTTGTCTGTGTCTCTCTGTGCTCTCGCATCAAAATCAAGTAATAAAAGGAGATGCTTTTTTCAAAATGACAATGTGCCACCAAGGAATTAAAACGCCTAATACCCCGCGGTGCATCCGATGCCCGAGGTACTTAGGCTTGGTCAGGGACATACGCGCTCGACCAAGTATCCAAAACCTTAATGCCTCGTGGTGCAACCGATGCCCAGGGTACTTAGGCTTGGTCTGGGACATACGCGCCCGACCAAGTATCCAAAACCCTAATTCCTGGCGGTGCAACCGATGCCCGGGGTACTTAGGCTTGGTCTGGGACATACACGCCCGACCAAGTATTCAAAACCCTAATGCCTCGCAGTGCAGCTGATGCCCGGGGTACATAGGCTTGGTCTGGGACATACGCGCCTGACCAAGTATCAAAAACCCTAATGCCTCGAGGTGCAACCGATGCCCGGGGTACTCTTGCTTGGTCTGGGACATACGCGGGGTACTTAGGCTTGGTCTGGGACATACGCGCCCGACCATGTATCCAAAACCCTAATGCCTCACGATGCAGCCGATGCCCGGGGTACATAGGCTTGGTCTGGGGCATACGCGCCCGACCAAGTATCCAAAACCCTAATGCCTCGTGGTGCAGCCGATGCCCGAGGTACTTATGCTTGGTCTGGGACATACGCTCCCGACCAAGTAACCAAAACCCTAATGCCTCGGGTGCAGCCGATGCCCGGGGTACTTAGGCTTGGTGTAGGACATACGTGTTGGATCGAGAAACACGATAGAGGGGGGGGGTGAATATCGTGAAAATGTTTCAGATTAAGAAAAAGAGAATACACAACGGAATTAGAACATACACACAAAGAACGCAAGTAGTTTTACTTGGTTCGGAGTCGCGGTCGACTCCTACTCCAAGGCCCATGGTCCTTGACCGTTTATTGCGGGAAATTCTATATTCACACAAAGGTTTACAGAGTATAATACAGAAATATTACAGTAAATAAATGACTACACTTTTCGTTACCGACACCCGGTGTAGATTGTACTTCATAGCAGAGGGTCGTCGTCGGCGCTAGAATCCCGAGATCGGAGTTTGCCGCAGTAGAGTGCTTGAACGAAGAGCGTAGAGGCGTTGGAAAATTATTGTTCTGAAGCCTTGGGGTCGAGCCCCTTTTATAGTGCTCCTGGGGGTGCTAGGGACGTCGGGGGCGCCTGACACGTGCCTTCGGATCCGAGAACCTCTATCCGAAGCATGGTCAGCGCTTATCCCCTACGAATCGGCTCTGGAGCTGACGGGGGCGCCTGGGACGTTGGGGGCGCCCTGCTTGACTTGATCCGCTGGCTTCATATTGATTTTGCTTCGATTGCATTGACCTTGGGTGCCCGTGGCCTCCGGGGTGCCCTGCCCAAGGCTGTTTTGAAGCAATTCTAGCTTCCTTATTTTGTCTTTGACCTTGGGCGCCCGGGACCTCCGGGGCGCCCTGCCCAAGGCTGTTTCGAAGCAATTCTTGCTTCCTTATTTTGTCGTTGACCTTGGCCGCCCGGGACCTCCCGGGTGCCTGCCCCAGCTGCCTGCCCCTCTCCTTTGGGGCGTTATGAGCTGCAGAAACACATTCCCTTGGTCCCTGCATTCAAGGTTAGTTCCAAAACAACAAGGCAAGAATATTAGTCGATTTTTATAGCCGTAGCTGTCTTGGTTCTGACTTCAGGTCTCCCAAATGGAACCCTAGGTCGAACCGACGCCTACTCTTCACTCGACGGGGAACGCGTCCTCACCTACTCCTCTCAGGAGAGTTTACCTTTTGCCAACCAACTCCTCCGGTTGGACTTTTGCCAAGTGACCCTTCGCCAGGTGCCTAGCGACCCTTCGCCAGGTGCCTAACAGCCCTTCGCCAGGTCTTCGGTACCCAGCAGCCCTTCGCCAGGTGCCTAGCTGCCCTTCGCCAGGTCTTCGGTGCCTAGCAGTCCTTCGTTAGGTGCCTAGCAACCCTTCGCCAGGTCTTCGATTTCCTAGCAGCCCTTCGCCAGGTGCCTAGCAGTCCTTCGCCAGGTCTTCGATTTCCTAGCAGCCCTTCGCCAGGTCTTAGGGTTTTGATGCCTAGCATTCCTTCGCTAGGTGCCTAGTAGCCCTTCGCCAGGACTTTTTTCTGCACACTCAGTGAGTACATTAGACCAAAATAACATCTTAACTCTTGAACCCTTTGCCATTATCAAAACCTAGGTTCGACTTAGGTGCTGCATGCACCAACAATCTCTCTCTTTTTAATTTATGGCAACCCGGTTCAAAAAGTTAAGTTAAACAAGAAGCAGGTAAAATACCAGTTTTGACTTCCTCCCCTTGGAAGAAATCTCCCCCTAGGTTTTTCAAAAGTTCGTGGGGGTTTTGAAAAATTTTTCTAAGTCTAAAAGTGAAACGTTTTTCAGGTTTTCATTACTTAGAAAACATTTTCCAAAAGTTTAAGTTAGAACCCATATTCAAAATATTTTGAGTTGAAAAATTTTTAGGAGAATTTGAATTTTACATTTAGAAAATTTTCAACCAACCAAAGATTTTGAATTAGTACTTTGGAATAAATTTTTGAAAGCAAGTAATTTTAAAAGTATAAGTACTCAGAGAATAGTTTAAGAAAGCAGTTTAAGTACTTAGTTATTTAGAAAGCATTTTTCAGGCACTTAGAAATATTTTTCAAAATTTCCAGAATAAGTGCTTAGAATAATTTTTTGAAAGCAAGTAAAGTTAATTTTCAAAATGAACTTAAGTAGTTAAAGAGCTTTTAGAAATCAGGTAAAGTTAATTTTCAAAATGAACTTAGATATTAGGTAAAGTTAATTTTCAAAATGAACTTAGAAATCAGGTAAAGTTAATTTTCAAAATGAACTTTAGAAATTAGGTAAAGTTAATTTTCAAAATAAACTTAGAAATCAGGTAAAGAACTTTACTTTTTGAAAACAGGAGATAAAAGATTTAATTTTGGAGAAAAAAATTTTAGAAAATTTTGAGCCTTTTCTCTCCTTTTCAATCTCTCCCCCTTTGCCATATATAAAAAAAATATAGCAAAAAAAATTGCATTGAAATTGAGTAATCAAGGTAAAATGCTGTACTGAACCAATTCAAAGTATAAACTGGACTAAATCAATTTGAATTTTCTCTTTCGGGTCCTGTCTAACCCAATTAGCTACTTAACAACTGTTATAAATAGTAGCTTTCGCTGGGGTTAGTCAAGTTAAGTGATCTGTTCATGTTAGATTTTCTAAGCTTAACACTTAACCTGATTACTGTTTAATTGGTATTTAGTGCCCCAATTACTGCAGATGCACTGACTTAAAGCATCTTGAATTAAGGCAAAGACCTAAGCATCTCAACCCATTCTAGGTGATCAATCAAAAGTACCCTAAGGTGCTTGTGAGATGTTGGCTTCTAGATCTATAGGTGCATGCAGTTCTAGGGTTAGGGCCTAGCTAAGTATATTTGCGAAAATCCCTAGTTTTGAAGGGGGTAAGTTTTCATAAAAAACTAAGTCAAAAAATTATTTTAAAAATGCATAATGAAAATGATTTTTCAAATTAAGTAGGAACTGATAAGTGATAAAACAGTTTTAAAAAATAGAGGTAGAGCAGACCTATTCTACCAAGCATAACCCTAACTTAGTAACCGATAAAAATAGATAATCAAGAAAAATAACTAGCAACTAGATAGAAGTGAGGACCAGATACCACAGTCAAACCATAGTCAAATACATGTCAACCCTACTGAGTAGGGGTAGTCAACAGTACAACAGTACAACTGAAAACATCAATCTGAACTAAGAGGAAGGGCCAGGATGGTCAAATGGGCCAGGCTGCCATGATCTTAACAGAGACATCATTTCATTATATCGTGCGTTGTTAGTCTCTCGATCGGCTCTGAGGGCATTCATATACTCAGTGTAATGGGCCTCATTTGCCTCCATATACTACGCATGATTTGCCTCCACTTCCTCCCGGAGGCTATGGATCTCTGTTTCAAGTCGTGTCAATCTCTCGTAGAATGTCGGCGATGGGGGCTCGTCCATCTGCTCTCAAATCTCGGCAGCGAGATCTGCAACGTCGACCTCTACGTCCTCGTCGGAATCGATCTGGGCTCCGGCTTGCTGATGTCTCCATGATAAAACCCCGGTACCTGAGACATCTATGCCCGCTAGGGAAAAGTTTCTAAAACCTATTTCATCAAATTCAGTCATTGTGGTCATTTCTCCATTGGTGATATTACGACCGTGATGATGAAGAAGAGAGGTGATGATGTGGCAGTAAGGGGTGCGTACCCGACCCTGGGTCGTAACACTGGACACATGTAGAATGGTGTGGTATATATGTAGTCCAATGTCTATGTCTAAGTGATGGATCAAGGCATACAGCAGGATGGTATGGAATGGTCGCATGGTCGCGACGTCCCTAGAGGACAAGGGTATAATGCAACGGACTAGGAATCTATAAAGAGCGTAGTCCTGGACCTGAAGATCTACCGACTGAAACCGACTGACCACAGGGTTTCCGACATCTCTATAAAAGTAGGAATAAAGGGTGTCCAGGTCAATGTGGGAGTAGGGGGCAGCAAAGGGAGGATCTCTAGGAGGGTAACAGCAAAAAGTGGACTGAGTGTTGGGTTCTCCCGGCACAAAACAATAAAAAATGGAGCGGAAACAAGAACCCACGAGCGATCCATGCGAAAGAAAACTCGTACAAAGCTATCTATCTAATAGATTTATCTACTGTTTATACCTTTGAAGTGTGCCCTTCGGTTATCCCGCTCATCCAAGATCTGCCGGATCTCTTGCACGTTCAAGCGTCCGTGCCTCTATTCGTATCCACACGGACACAATCTCTCAACTTCGGGAGAACTACCTTAGTTGTGCTAGCAACTTGAGGTAGCTCGAAAACACCAAGAACCTTACAATAAGGTTTCAGCCAAGAGTGGAGGAGAGGAAGAAGAGAGGAAGGGAAGGGGAAAAGCTAAGGCAAGAAGAAGACGTCATCCAAAGTCACAAGACCCTATTTTATAATCATCCCATGAATATGAAGAGGTTTGTGTCTCTTTGACTTCCCAATAAAGAGCACATCTTTTTATGTGACTTTTTATCATTTCCCATGCAAGAAAAGAATTTTTTCATCCAATGAAAAGAGACTTTTCTCTTTCCTCCATGCAACTCTGACCGGGCTTCTCGGGCTTCCGACTCGGTCTCCCGACCAAGTCTCCCGAGTGGCGAGCTCCCGACCCAGTCTGCTGAGCTCCGACCCAGTCTGCCGAGTGCCGACCCAGTCCGCCGAGTTCCGACTCGGTCCGCCGAGTTCCGACTCGGTCCGTCGAGCTCCGACTCGGCCCGCCGAGCTCCGACTTGGCCCGTCGAGCTCCGACTCGGCCTCTTGAGTTCCCAACTCGAGCCCCCCTGAACTGACCTCCCGAGTTCCCAACTCGGGCTCAGATCTCCCGAGTCCCCTACTCGTGCTTAGGCCTCTCGAGTTCCCAACTCGGGCTTGGACTCCCGAGTTCCCAACTCGGATTTCCCGAAGCATTGTGCCCTTTGTGTGTGACCCAATAGGTTCTCGTGACATTGGCAATGCACCTAAACACTTTAGACACATAAACAATGAGCGGCATCTAGCAATGCATCATTGCTACCCATGTAACAAGAAAAGTCGAGATCCGACTAAACCTCCGTGACTATGATAGTGTATGACCTTGTCCTTCTATCCTTGATATCTAGATTGACCAATGAGGCATAGAACGTGTCATCCTCATTCAATCTTGTGTTTCTTGATCCCCGAGTAGACTCACTCAAACAAATGAGATCAATATCTCATATTGACTCATTTGAGCATGACCATGCGTTTCAGTAGTCCTACTCGATCAAGGGGCCCACAGATATCACTCCCGTTATATGGGAGGGATAGATCCCATCTACATCACTCACATCCCTCCGCATAATTCATTACATACCCAGTGATCGCCTTTATAGTCTACCCTGTTACGGGTGACGTTTGACGATACCAATGTACATAACTCCTTATGTAGGGAATCGTAGTGACTTCAGGTCTAAGGACTATTCATACCAATAGTCACATGTGAAAGTCTATGACACTCATATGATAATCTATGAAACTTTCTCATAGCGGGTCATTCAGTACACATTCTCCAATGTATACCCATGTGTCAACTTGATATCACATATCCATGACTTGTGAGCTCAAGTCATCAGTTGACCTATATGCTAGTCTCCATGCATCAATATTGTCCCTGAATAATTGATGCTTGACTAGGAATAATTTAGTGTAGTGTTCTCTACATTATCTCACTATCGATTCAACCAATCGATATAATATAGATAAGAACCTACTACACAAGGACATTATTATACTTAGTCATTCGACACAGAATACAAAGTAAGTATAATAACCAAACATGCCTTTATTATTAATTGAATATGATACAAAATGTGTTAGTGATATGAGAGAAGTGTCCTAAGGCAATCGCCTTATGATTGTAAAACATTTATATTAATAAATGATAATTCACTATTTGAGTATACATGCTTGTGTATTTGATTGGGATCTTAAACTCATCTACTGAATGTCCGCAATACAACTCACAGCATAAGAGAATTTGTGATGAGATCACAACTAGTGATTATCTCTAAATGCGCAAATGTGAAGTATTGAAAATATCCCTAGTCGATGAATTGATAAAAACGGACACTATCAATTCTGTTGAGACTAGCATGGGTTATTCTCTAATCAGTTGATACCACTGTTGGGACCGGGTGCATGTCGACAAGGATATGAGATCGTAAAATTTAAAATTTTTACGTGCAGCGGAAGAGTTTGCATAAAATAATTTTTAGTGTTCGACTTAATCAAATAATTGTTTTGTGGAAAACTTTGTCATGATCTCAATTTCAGAAAAAATTTTCAATTATGGAAACTTTCGAATTATAATAAATTTTAGATATAGGAATTTCAAAGTTTGGAAATCCTCATGAAATTTCGCAAACGTTTGAAATTTTCTATTTTCTGAAATTTTATAATAATTTCGAAATCTTCCCATCTTTGGAAACTTTCCAATTTTGGAAATTTTTCTATTTTAGAAATTTTCCAATTTTCGAAATATGTAAGTTTCCTTTGTACTAGAAACTTACAATTATTCTGAAAATCAATTTTCGAAATCTCGCAATTTTGGGCACTTTCTTTTAAGAAAGTCTAGACAAATTCATGGACAGTTAATTGACAATTAAATTTGAATTGGTTTTTAAATTGACAACAAAATTCTTTATTTTGGATTGAGCCTCGGGGAGCCGTCCAATTTAAAGTTAGTTGTTGTAATTTAATTTCCCAATTTTAAATTGAAATTGTCATGTTTGATTGGATTGAGCCTCGGGGAGCCGTCCAATTGGATTTACAACACATTACTTTTCTTTGGGTATCTGAGCCTCGGGGAGCCACCCTTAGAAAATAATTTGATGTAATTAATTAAATCCATGAATAAAATATGTTTAAGAGGTGATGCTCTTACATATTGTTGTCTCCAAAATTAATTAGGAAAATGATTTCCTATAGAATTTCTTAAATGAGATTTTCATGAAAATAATATGTAGTTGAATTAAGGGATTTGTCTCTTAATTTAACAAGATTTGATTTAGAGAAATCAAAGTCTTGAACATATTATTTCCGAAATTAATTATGACAATTTAGGAAATTGTTTCCCAAAACAATTCCTTTAATAAAGTATGAAATTATGATTAGGAAATCCGGTTCCTAATTTAATTCATGAGACTTGATAAATTAAGTCACATACATACTTTATTAAGGAAATCGTTAGTCATGACATAATTTTATGTCATGAATGTGCTTAAAGAGAATGAGACCCAAAACCCCTTACAAAATATTAAGGCCAACACCTTCCATTAATATGGTTAGAATCGGAGTTTTGTTTCTCGCTTGGGTTGATGGACACATCCATGCCCGACTTGAACCTCAACATGTTCAAACCATGGAATTAGTTTATGAATAATATAGTTCGAGTCAGAGGTCAATTATTAGTTTTGGTTGTTGGACACATCCAAGCCTGACTAAGCGGTTGAATGAGCTCCAACCATGTTAAAACTATTTCTTGATTAATGGGTCAGCCTTAAGCTTGGAGCATCGATTTGTTGTGCCACAGCCAAGGTCGATGTGAAGAGAGGTGCAGTTAGGTGCTATGTATATTGATACATACTTGTTAATGAGTTAACAACCCAATGATTTATGCAAACATTCAATTAGTTGATAGCATAAAGTGATAGTTACATATATGTGATGTGTAATCGGTATAATTACCTACCTTCATAGCTAAGAAAAACTTGATGGCCACAGCCATGGTGGATCTTATCTATGGTTGGATATCAACCTATTTGGAGATGTTCCTACGATCTCCCGAATTGATAATAAGGGTGATTCAATTCGTAAAATAAATAGGATTTAATTTATGTATGTTGATACATTCTTAATCAATCTTCTCACATAATCTCAATTTGTATTTCTAGGTTAATCACTCGATCATGTCTTCTCTGAATTTGCCTTCCATCTTGGACACCAACAAATTAACTGGGCCTAACTTCATAGACTGGCTTCGAAACCTGAGGATAGTCCTTAAGGCAGAAAAGCCTGCTTATGTCCGTGAAGATCAACTTCCCAAACGTCCTTCTGAAAATGCAACTCCAGACCAGTTTCCTGAGTTGCTCAACCTGCTGAAGACTATAGAGCCTTNATGAATATGGTGAAATTCATGAAATGGTATCATGAAATATTATGAAATATTATGAATTCATAAATAAATTCATGAATATGAAATATGGTATAAATTCATGAAATATATCATGATGATTGATATTATGAATTCATAAATATGAAATATTATGGAATTCATGAAATAGTATCATGAAATATTATGAAATATTATGAATTCATAAATATGAAATATTATGGAATTCATGAAATAGTATCATGAAATATTATGAAATATTATGAATTCATAAATATGAAATATTATGGAATTCATGAAATAGTATCATGAAATGTTATGAAATATTATGAATTCATAAATATGCAATATTATTGAATTCATGAAATATTATTATCATGAAATATTATGTGAATAATATTTATAAAATATTATGTAAATAATGTTATGAATTCAGGAAAAATATTAGAAAATATTATGAATTCATAAACATGAAATATTATGAAATTTCATGATGGGCTTGGCTTAGTGGGCTTTGATATGGATTAGTGCAAAAGGTGATAAAAAGGAGGGGGCAAGGATTGAACCTTGAACCTCCTAGTTGCACCTCCATGTCTTAACCACTACACCAAGCATTGTTTCTTGTTGAGAGGATGAGAAACATGCTTGTTAAGTGTGTAAGAGTGAAGAGACATGTCTTTTCATGAGAAAAGTATAAATAAGGGGAAGTTGGAGTAACTTCCTTCTCTTCTTTTCTCTTCCTCTTCACTCTTCCCCACCGAGACCCTCTCCCCCTCTCCTTCTCATTTTCGAAAATCAAGTCTAGGGTTCTAGCCCTAGAAAAGTTGGAAGGAAGAAGACCTTTGAAGGTTCTTGCCACTACTAAGTCTAAGGAGCCCTAGAGAAGATTCGGAAAGGATTTTCACTTGCCCTACAAATCTAGGGTACCCTACGGAGTAAGAGAAAGAGAAATCCAAGCGAAAGGATGTAAGTATCCTCTCGCCTGTGGCATAATCGCTATTGAATGTTTGCTTGTTTTGTTCTTTGGAAAATTCACAAGAACTTCCCTAGTGGAAGTTTCAGCCACTCCTTGTAAGGGGGTCCAAGAGAAGGCTTTTGATCATGCTTTGATGCATGCTAGTACCCCTAGAAACTTTATACTCATATGTGATGTTTCCAAATTTTTGGAAAAACAAAAGTTAGGGTTTGGTACCCTACAAAGTTTCGGCCACCACCCACTTATGGGCTTTGGTTGCTTCTTGATGCATGAGGATATCCCTAGGAACTTAGGGTATGAATTTATGTTATTTTTCCATCATGTGTGATAACAAGAATTAGGGTTTTAGTGCCCTACAACTTTCGGCCAAGCATGATAGAAATTAGGGTTTGGGGATTTTATGATTTTCTATAATGGATTCATGCTTAGGAATGGTAGATCAAGTGTTTGAATATATGTTTGTATGAATATTTGATACTCCTACCCTATGAAACTAGGGTTAGGGTTTAGATGGGTTTCGGCCAAGACCTAGGAATTAGGGTTAGTGAGGATTGAATTATCACATAATGTATCCATGCTTAGTATATTGTATGATAGTGTATACAAGGTGTTGTATAGATGGTTGTGTGAATATTTCATTGCCAAAAATTGAACTTGCCCTATCATAGGACTTTCGGCCAAGGCATAGACTTTAGGGTTTGTGAAAATTAATTATCCTATGATATATGTTTATGGTTGGGGATAATCATATGTATATGTATGTGGTGTTAAATGGAAGGGTTGATATGTAAACCTTAAATTGTTAGCATGCTATGATATGTTTATGTATGAGGTGTTTGAATAAATGTATGTGTGAATGATTAATGCAAAAGTCCTGATATTTCCCTACTCTTGATGTTTCGGCCAACCCACTAGGACTAGGGTTTGTAAAGGTCAACTACCCTATGATATATGTTTATGGTTGGGGATGATCATATGTGTATGTATGTAGTGTTAAATGGAATGGTTGATAAGGAAACCTTAATTGTTAGCATGCTTTGATATGTTTATGTATGAGGTGTTTAAATGAGATGTCTGATTGAAATCTTAATTGATAGCATGCTACCACTTTCTACGATATGAGTATGACCTATGTGACCAAAGCTTGTCAGGTCTAAGGTAGGTTAAGTGGTTGAAATATGATGCATGATGAAATATGATGAACATGTATGAAATGTGATGTATATATGAACATGTATGACATATGATGCATGTATGAACATGTATGAAATATGATGAATATATGAACATGTATGAAATATGATGTATGTATGAACATGCCTTATAGCCCATGGGGCACACTTATGAAATTGCATGTGATATGTTAAAATGCTTGAAGGGATACTCAAATAGTATGGGATCAAGAGCACCCGAATGTGTGGTGTGTCCCTAGGGGATCTAGAGCACCCTTGAAGAGTGGTGTGCCCCATAAGAGTAAATATGGAGTATTCCTTAGCATATATGTAACAGCATGATAAGTATTTTACTTTTAAGTTGTGTACCCGACTCGGAAGGGGGTCGTTAAATAAATCCGGGGTGCATGTTAACGTGACTCCGGTAGGACGGAAGGGTCCTGCTCTAATGACTTGGTGGCTCGCTACCCCAATTCATTAGGGAACGCGCAATAGTTCCGCGCGATAGTTGGTACACAACAGGGCCCAATATGATATGGATGTATTTTTAAGTAATACCATTATGGAAATGTTTTGAAAACATTCATTGAAAATATTTGTAATATGTGAAGAGTATGCTTGAAGTACTTGATACTGCATGTTAGAAACCTGGATGTTTAACATGCTTTGATGAACTCATTATGTGTACATGTTATGTTCTTTCATACAGATTTTGCGAGTAGGACAGGATCCTTACTAAGCGTTTTGCTTACTAGTTTATGTGTTGTCTTATGCTGCAGATAACACTTAAATGGAAGGAAGAGGCAGGAGGCTGAAGATGTGTGGGGTGGTGGCTCGGGAAAGAATGATCCTATATCTACTTAATGTGCCTATGTTTATGTTCCCTGACAATAAGTGTTGGTGATTAAGATTGACCTGGCATGACGATGTTTACCTTTAGAAGTCTTTTATATTTGATTATGTTATGAGTTACATTACTGGTGAATCTATCATATTGTAGAATGACTTTGATAGTTAAACAAGCATGCTTAGTCCCTAGCCTTGCTTTATTGTTTTAATGTCATGCTAGAAGATAGGAAAAAAAAATATTACTATATGATTGAGTTGTACGTAACCCCGCCCCGAGAGTAGATATAAGGGCGGGCGTTACAGAGTAGAAGGTTCTTATCTATATCAATCGATTAGTTGAATCGATAGTGAGATGATATAGAGAACACTACTCTTAATTATTCCTAGTCAAGTATTAACATTCAAGGACAATGTTAATGCATAGAGACTAGCATGTAGGTCAACATAATGACTTGATCTCACAAGTCATGGATATGAGATATCAAGTTGACACATGGGTATACATTAGAGAATGTATACTGAATGACCCACCATGAGAAAGTATCATGGATCGTTATATGAGTGTCATATACTTTCTCATGTGACTATTAGTATGACTATAGTCCTAGACCTGAAGTTACCATAGTTCCCTACATAAGGAGTTACGTACTTTGACTTCGTCAAACGTCACCCGTAACTGGGTGGACTATAAAGGCGATTACTGGGTTTGTAACAAATTATGCGGAGGGATATGAGTAACGTAGATGAGATCTATCCCTCCTATATGACGGGAGTGATATCTTCGTTCTTGATAGAGTAAGACCACTAAGTGCATGGCCATGCCCAAATAAGGCAATATTAGATATTGAGCTTATTTGATTATAGTGAGTCTACTTGGAGATCAAGACATATAGATTGATTTGAGGATGACACGGTCTATGCCTCATGAAAGATCAATCTAGATATCGAGGATAGAAGGACGTTGTCACATATTGTGATGGTCACAATTATTAGTCACAATGGTGATGTTGGATCTCGACATTCTTGTAACTTGGGGAGCAATGATGTGTTGCTAGATACCTCTCATTGCTTATGTCCTTAAATAGGTTTAAGGGTATTGCCAACGTTACAAGAACCTATAGGGTCACACACATAGAGCAATAGATGGAGAATAAGTCCATATGATGGACCGAGAGTAATGAAGTCAAAGTTTGACTTTGGCTAAATATGGAAAGTCCATAAAAGGCAAGTTTGACTTGACTCAAATTAGACAACTTGAGTTGGACTCGAGTTTGATCCAAGTGTTGGATGAATCTAATCATGGGAGAGTAATGAAGTCAAAGTTTGACTTTGGCTAAATATGGAAAGTCCATAAGAGGCAAGTTTGACTTGACTCAAGCCACATCACCTTGACTTGACCAAGTGATGACTTGACATCATCATCAAGGCTAAGTAACCTCCCCATTTGAATTTTGAATTCAAATAGGGGGTTACCAAAGGTGGTGGCCGGCCACTTAATGGCCAATAATGGCCATTAAATGGCCGGCCACTAAAACACACAAAAAGGAGTTTTTTGTGGGTGTGATATTGATTCTTCTTCTTACTTGGTTTTATTTTTTTTTTGGCTCTCCCTCTCCTCTCATCTTGCCGAGACCCCAAGTAGTGCTAGCACACTTTTGGGCTCTCCTCTCCACTCTCTTGCTTGTGTGGATACTTCTAGAGGGTTGCTACTTTGCATCCTTGAGATCCGACACCAACCGAGGAGCGAGCGGGAATTGCGAGGCATGCATCGAAGGTAGTTTTCTCTTCTCTAATAGATCTAGGTTGTAGATCGGTTTTGAAGCATGTAAACGAGCACTCGTAAATTTTTGAAATGGTTTTCTTCGCTCGGATCCTTTCTATTGGGGCTTTCGTGGTTTCAGCGACGGGAAAAAGCGGTTTTCGCGGTCCGAAAAACCCTACACCTCCCTGATTGGTCTGGGGATCGATCAGGAGCAGAACTTTAATTCAAATACGCTGTCAGACGCTCTGATCACGACTGTTTTCTCTACCAATTCTCTGATACATTGCTGATTTCATTTGATATGTTTTGCTAAGCTTCTGTTGAAGTGTGCAGGCTTTACAGGGATGGTTCAAACGTTGGAGGTGAGTCAATGAGAGGCTTTCCTTGGTGCAGGTTTGTTTGTTTAGCGATTTCAGGTTTCAACAGGCAGCTGGCGCAGCTGGCGACTGACGGAGGCTCAGCTGGAGAGGAGGTCTTCAGTGGACTGAATGCTCAGGGAGGTCAGTGGGTTCATGCTGGCTCAGTGGATGCTGATAAAGCTGGCGATGGTGAGCAGAGCTTTAGTTGAAGCTGATGCAGAGGAGCGGTTACAAGGAATAGATAGAAACTTGGGATGTTTGGCTGGGCTGTGGTGCTTGTGTGCTCTCTGTTGCTTTGAGCTTAAGCGTTCTTGTCACATTCTTGTGAGCTTCCCTTCTCGAGTGTCTCCTGAGCTTATCTTGTATCCATCTGTGAGACGACTTGTGGAGAGGTTTCTCCATCGAGAAGGAGGCGCTTGATATCCGGTGTTCACCGGGGCTTGATCAGCCGACGATCAAGGGATCGCCCACCTTACGGGCACGCCAAGGAGTAGGGGCAAGTTATCTCCGAACCTTGTAAACGATCCTTGTTCGCGACTGTGTGGTTTGGTTTTCAGTTACTGCATTTCTGTTTCTGCTGTTATACTTGTATTGCTTCCGCTGCTACTAACCCTAACTGCAGAGAAGTGTAAAAGAGAAAGCAATTTTTGTGTCCGGCTATATTCACCCCCTCTCTAGCCATCCAAGTTCCAACACTTATATTTTTCAAAAATTGCATAATATTTTTCAAAAGTACCTATATTTTTCAAAGTGCAAAATAATTCATACATAGTGCAAAATAATTCTTTTAAAGTACAAATTTTTTGCACAATATTTCTCAAAATACTAAGGACAATATTTTTTTAAGTACTAATATTTCCAAAAAGCTTAATATATTTTTCAAAAGTACTTGCCGTTCTTCAATATGTTCAATACACTTTTCAAAAATACTTGTATTTTTAAAAAAATGCTAATATTTTTCTAAAAGTGCACCATATTTTCCAAAAATACAAATTTTTTGTGTGCATGACGTGTTTTTGTAAGTGCAAATTCCTTTTCAAAATACAAATACATTGTGTTTCTCTAAGTGAAAATTTTCCTCTAAAGTGCATAGTTTCTTTTAAACATCTTTTATGCGTGCAAGTTTTTTTTTAAAAAAAACTTTCCAATTCTTCCAAGGCAATATTTTTTCTAAGTGGACAATTTTCAAAGTTCAAAATATTTTTCCAAATTGCACAATACTTTTCAAAATGGGAGTTTTTTTTGGTACAATTTAAGTACCTAGTTTTTTTTAACTAGCTGTTTGCTATGCTTTCAAAAGGATTAAACCAAGCACTTTCATATTTTTTTCATTGTTGGTGCAAGACTGTTTTTGTCATTTTTGATGTATGACAAAGGGGGTGAGTGAGCTTAAGTTAGAAAATTTTTGTCTTCTTCCAGAAGGATCAAAATGAAAATCAAAATGTTTTTCAAAAAGGGGGAGAGTAAGCTTAAGTTAGAATTTTTTTTCTCCCAAAGGTTTAAAATGTATTTTCAAAACTTAGATCATTTTTTCCCTAAGGTTTGTAACTTAGCCCCTTCATCCAATCTAACTTAAGATATTGTCAAACATCAAAAAGGGGGAGATTGTTGGTGCAAGATGCATCAGTGATGTCCTCCTCTAAGTGTTTCAATGTTTGACAATATGCTTAAGTCAGTGATATATTGAACAAGGGAAGGGTAGTCAAGAAAATTGGACCAAAGTGATAAAAAATCCTAGTTAACCTAGGCACTATGTCCTGGCCAAGGGCTGGGCACCTAAGACCTTACCGAGGGTTGGGCACTAAGTCCTGGTCGAGGGCTGGGCACCTAAGACCTGACTGAGAGTTGGGCACTAAGTCCTGGTTTGTGGAATTGGCCACTAAGTCCTGGTGAGTGAAGCTGGGCACTAAGACTTGGTGAGTGAAGCTGGGCAAAAGTCCTGATGAGTGAGGTTAGGCACAAAGTCCTGGTCATGAGATTGGGCAAAAGTCCTAGTGAGTGAAGTTGGGCAAAAGTCCAACCGGATGGGCCGGGTAGCAACCGTCTTCTGAGAGGAGTAGGTGAAAGGTGCGTTCCCGGGGATGGGAACTTAGGCGTCGGTTCGACCTAGGATTTCATGAAAATCCGAAGTCAGAACCAAACCCTTACGAATAAGGTTGTATATGTGTTTGCCTTGTATTTATGTATCTTGCAGGTACCTAAAGTTGAAGACAAAGCAGACAAACAAACACACAACAGGGCTGGAAACCTGGCTGCTAGGCACCCCCATTAACCAGGGCGCCCTAATCAAACAGGCACCTCAATGGGTCAGGCGCCTAAATGAATCAGGTGCCTCCTTCAATACAGGTGCCCTGGATCAAAGGGTTATCTGCTGCTGCAAGTTCGGAGCGAAGATAAGCTTTGACCAAGCCTTGTGAGGCGCCTCCTTCATCACAGGCGCCCTGTAACAAGCCTATAAAAGGGGCTTTGACCCCTCAACTCAGTACAACATTCCAAGATCATTTCTGAGCTTTCCAAGTGACGACAAAGCACTAAAGACGAGGCTCTATGACCAAGGAAGCTCCGGGAGGAAGTGCGCGGCACTTCGGAGTTTCAGATCGGCCGAGTCTTTGACTCATTTGTTTGGTTTGAATTTACAATTCTGCACTTATTTTTCTATATCTTTTTGGTTGTAAATATTGCACTGTAAGACAAGTTTCTCCGCCTCCGAAAAGTCCGGAAAGGAGACCATTAGTGGACGGGCGTTTCCCATGGTTAGGCCTTGGACTTACTGACCCTGGGGGTTGGGAACCAAGTAAAAAATCCCGTGTGCAATCTATTATTTTGTTTTTCGTTCTATTTTTCCGCTGCTAATAACTCTGTGTCCAGAACGAATGAACTAAAATATTTGAAAGTCTCCGAAAATTTTACGGTCGATATTCACCCCCCCTCTATCGACGGCACCGGTCCCCACATATATATTTATATATATCTTATTTTTTTGGAAGGAAAAAACTTTAGCCCACTTTTTGTCATGGAAAAAAATTTTAGTTTGGATCTTTATCCGGTCACCAACACATATCTCATTTTCTTTTCCATGAAAATGCTCATATAATCGAAGGAGTGCGAGACGAGGAAGAACAGACAAGTACATTTAAATAATTTATTTTTTTAAAAAAGAGAATGATAGATAGTAATAGGATGATGGATAGGATATTGATACCCGATCCTCCAATAGGTATGAGGATGAGTATAAAAGTTAACTACTCGACGAGTATGGGGATAAATATATTAACTGAGGATGGGTATGAAATCCCATACCCATCGAGTATTTAGCTTTTATACCCATTTCCATACCCGATGGGTTGGAAAATCCAGTCATATGGATTTGAAGAGATAAATCCATATGGATTTGTTCAAAGGACGGATGAGATTGTGTATATAAGTGATGTGACGGAAATGATGTGGTATTCTTGTGCTATAATCCTGCTACTTTCTTTGCCCCAGCATGTTTCTTCTTCTTCTTTCCTTTCGGTTTAGAAGTAGAAACCCCTTGAGCAATAAAAGTCTGTGAAAGAGAAAACGCCTCTGCCGCCTCGAGTTCTGCCAGACGTTCTGCCCATGAATATGAACGTTTGTCCATATTGTAGCTTAGGTAAAACTTCTCAAAACTCTTTGATAGAGATTGGAGGATAAGATCGACCTGGGTTTCCCCATCGATTTGTGCTCCAAGGATTTCCATCTTTTTCAACCAAGCCATCATTTTGAGAGCATGTTCCCTTACGGGCATACCCTCAACCAAGATGGTCGTTGTCAAGTTCTTCATGACCTCCTGCCTAGCGACTCAATTTTGATGCCTGATTTTGATGTTTTATCACTGGTAATGGAAGAAGACTGATTTTGATGACACTCAGTCGTCTCATCTACTTCTAACTATTTCCTAAAATATTTAAACTCCTCTTCATCATTAATCTCGCTAGGTTTTTCAGCACAGAATTTGACTAATTTTTAATAACACTTGATTCATATTAAAAAGTAAAATAATAATAACTTATTGACTAATTTTTATTGTAAAATGATAATAATACGATAATAATAATTATAAAATGATAATTTTCACACTGCACTTTAGCATAAGGTGCGCAGTGACAGAGCCACTTCAAAGACTGGGTGGGTGGGATGACTCCAACCAAGTTTATTTCTTTTTTAAAGTTAGTAGTATGTATTGGATTTTATTTTTTTATTGGGCTTAACCAATACAATTAGGCTTACCTAGGCAAAGTCCTAAGTAAATTATTGACTATTCCTTTGTATTGAGTTTTATTGGTCTATGAAAAATTACAGGGCACATCTTTAGTAGTTTCTTGTTTATAAATTAGTAGGTCCCCATGGGATGGATTGAGGCTAGCGGTTGCGATGTTGCCACCTTGAGATCTGAGGGTCAAAACCTGTCATAGCTAGTGTGCTCACCCTACCCACGTGCTAGCCACAGTTGTTGGGCAAATAAAACCGGAAATAATAAGACTAAATTGAAATTACACAATTTAATTTCAACTTATTTGTTGATTGACTTGAATGGATAATTTCAGGCTGCCAAGCAAGGAAAGAGACGTTTGGAATGACTGAGTTGGCTGAAAAGACCTGAGCTACCTTGTATGTCAGAGTCTAAGTTGTAGACTTCAAGTACAAACACCTGAGCTGAAGAGAAAGAAAGAGTTGCTGAGGCCTGCTTAATGCAGTTTCCTTAAAACAAATTCGTCCTCCTCCGGTTGTACTTTGAGGTTATAATGGATGTCCATTTCCTAGTGTTTCCCAGGATACAATAGCAACCATGCACACAACCAAGCACTGGTTGCTCGTGGCGAACTGAGAAAGTGCCAAATTACTATGGGTAATCCACCGAGCGATAATGCATAAAAGATTTGAGTAACAAAGGTGGAAGACAATCAAGACAATCTTTGCTATTAGCTCTTAGGCTCTCTGCAGTCTCTTTCTGCTCTCTTGGTCACAACTACTTTATATAAGAGCTTAGACTAAGCAATATTTAATGACCAAATTAATCATCATTTACTACCCATTAATCCATCCAGATCAAAACGTCTGGAGGTTACAGATCCTTCATTAATTATAGATTAATGTATCAGTTATATTTGAGCAACAAATAAAAGTTATTCAAGTGGCAAAATGTTGTTTTATTCACTTAGGCAAAGTTTGCCCTGATTGGTTTAACATTCAACGCCTGAGAGAGAGTTTACCCTGACTGGTTCAGCATTCAATGGTTGAGAGAGAGCCTATCCCCATGCATTTGTTCACAACTAACATACTTGTGAATCAATATATGATGGTTATAGCTCGGCTTGTTTCTTAAGCAACCACAGGGTCAAACATGAGAGACCTCTCTATGTCTATGGATTAAAAATTTAATCCGAATAGAGACCCATCTCCCAAACGACCGTTTCGTCGTCGTGTCAATTGACTCAAGTCACAACTTAGCCAAAACCAAAGTTAAGGCCTTGTAACTTTCTGAATCAAAAGACAGCGGAAAAGACGACGAATGGATCGCCGATTTTTGTGTTTATAATCGGGGTTCATGACACAAATTAATTGACATATTAATTAACAAATAATTAACCCATGATAATTAATTAAACACATGCAATGATAAAACGAAGCATGAAATTACAAAATAAAGACGGAGCTAGGGAGAGGTATACCTCGCTTTTTACCTCGCAGTCTTCTACCTTATGACCCTCCCCACTTGGACGTCGTGTGGGCGACGAACTACCAAGACGCGAAGTCACCAAGGCTTGCCAATTAATCCTTCTTCTTTTCTCTTCCTTACTTTGCGCCAACCAAGGATAAAACCCTAGAATTAGGGTTACTTCACCGTCGGCCACCCCTCAAGGAAGAAGGAGAAGAGATTGAGGAAGAACAACTCCTCTCTTTCACCTCCATCCGAACCAACCTTCAATTCTTCTTCCTATCTCATGAAAGCAAGTTCGCAAGGAAGACGAGCTCCTTCGACCTCTCCCTTTTCCGGCGACAAGCACCAAAAGGAAGAGGAAGCTTCACCGGCACACCACCCTTCTTCCTCCTCTACTTCCACGCACCACAAAGGAGAAGGGAGCTCCTCCTTGTCCTGTGAACGTCCACAGCAGAGGATGTGGAAGAAGAGAAGAGGAGAGGAAGAAAACAGAGGTTTTCTTCACCTCGACCGCCGGCGCCAACCCTCTCCTTGCGCCGGCAAGCCTTGCTTCTTTTCTCCTCGCTGCGCGCCACCAAGGGATGAAGACAACTCCTCCCTTGCTCTATGATCGACGGCAACCCATAGGATGAGAAGAAGACCCAGGAAGAAGAAGAGAATCTCTTCTTCTTCCACCGCCCGCCGGTGCCCTAGGTGAGAGAGAAGGGAGAGAGCAGAGGGGAGAGGTTTTAGGGTTTTCAATAAATTGGAATAATTTCTAATTAATTGTGGATTAATTATTAGCCTTGTATCATGACTTCTATGGGGTATTTATAGGGCTAAGGTAGGGACCATGAGGAGGAGTTGGTTCCTAGCCCGCTAATGGATCCAAACCCAATCCATTAATGGAGATCCATTCCACTAAAGGATCCCATTGAACTTCCTCACCAACCCCTATATTTTCATATGGGCTCCACCTATTATGAGTCATCCATCTCCCCGTGTTTAAGATATCAAATGGCCGATAATTAATTTAAATTACTGACAATTAAATTAATCATCCTCTTGATCCTTGATTAGTACCACCCAACCTTTTCATCATGTCGGACCATAGTCCACTTGCAAGATTTGACATGACGATCCTTTTGAGCTCATCAAGGGGGCATCATCATCCTGACTAACCGGATACGGATTCCCTCAATAATCAAAGGCACACCATATAACTAATATTATTTCCTAATTTACCAGGCCTATCGATTTAACAGAATAAATCTCACCCATTGGTAAGTCAAAGAAATAATAATTAATTATACGTGTCCGTTATTATTTTGGGATTAAGAGATCATACTCCATAATATATATCCAAGGTTGAATCCAATTTATGAAGTTAGTACAAAATTGGATGACCTCTCTTTTGGTCCTACTCAATGCACACAAAGCGCACTAGTATAATTCTATGATTAAGACAAACCATATCAATTATACTACAACCATCCCGATGGTTTGTCCAACTCCATCTTGGTTGTGAGCCTCTTTCTTATACTTCTGCAAGTAATTGATAACATGATCTTCTGTGCGTCACCACACACCATGTTATCTACAATGCAAAGTATTAGACATTTTGTGCACATACTAATATAAATATGCACCGTGTGATTTTGCAATTCTCTTTTAAAAATGTAAATGTATTTTAACCAAAAGCAAAGCTTTTAGTATACATCCTAACAATATAAACCAATCAATATAACTTGAAACTCCTAATGTGGGACTAAATGTCCCATTCACAATGAAATCTCTTTCTTTTCCACATCTTTTGCATTTACTTATATCCAACAATCCCCTATATGAATGGAAATAGGGTATGTGATATCATTCAATAGTTGAGTCCAATATAAGATAGGTAGGTTTTACCCTTTGAACATTCCTTTATGAAGATTTATTTGCTTACTGGTTGACAGTAGATACAATATCCTTGAAGTGTTTTGCCGTCTATGTAAAAATTGATATATCTCACCCAAGACTCTCTATGGTACAACTCAATTCTCATGAGTGTGTTCGTTCTTTGGCCATAAACATGCCTGGTTCTGTGAGAAGTTCTAAGAATTGTGTCTCCAATTCACTTCGAAGCGACCCTACTTCTTTCTCACATAGGTGTTGTTTTAATAGTATTCCACATAACTCTGTTAGATCATTAAAAGTTGTATTCTTAACCTCCATCCTTCATCGTTCCACTAGGTCATTCTCTACAGCGAGCAACTTTATTGGTATAGTTAGGTTGTTCCTTTGAACCTAGTTCTTGGGATCTTCAATCTGCATAGGTTAGGTTTCCTTTGCACCAACTTTTTTCATCAACATCAAGCCAATCTTTCTTGATGAGCTTGCAACTAACTCTCGATTTAACCCTTTGGTTAGCGGATTCGCTAGGTTATCCTTTGACTTGACATAGTCAACAATGATAATTCCTATTGAGAGTAGCTATCTAATGGTATTGTGTCTCCGACGTATATGTCTAAACTTACTATTACATAGATGGCTTTATGCTTGGCCAATTGTCAATTGTCTATCGCAATGTATGTAAATTATCGACACAAGTTTTAGCCATCTCGGAACATCTTTTAAGATTTATTGTAGCTATTCAGCCTCTTCACCACATTTGTCAAAAGCTACAAACTCAAACTCCATCATGATTTGCTTAAAATATTTCCATAAAATGGCTACACCTCCCAGAGTGAATACATATCCACTCGTAGATTTCAAGTCTTTTATATCAGATATCTAATTTGCATTGCTGTATCCTTTGATCACAGTAGAATATCTTATATAGTGCTACCCATTTCTATGAGTATAACTCAAATATCTTAGTACTCTTGTTATCCCTTTGGAGTGCTCAACACTGGGATCAATCATCTATCTACTCAGTTTACTTATTGTGTAGGCTAAGTCTGGTTGTGTACAATTCATCAAGTATATCAGACTTCCAATCACTCGAGAGTACTCTATATAAGAGATACTTTCTCCTCGATTCTTTGATAGATGTTGACTTATATCTATTGGCGTTCGTGCCAACTTAGTAACCCGATTACCAAATCTCTCAAAAATCTTGTCCATGTAATGGGACTGACTAAAAACAAGTCCTTCTGTTGTTCTAAGAATTTTGATTCTTAGAATAACATCAGCTAGATTCATGTCTTTCATGTCAAATCTTGAGTTCAACATGTCTTTAGTGGATTTGATTATCTTATCATTACTCCCAATAATAAGTATATCATCTACATATAGGCACAAAATGACAAAATTATTCTCTGTGACTTTCATGTAGACACATTTATCATATTGATTGATTTTAATTCACATTCCTTCATGGCACTATAAAATTTCTCATGCCACTGCTTTGGAGCTTGTTTCTAGTCGTCTAATGACTTAACCAATTTTTAAACTTTGTTTTTCTGTCCTGGTACAAAAAACCCTTTAGGTTGCTCCATATCAATTTTCTTTTCTAAATGCCTATTTAGAAAGGTTGTCTTTACATCCATCTGATGTATTTCCAGATCTCATAGAGCAAAAATAGCCAACAACATTCTAATGGAAGTTATTCTCGACACTGGAGAATATGTATCAAAGTAATCAAATATTTGTAAATAGCCCACATTTGCAAATATTTGTAGGACGGTTGTCTTTTATTCCATAATTCATAAGGGCTCTTATATATTTTCTTTCGGGGCACCTTATTTAAAAGGTAATTAGCTATTAACACAGCTTCCTCCCAAATGGAGTCTGGTAGTCTAGAGATCAATAGAAGAACATTCATTATCTCCTTTAGAGTTTGATTCTTTCATTCAACAACTCCATTTTGCTGAGGAGTATATGTAGCTATTGTTTGATGTTTGATCCCATGTTCAATACACAACTCAACGAATGATGATACACATTCACCATCTCAGTTATTTCGAACTACCTTAATCTTCTTATTAAGTTAATTTTCAACCTCATTCTTATAGAGAACAAATTTCTCTATAGCTTCATCTTTACCCATCTACAAAAGCAATGAAGTACCTATTCCTACCACGCGTCGATGTACTTTTTAGGTCACATACGTCAGTGTGAATTAGGTCGAGTGGTTCGTTGTTTCTTTCAATATGTTGAAAGAATGACCTTATCATTTTCACTTCAACATAAGTCTCACACTTATATTTTGGATCAAGGTGGAATGTAAGTATACTTTGCATGTTTATTAATATACGCAACACATTATAGTTCACATGTCTTAGTCTACTATGCCACAAACATGAAGACTTAAGTATATAAGTGGAAGAACTCTCAATTTTATTTATCTTAGGCCTAATGACCATTACATTGAGCTTTAAAAGCCTATCAAATACATAGTCCTTTCCCACAAACATTTTTTTATTGGACAATACAACTCTGTCCGACTCAAATACAATACGAAAGTCATGCATGCTTAATAATGATCTAGACACTAGATTCTTTCGAATCTCTGGAACATACAACACATTATTCAGAGTAAGGTCCTTACTCGAGGTCATCATCAGCACCACTTTTCCTTGCCTCATGATGCCCGAGGTTGCTGAGTTCCTCATGAATAGCTTGCCTCCACTGATTTCTTTAAAGTTATAGAGCAATTCTTTGTTGTAGCACACATGTCTGGTGGCACCAGTATTAATCCATCATTGCCGTGGGTTTGAACCCACTAGGTTCAACTCATAGACTATGGTACAGAGGTAGTCCATTTTGGTCCCTCATTTAGGTTGACCTCCTACTTTTTCTTTGACTTTTTGCATTCTGAAGATTTATGACTGACTCGGCCATAGTTGAAGCACTTCCTAGAGAATTTCTTGCTTATGCCTCCTTTAGGTCCCATCTTAGAAGATTTGAAATTCTTTTGTTTTGAGCTTTGCCCGTGCTCAACTACGTTGTCTTTCACAGTATCCTGAGAGAACAGTTTTCTCTCTGAACCCTTGTTGTCTACTTCAATGCGAAGTCTAACAATGAGTTCCTTCACGTTCTTCTCCTTCCACTTGTGCTTCAGGTAGTTCTTGAAATCCTTCCAGTTGGGAGACAACTTCTTAATGATTGCTGCTACTTGAAAGGTTTTACTTAGAACCATATCTTCTGAGTGGATCTCATGTAGAATCACCTGAAGTTCCTCAACTTGGCTGATCACCTTCTTGGAGTCAACCATTTTGTAGTCCAGGAATCAGCTCACGATGAACTTCTTAGCCCTTGCATCCTCCATCTTGTATTTCTTGTCCAAGGACTCCCATAGCTCCTTAGCCGTTCTCTTCATGCTGTATATAATATACAATGAGTCGGCAAGACAGTTAATGATGTAGTTTCTGTTGGGACCTTGACGTATGGCTAGAGGGGGTGAATAGCTGTTCACCCACTTCGATCGCGATTTCTTCCTACACGTGTTAGCAATGTTAGTAAGCGCAGGCGGAAACGTAACTACAAACTAAATCAATGCTAACACCGAACTTTTACGTGGTTCTGAGATGGTACTCCTACTCCATGGCTGCCCGTAAGGTGGACGATCTCGTTCCGTCGGTGGATGACTCCCCGGAAGACCTCCGGCTAGCTCTTGTCGCTCCTTGTCGGTGGAGAAACCTCGCCACAAACTCTTGACAACTTCTGAGCACTTGTAGGCTACTAACAAGCTTTACCCAAGCTTATTTCGCCAAAAACTCTCAGCCAAAAACGAGTTCTCTTAAATAGGGCTCGATGCTGAAAAGACCGTTACCAGTCGACTGGTCCTCTTAAATTCGAATGTCACAGCCCGACGTTTTGAATTCTAGTCGACACCAGTCGACTGCACATAGGATCAGTCGACTGATCTTTCTGTGCTCTACATCAGTCGACTGATCCAAGCATCAATCGACTGATCCAAGCATCAGTCGACTGCCAACTTCCTAAACCTAGGGTTTCCCTTCCCGAGTATAATTCTCTCAGGACTCGAACCCTCACAACTTAGCTAGCTCTTCACCCAACAGCCTCGACCTGTTGCCTTCAAGTCTTATTCGACTTTGGCTCTAGTCCCTCGGATGCATACGAACCCGCGGCTCGTCTCCTCATGCCATCCTTCGCGTATGCCTCGAAGTTCGCTTCCCTCGACTCATCGTCCCTGCTTTGTCCATAGTCCCTCAGATGCACACAAGCCCATGGCTTGTCTCCTCATGCCATCCTTCACCGGACCCGAAGTCGTCCAACTAAGTCTATGTGTATCCTGCAAACCTGCACACTTAAATACACATATTAGATCAACATGAAATCCTAACTTAATCATATTGACACACACATCAAAATCCATGATCTACCCGATCACATTTGGGTCAATTGCACCAACAATCTCCCCCTTTTGATGTGTGGCAATATGTTTATGTTAGGTACAAAGACAACAATTGAAAATTAAAGACATAACAATTTAAGAAGCATAAACATGCATCCTCCCCCTTAACCTATGCCTTCACACTCAATTTTCAATTTTTGCATAACCATAAGTTATTAAGTTAAAAACTAACTTAAACCTCTCAATTCTCCCCCTTTGACACCATCAAAAGGATTGCTCCAAGCAATATTAACCCCTAGTATCAATTTGGGACAAGCTTTCTTTTCTGAAAGTCCCTGAAATAAGAAACTATAAGCACTAGTCAAATGCATCAGCTATCAGTCGATTGGTGCCTTCGAACTGAAAATCCACAGAAATTTCAGTCGACTGCCGTAGGGGGCAGTCGACTGATACAGATCAGTCTGAAACTTCAGCTTCTGAGCCGAAATTCAAAAATTCCTAACAAATTTCATAAAATTCGAAAAATTCTGAAAAATTTTCAAACATATTTCATAGGATGTATTTTAACATAGAAAAATATATTTTCATGAAAAACTCAAATATGTGTGACTTTTTGACCAAAGCTCAAATTCTTTGAAAACATCCAACATTGTATCAAACTTACAACCTAGTTTTGAAATTATGTGTTTTGTAAACTTATGCCATAGCAAATAAAACACAAATGTTTTCAATCCTCCTCTTTTTTCTCATATTAACACTAGAGAAAGAAAAAGTGATCAAGGCACCCCCTTTATACCATAATGTCTTGATAGAAGGTATATTGAAATTCATCATATAACCATAAAATCATGTACGTACAACCTGTGGGATTGTTTAGAATCGATAGAGGGGGGGGTGGTGAATATCGATAAACAATTTTCGGATTAAAAAGAGCAATTTACGCAACAGAAAAATTCAATGCTAACACTTTTATTTTTTACTTGGTTCGGAGTCGCGGTCGGCTCCTACTCCAAGGCCCACGGTCCTTGACCGTTTACGATGGGCAATTCTATATTCCGAGAAAATAGTACAAGTTTAAGGTTGAATATAGAATTTAAAATACAACAATAAAAACTTTATACTGATGACCGGAGAAGATTCGTGGATCGGAGCCGCGGGTCGTCGTTGGCGCTTGAGACTTGAGCACGGAGCGTTTGGAGCAGAGCGCTTGAATGAAATCATTGGAAGCAGTCATATTCTGAAGCAAGGGGGTGAACCCCATTATATAGTAGTTGCTTGGGCGCCTGTGTTGAAGGGGGCACCTGACATGTGGCCTTCCCGGTGCGATCCACATCTGCAGACTTCGCCAGCGCTTAACCCTTCAACTGGGGCACCTGAGCTAACTGGGGTGCCTGTATCAACACAGGAGCCTCAGTTGCTGACGTGGAGGCTTGCTTTGAGATGGCTTGGAATTGGACCTTCTTGGGCGCCAGTCACCATACAGGCGCCTATTCAAACAGGCGCCTGACTTCATTCAGGCGTCTGGGAGCAGAAACATTCAACCCTTCGTTCCTGCAACCCAGGGTTAGTTCCAAAGCACAAATAATAAACAAATAATATATGTTAAGCATAATTAACAGCCTGAGCTGTCTTGGTTCTGACTTTGGGCTTTCGAAATGGAACCCTAGGTCGAACCGACGCCTAGTGTTCCCTCCTACGGGGAACGCGTCCTCGCCTACTCCTCTCAGGAAAGTTTACCTTTTTGCCAACCGGCTCCTCCGGTTGGACTTTTGCCCAATCCTCCGGATCAGGTCTTCGTGCCCAGTCCGTGACCAGGACTTATTGCCCAACCCTCGGTCAAGTCTTCGGTACCCAGCCCTCAGCTAGGACTTATTGCCCATTTCCTCGAACATGATTTCGTGCCCAGTCTGCGACTAGGACTTATTGCCCAACCCTATATCAGGACTTCGGTGCCCAGCCCTCGACCAGGACTTATTGCCCAATTCCTAGAATCAGGACTTCGTCCCTAGTTTGCCTAGTACTTTTCCTGCACACTTGAGTTACATCATTAGATCACAATAAAACCTTAACTTATGAACCTTTTGCCATTATCAAAATATAAGTTCGATCTTGGTGCTTCCGGCACCAACAATCTCCCCCTTTTTGATTTATGACGACCAGGTTCAAAAAGTTAAGTTTAATCATATAAAGCATATATAACAAACATGTTTATAGGAAAATCACTTTTTGAAAAAATCTTTACTAAGCTCCCCTTGAAATAGACATTCTCCCCCTGAAGGTTTCAATGATATGCAGTTTTTCAAAAAGTCTAAGTATTTTAAATTTTGACTAAGTGTTTTGCAAACCAGCATAAAGTATTTGCATACCAAAAACAATTATTATCTTCTTGAACAATCTTTTTGCAAAAATATTTGTACTTAGTCAAATTTTGTACTTTAGAAAAAAATTTTAAACTTTAGAAAAATTTGGACTGTAGAAAAGTTTTTCACTTAGAGAAATTTTTGTGCATTAGAAAAATCATTTTGCAAAAACATTTGCACTTAAAAGAATTTTGCACAAAATTTTCACTTAAAAGGAAAAAAATTTTACTTCAATCGCTTTTTGCACAGAAATATCACTCGAAAAAAAAACTTTCACTTAAAACAATTTTTCAGACTTAGAAACACAATTTGGTTAAAAAATAATTTGTGCTTTTAGCAAAAATATTTTTACTAGGAAAATTTGTGCACTTTGAAAATAGTTTTACTTAAAAAATTTGTGCACTAAAAAAGAATTTACTTAGAAAAGATTTTTAGAAAAATTTTGTGCACTAAGACATTTTGAGAAAATCTGCACTTGACAATATGATGCCTAAATGCACTTGAAAATCTAACTTTACTTTTTGATTAAGATAAGAGAAAAAAATTGAAAATTTTTACTCTCTTATTCTCTCTCTCCCTTTGCCATATATCAAAAAACATTGATAGAAAAACAAATTGAGAAATAAAGCCAGTTAAAACAATGTTAAATATGTATTGAACCAATTCTATTGAACCCAAGCAACAAAAAAGATAAAACCAATTAAACTGAACTTGTTCGGGTCCTGTCTAACTCGGTTAGCTACTTACTAACTGTTATACAACAACAACTTCACTTGGGTTAGTCAAGTTAAGTGATCAGATCAAGTTAGATTTTCTAAGCTTGAACACTTAGCTTGATTACTGTTCAATTGTATTTATCACCCCAACTACTCTAGATGCACTGACTTAAAACATCTTGAGTCAAGGCATAGACCTAAGCATCTCAACCCAGTCTAGGTTATCAATCAAAGTGCCCTAATGTGCTTGTGAGATGCTGGCTTCTAAATCTATAGGTGCATGCAATTCTAGGGTTAAAGCCTAGGCTAAGTCCATTTGCGTAAAAACCCTAGTTTTGAAGGGGTAAATTTTTGAAAAATCTAAGTCAGAAAATAATTTTAAATTTCAAGACTTAATAAAAGAAGTGATTTTTCAAAAGATATTAAATGCTAATTTTTGAAAAAAATATGAAAATATAAAAGCTTTTTGAAGAAACCAAATTTGAACAATCCTATTCTACTAAGCACAACCCTAACTGCCTTCTTAGTAAGCTAAACTCATATTCAAGTAAGGGTTTAGTAAGGACGTCAACTAAATTAGATTTTGAGTCCACATGCATAAGTACAATTTCGCCCTTGGTTACATGATCCTTAATAAAGTGAAGCTTTACTTCTATATGTTTGGTTCAGGAGTGATGAATTAGATTTTTAGTCAGATTTATTGAACTAATGTTGTCAATAAATACTTTGGTTTGGGTATAGTCCAGCTGGAAATCCTTATTAGTGTGCATCATCTATAAAAGTTGTGTCACACACTCTCCTAGGGCAACATATTCTGCTTCAGTTGTGGATAAAGCTACGAAGTGTTGCTTTCTACTACACCAGCTGACTAGTCTATGTCCTAATAATTGACAACTTCCACTTGTACTCTTTCTATCTAGTTTGCAACCGGCATAGTTAGAGTCAGAGTATCCTGACAATTCAAAAGTGGAAGTCCTAGGATACCAAATACCTACATTTAGGGTACCCTTTATGTACCTTAGGATTCTTTTTAGTGCTGCTAAGTGGGATTCCTTAGCACAGGTTTGGTATCTAGCACACATTCCTACAACGAACAAAATGTCAGGTCTAATAGCAGTTAAGTACAATAAGCTACCAATCATACTTCTGTATAGTTTTAGGTCAACTGGTTTACCTTCAGGGTTATTATCTATTTTGACATTTGTAGCCATGGAAGTACTTAAGCTTTTAGAGTTGTTCATTTTGAATTTCTTTATTAGTTCCTTTGTATATTTGGATTGATGAACATAGTTACCATCCCTGGTTTGTTTAATTTGGAGACCTAAGAAAAAGTTTAGCTCACCCACCAAATGCATTTCAAATTCACTTTCCATAATTTTGACAAATTCTTTCAAAAAGTTCAAATTTGTAGACCCAAATATTATATCATCTACGTATATTTGAGCTATAAATATATCTTTTTCAAAGGTTTTAACAAATAATGTTGAGTCAATTTGACCTTGGTTAAATTCCTTTGAAATTAAGTAGGTTGATAATCTTTCATACCAGGCCCTAGGTGCTTGTTTCAACCCATAAAGAGCTTTCCTAAGTTTGAACACGTATTCAGGTTTGTCTAAGTCCTCAAATCCTGGGGGTTGCCCTACATATACTTCTTCTTTTATAAACCCATTAAGAAAAGCAGACTTGACATCCATTTGGTACAGTTTAAACCCTCTATAGGCTGCAAAAGCTAGTAACATCCTAATTGATTCAAGTCTGGCTATGGGGGCATAGGTTTCATCATAATCTAACCCTTTGACTTGACTAAACCCTTTAGCTACTAAGCGGGCTTTGTTTCTCACAATCTCCCCTTGGTCATTTAGCTTGTTTCTAAATACATACTTAGTGTCTATAACTGACTTACCCTCAGGTTTAGGTACTAAGTCCTAGACTTGGTTTCTTTCAAATTGAGCTAGTTTTTCTTGCATTGCTATGATCCAATCTGGGTCAGGTAGGGCTTCTTCTATAGTCTTAGGTTCAATTTTTGAAATTAGAGCAATCTGACTAAGATTTCTGTAAGAAGTCCTGGTTCTGACTTCTAAGGTTGGATCAGCCATGATTTGGTCAGATGCATGATTGAGTCTAGGTTTCTTCATTCTTCTAGAACTAGGTTCAGCCTCAGGTCTGGCTGGAAGGTTTGGTTCAATGTTTGGTTCAACTACTTGGGTAGGTTCCGCTAGTGGTTCAGTTGATACCTCAGTAGTTAGTTCAATGGATAGTTCATTTAATGGTTCAATTAATGGTTCAATTAATGGTTCACTATCTTCTTGATCAAGATTTGATTTGATTTGATTTTGATTGTCAATAGATTTTGTTTCAACTTCTTCGTCAAAGATTAAGTTGGAAGTTTCTTCAATTTTGTGTGTTTGTCTGTTGTAAACCCTATAGGCTCTACTAGTTGTTGAATATCCTACAAAGGTCCCTAGGGTTGATTTTGATTGAAACTTACCTAGGTGGTCCTTAGTGTTCAAAATATGGACTTTGCACCCAAAAACTCTTAAATAATGTAAATTAGGTAATCTATAATAATAAAGTTCATAGGGTGTCTTGTTATGCCTTCTATTAATTAAGACCCTATTTTGAATATAATAGGCTGTATTTACCGCTTCTGCCCAAAATTGATTAGTTAGGTTATATTCGTTGAGCATGGTCCTAGCGGCTTCCTAGAGGGTTCTATTTTTTCTTTCAACTATTCCATTTTGTTGGGGAGTTCTAGGACATGAAAACTCATGGATGTACCCATTAATTTTACACAACTTCTCAAATTTTTGATTTTCAAACTCTCCCCCATGATCACTCCTAAGTCTTTTAATTTTTATGTTATTTTGATTTTCTATTATTTTGCACAAATCATTAAATGAGTTAAAAGTTTCATCTTTAGTTTTTAAGAACCTAACCCAGGTAAATCTAGAGTAATCGTCAATGATTACTAAGCAGTACTGATTCCCACTTAGTGACTTGGCTCCATGTGAATCAAAGAGGTCAAGGTGTAGGAGCTCAAGTGTGGCTTGGGTTAAGTCGGATTGGGTTGGTTTATGAGTTGACTTGGTTTGTTTGCCTTGTTGACATAAATTACAAATTGTATTGTCAAAGTTCTTAATTTTAGGTATACCTTTAATCAATCCAAGTTGAGTTATTTTTGAAATTAATTTGGTATGGGTGTGGCCTAGTCTTCTATGCCAAAGATTGGTTTCTTCTAGTTGAGTCAGAAAACATTTGGGTACTATGGGTAGATTAATCGTGTAAACGTTATTTTTCCTATTATCCTTAAGTATTATCTCTGAGTCTTGTAGATTCCTAATAAGGCAGTCAGAGTTGGTGAAGGTAACAACATAACCAGTATCACAAAGTTGGCTAATGCTAAGCAAATTGAACTTGAAATTTTCAACCAATAGTACCTTCTTAATGATAAAATCTGAGTTAAGTTCAATGTTACCTGACCCAATTACTTTAAGTGTAGCATTGTTGCCAAATGCTACTGAGCCTAGGTTTTTGAACTTGATTTTGGTGAACTTCAATTTAACCCCAGTCATGTGTTTGGAGCATCCACTATCCAACATCTACTGGTCCAAATCTTTATGTTCCTACACATAAAGTATGTTTTGATTTGGATCCATTTATGTAGAGGTAGGGATAGATTGAATTGAATTTCACTACCTAGTCTGTCTCACCCACATCTAACGTTATCAAGCATGTTGACCTTATAGGTTTTTGTGAGACAGGTTTTCAAATATGAGTTTTAATTAATTTTGAAAAAATGTTAGATGAACATGTTAAGTGTAGAATTAAATTTTAAAAGATTATTAACTTTGAAAAAATATTGAATTAATTTTGAAAATATTGTAGAGTTAATTTTTGAAAGATTATTAACTTTGCAAAAAAAAAATGTTGAATCTAAGATTTAATTAAAACTTGTGTTAGATTCAAATTTATCAAATAGTAAATTGAACTTGAGTTTCGATAATCGGCTTCCAGGTCTTGGCGAGGCACAGAGACCTTCTTTGGCTATAGCCTTATTGGTGCAACAATCCTTTCTTTGACAAAGTCTTTTATCGAAAATTCATTTTCAAATTACTTCTTGAAAAATTTTGGTTTAACTAGCTTAGGTTTTGGATCGGTAGCTTCGGCTAGTTCCACCAAACTAAACAGACCAAGTATGGTACGCCTTACCCTACTTGACCTTATTAGAAGGGCTTCCCTAACGTACTATCATCTCACCTCCACCTAATACTATGTTGTTCAAGTTTTAAGTAAGTCTTTTTGTCCTTAAACTAACCATTCCTATGTCTAAACAGAATAATAAAATTTGCAAAAAAAAAAAAACAAGCAATCAAGCAATTAAAAAAATTATCTAATTATAAAAATGGTTTTTATATTAGGTCCCCCTGGACTAAAGCCTCGATAAGGGTTATGCAAGATGTGAATCTTGTCCTTGGGGATCCAATATTGGTTTGGTCCAGCTTGTTTATTCAAACATAGCTTTGGGACCCATGCTTGGACTCGGGCTCTAGGTTGGTTCAATATCAAATAGTAAGAGCGTTGTCGCGAGTTGGTTCGATAGCCTAGTCCGGATCGATTGAGAAAAAACTTTTGTTTTTCCAAGAATCATGTCAAGATTCTTGGAACCCGAAGTGAATCGTTCCATTGCGACTCTGAGTTCCTTGACTTGAGTTTTCAAGGAAAAATTCTCTTGCTCAAGCTTTTGAACTTGAGTTGAGTTTCCTTCTTGAACTGGCTCGGTCAAGGAACTCGAGTTGACTTCCTCTTTCAGGAGTTTGACTTCCTGTTGGAGGGTTTCAACCCGGATGTTAGCTTTCACCAACTTGCGTGACAAGTAAGAAATTAAATCATAAAGTTTAGATTCCGGATAACCTCTTACCGTGATTTGTCCGCCCTCCGAGATCGAAAGCTTTCCGGTGCCGACGTCCTCGTCTGGTTCTGATTCCATTCCGGAGTCAATGAGTTCTGAGGTGATCAAGGCGAGTAGGTTTGAGTGAGGAGCTTCTTCTTCTTCTTCTTCTTCCGAGGACGATTCGTCCCAAGTGGCTTGAAGAGCCTTCTTCTTCTGAGCCTTTTTGTTCTCCTTTAGGTTGGGACACTTTGATTTGAAATGTCCCTTCTTGTTGCATTCATAGCATGCTATGTTACCTTTGTTATTCTGGCTCATCGAGGGTTCAAATGGATCTTCCTTCTTTAGATTTGACTTGTTTTTGTTCGTTTGGTTTTTGAGCTCCTTGTAGTAGTCGCGAGCTAACCGGACCAGTTTAGACGATCCCCTTCATCGTTGTCTGATTTTGAGTCTGATTCGGACTTGGATACTGGTTGAAGCTTCTTTTTCTGAGATCTTCCTGGAGTTTTTCCTGCAACAAACGTAATACTCTTCTCGACCAATGCAGTATTAGTTTGATCGTGTAATTCTAATTCAGAAAATAATTTGTCTAATTTAATTTCTGAAAGGTTCCTGGAAACCTTGTAGGCATCTACCATAGACGCCCATTGTGACGCCCGCCCTTATATCTACCCTCGGGGCGGGGTCACGTGCACTTAATCTCTAAATCCGCATATAAAATTTTTCTTTCTAAAGTACTAAGGACAAAGTACTAAGCATGCTTATTTAACCTATAACATAATAGGTTTCACTTATCATAAAATCAAGTATATAAGTGATTCAAGTATAACATTCATTAATAATAAATGTTAACACAGTATGATAATGTAGATATGAAGATCTTTATTCCCGAGCCACCACCCCACACATCTTCAGCTCTCCTGCCTCTTCCTTCAGTTCAAGTGTTTCTTACCGCTATCTGCAGCATAAGAAAACATGAAACTAGTAAGCAAAACATGCTTAGTAAGAATCCAGGCCTACTCGCAAAATCCATATCGATACATCATATCATGTACACAGTAATCAAGATAGCATTATAAGCATCATAAGCATTGCTTCACATACCTCTAAGTGCTTCACCGCACAAGATCATATCATAATAGGAAATGTTTTTTTTTTCAAAAGATTCCATAATGGTAAGTACTTCAAAATATCATATCATCATCCAGGGCCCAGTTGTCGTACCACATCATGCGCGTTCCCTAATAAATTGGGGTAGCGAGCCACCAATCTAATTAGAGCAGGACCCTTCCGTCCTACCAATGCCATGACCTTAACATGCACATTGGATTTGTTTAACGACCCCCTTCCGAGTCGGGTACACAACTTTCAAAGTAAAGTAATTTATCATGCAATTACTCATATTTGTATATGCCTAAAGGTACTCTTAATCACTTCTCAAAGGGACACACCACACATTCGGGTGCTCTTGATCCCTTAGGGACACACCACACATTCGGGTGCTCTTGATCCCAGTTTCAATAGAGTATCCTTTTGTTTCAAGCATATTATCCACACATCATGTTCATACATCATATGTCATCCATGTTCATACATCACATGTCATCCATGTTCATACATCACATTTCATGCATACATGCATCATGTTTTCATACATGTTCATATATTCATCATATTTTATTCATGTTCATACATACATCATATGTCATACATGTTCATATGTTCATCATATTTCATACATGCCTCATAATTCGTACATGCATCATATTTCAATCAAACATCTCATTTAATCATCTCATGCATATACATCTCATATCATTTCACATACACATCACATAAAATAATTTCACCTTCCTAAACCCTAATGTTCATCATATTTCATACATGCCTCATAATCCGTACATGCATCATATTTCAATCAAACATCTCATTTAATCATCTCATGCATATACATCTCATATCATTTCACATACACATCACATAAAATAATTCCACCTTCCTAAACCCTAATGTTCATCATAGGTAAATCAATCATCCCTAAACCCTCATCTTCCTAAGTTGGCCGAATATTGTAAGGGTAGGGTAGGCTAGGTTTTTGACATCCAATCTTCACACAAATATTTATCCAAGCACCTTACCTACACTACTAACCATTTACTCATCCTAGGATAACAAACAACCCAAAACTCTAATTCAATCCTCTTGGGCCGAAAGTTGTAGGATAGGGTAGGCTTGGTTTTTGGCACCAAATTCTCACACAACCAATTATACAAACATCTTGTATACAATATCATACCATACATTAAACATGGATAAACTTTTGGATAATTCCACCCTCACTAATCCCTTCTCTAGGTCTTGGCCGAAACTTACACAAGGGGTAACCCTAGAATTTTGTACATAACACCATTAAGAAAACCCATACACATTTACATTAAGTTTTAAGGAATGTATTCCTATAACCAAAGGGACCAAGGCCTCCCTCCAAGGGGGTGGCCGAAAGTCTCCCAAGGGGAAACCCTAGTGTTTTGTTCTCCCAAAAAATTTGGAAACAACACCTATGGGTCTAAAATCCCTAGGGCACTAGCATGTATCAAGATTTGACAAAGAAAACTTCACTTGGACCCCTTACAAGGGGTGGCCGAAACTTCCTAAGGGAAGTCTTGTGATCTTTTGCAAAGAAATGCACACAACAAACGTTCAACAACAATTATGCCACAGGCGAGAGGATACTTACATCCTTGCGCTTGAATTTACTCTTCTCTTTAAATTGTAGGGTACCCTACACTTGGAGGGTGAGTGAGAATCCTTCTCTTGGAATCTTCCTCTAAGCCTTCTTGAACTTAGTAGTGACAAGGTCTTTGGAGAGTTTTCTTCCTTCCAACTTTTTCTAGGGCTAGAACCCTAGATCTTGTTTTCGAAAATGGAAGGGGAAGGGAGAAAGGGGGTCTCGGTTTTGGAAGATGAAGAGGAAGAAGAAAAGGAGAGAAGGAAGTTGCTCCAACTTCCACCTATTTATACTTTTCTCATGAAAAGACATGTCTCTTCACTCTTACACACTTAACAAGCATGTTTCTTATTCTCTCAACAAGAAACAATGCTTGGTGTAGTGGTTAAGGCATGGAGAGTGCAACTAGGAGGTTCAAGGTTCAAATCCTTGCTTCCTCCTTTCCACCTCTTCTTTTTATTTTATTTTGCACTAATCCATATCCAACCCCTTAAGCCAAACCCATCATGAAATTTCATAACAATAATAATATCATGAATTTCCTTAACATTTCATAATATTTCATGATAATATTTCATGAATTCCATCACATCTCGTATTCATGAATTCATAATATTTCATAATATTTCATGATAATATTTCGTATTCTTCCATAATAATATTTCATCATGAATTCACAATATTATCCACATAATATTTTATAAGGAATTCATAATATTATTCATGGTGAAATTTCGGGGTGTTACAATCCTACACACCTTATAAAAAGTTCGTCCCGAACTTTAGAACAGATCCGGATACTTTAATCGCATCGTATCTTCCTGTTCCCAGGTGGCTTCTTCAAATTGCTCATTCCGCCATAGAACCTTTACTAAGGGTACTTCCTTGTTTCTTAGCCTTTTGACCTCCCGATCTAAAATCTGTATAGGTCGGCGTTCGGAACTAAGGCTCTCCGGTTCTTGCACTGGTGGGGGTTCCATCATTTGACTCGCATCAGGGGTACACTTCTTGAGCATCGATACGTGAAATACGTTGTGGATAGCCGCCATCTCTGGCGGTAGCTCCAGCTCGTAGGCCACCTTGCCTACTCTTCTCAAAATCTGATAGGGTCCCACGTATCGCGGACTCAGTTTCCCCTTCTTTCCGAATCTCATCACCCCTTTCATAGGGGCTACCTTCAGGAATACTGACTCCCCAACCTCGAACTCGAGTGGTCGACGTCGCTTATCAGCGTAGCTCTTCTGCCGACTCTGAGCAGTCTCTATCCTCTGGCGGATATTCTTTATAGCCTGAGTGGTCTCATCAATAATATCGGTCTGGAGTCCCATCTCCCTCGTTTCACCACTCTCATGCCAGCATAACGGAGATCTGCACTTCCTTCCGTATAGTGCTTCGTACGGTGCCATCCCGATAGTAGCCTGATAACTGTTGTTATAAGCAAACTCTGCCAGGCTTAGGTATCGACACCAGCTTCCCTTGAAGTCCAAGGTGCAAGCTCGTAACATATCTTCTAGTATCTGGTTAACTCGTTCAGTCTGCCCGTCAGTCTGGGGGTGAAAGGCTGTACTGAACTTCAGCTTCGTGCCAAGGGCCTTCTGCACGTGTCCCCAAAAATCAGAAGTAAATCGACCATCTCGGTCAGAGACGATGGTCTTGGGAACCCCGTGTAGTCGGACAATCTCCTTGACGTACAGTTGAGCCAACTGCTCCACTGAATAAGTCATCCTGATAGCCAGAAAATGCGCGGACTTTGTCAGCCGGTCCACAATAACCCATATACTATCATATCCATTCGTAGTCCGAGGTAGCCCTGATATGAAATCCATAGATATGTCCTCCCATTTCCACTCGGGAATAGGTAGAGGCTGCAGAACTCCCCCAGGTCTCTGGTGTTCTGCTTTGACCCTCTGGCAGGTCAAACACATGCTGATATAATGGGCTACATCCTTCTTCATGCCGGACCACCAAAATTTGCCCTTCAGATCTTGATACATCTTGGTAGACCCAGGATGCATCGCATAAGGTGTGCCGTGAGCTTCCTCGAGTATCCTTGTCCGTAATTCGGAGTCGTCGGGAACGCATAATCGATCCCGGAAATATAAAACTCCGTTCTCGGAAATCCGGAATCCCTCGTCCTTGCCTTCGAGAACTTCCTGCCTGATTCTTCGAAGACTCGGATCAAGATTCTGCTTCTCCAGAATACCATCAAATAATGTCGGCGCAATCTGTAGAGTAGAAAGCCGTCCCGATATTATCTCGATTCCGAAATCCATAATCTCTTCCCCTAAGGGTCGTGACAAAGCTGATAAAGACAACAATACAGCACAAGATTTTCTACTGAGAGCATCTGCTACCTTGTTGGCTTTTCCCGGATGGTACAAGATCTCACAGTCGTAGTCCTTGACCAACTCGAGCCATCGGCGTTGTCGCATATTCAGGTCTTTCTGGGTGAAGAAATACCGCAGACTCTGGTGATCAGTAAAGACCTTGCACTGAGTGCCATATAAATAATGCCTCCATGTTTTCAGCGCAAAGACCACCGCTGCTAATTCCAAATCATGGGTAGGATAATTCTTTTCATGTTCCTTCAGTTGCCTAGAGGCATAGGCAATTACCTTCCCATTTTGCATAAGTACAGCTCCGAGTCCAAGTTTGGATGCGTCGCTGTACATATCGAAACCCGTATCATTTTCCGGAAGAGTCAATATAGGAGCACTAGTCAGCCTCCTTTTCAGTTCAGAGAAGCTCTTCTCACATTCGTCGGTCCAGATATATTTCCTGTCTTTCTTAGTCGGAGCTGTCATAGGAGCCGCAATTCGAGAGAAGTTCTCTACGAATTTCCTGTAATAGCCTGCTAGCCCCAGAAAACTTCTGACCTCACTGGCATTCTTGGGTCTGGACCAATTACTTACGGCCTCAATTTTGGTCGGGTCGACCATCACTCCGTCCTTGGAGCTAACATGTCCCAGGAATGCTACTTGATCATGGGTAATCAACTCATAATAGGTTTTTCTGTATTATTCATCCTTATGTGTCGCATGATCAATATTGGATAAATGAGATTTTTATTCATTATTCCAACCGGAACTTATTTTTATTTATTCTCATAAGTCAACATACACTAATCCACCCAGGGAGCCAGATGGGCTGCCTGGATGCCCAACATAAAGAATAACATAGCGACACCTACTATCTCCTCGCTCATCACCCTCTGGCCCGCCTCAGGATCCTCAACTGTTCCCATCGGGTCTTCTTCTTCTTCGATCTCGAGGATCTCCTCGTCTGCCTCAACATCTTCCTCGAACACCCACAGCATCTCTGGATCCTCCTCGAAGGGCTCGGGATCCTCCTCGAGGGCCTCGGGATCCTCCTCGAAGGGCTCAGGATCCTCCTCAAGTGGCTCGGGATCCTCCTCGAAGGGCTCAGGATCCTCCTCAAATGGCTCGGGATCCTCCTCGAAGGGCTCAGGATCCTCCTCAAAGGGCTCAGGGTCCTCCTCAACCGGCTCAGGGTCCTCATCTGACGGCTCGGGATCCTCCTCGGAGTCCCCCAGATCTGCTGGGAACTCATGGCGGAGAAGCTGCCTGCACAACTCCGCATAGGGAATACAGCATCTGTGCTGTCCCCAGATCTGAAGCGCCACCTCTCTGGCCCGGTTGGGCAAGGAACGGAGTAAAGCGCCAATCCTATGATCGTCCGTGGCTGGAAACCCTTCTCGCTCCAGTTTCCAGAAGTGCCGATCCAAGAATCCTATGGTGTCCTGAATTCCCCGAGTCGGCCAATACCTAATTGTCTTTATCTGCTCCAGCAACTCGCGGCATCTCTCAGGGTAGTCCTCCTGCAACATCTGGAATTAAAAAAAATGACATGGTTAGTACTAAACCATTCCTTTTTCAATTCGCAAATGTATACAGGGGAAAACTCACACCAAATCGGTGTAGTTTACCCTAGTGATTACTATATGTAACCACCCTCCTACCCAAGTTCTAAATTATTAAAATAGTGTTCATGTTCACCTAACTTACAATTACTTATCATATATATTATACAGGTGATAATTCAACTATCATAAACACTACTTCATGCAAGCATGAATCATTTCTATACATAGTCATTAATATCATACAAGTGATAATTAAGCTAACATAATTACTACTTTATGCAAGCATTAATCATTTCTATATCATGCAAACATACTTCATCTCATATAGTCGTACTGTACATGAAATAAATAAAGTAAGGCGAGTTAGGATTTCTTACTTGGAAGTGGCAGGAGGAAGCTTGATGTGTGTGTGGTGGAGGGGAAAACTGCTCTGATACCAACCTGTGACGCCCGCCCTTATATCTACCCTCGGGGCGGGGTCACGTGCACTTAATCTCTAAATCCGCATATAAAATTTTTCTTTCTAAAGTACTAAGGACAAAGTACTAAGCATGCTTATTTAACCTATAACATAATAGGTTTCACTTATCATAAAATCAAGTATATAAGTGATTCAAGTATAACATTCATTAATAATAAATGTTAACACAGTATGATAATGTAGATATGAAGATCTTTATTCCCGAGCCACCACCCCACACATCTTCAGCTCTCCTGCCTCTTCCTTCAGTTCAAGTGTTTCTTACCGCTATCTGCAGCATAAGAAAACATGAAACTAGTAAGCAAAACATGCTTAGTAAGAATCCAGGCCTACTCGCAAAATCCATATCGATACATCATATCATGTACACAGTAATCAAGATAGCATTATAAGCATCATAAGCATTGCTTCACATACCTCTAAGTGCTTCACCGCACAAGATCATATCATAATAGGAAATGTTTTTTTTTTCAAAAGATTCCATAATGGTAAGTACTTCAAAATATCATATCATCATCCAGGGCCCAGTTGTCGTACCACATCATGCGCGTTCCCTAATAAATTGGGGTAGCGAGCCACCAATCTAATTAGAGCAGGACCCTTCCGTCCTACCAATGCCATGACCTTAACATGCACATTGGATTTGTTTAACGACCCCCTTCCGAGTCGGGTACACAACTTTCAAAGTAAAGTAATTTATCATGTAATTACTCATATTTGTATATGCCTAAAGGTACTCTTAATCACTTCTCAAAGGGACACACCACACATTCGGGTGCTCTTGATCCCTTAGGGACACACCACACATTCGGGTGCTCTTGATCCCAGTTTCAATAGAGTATCCTTTTGTTTCAAGCATATTATCCACACATCATGTTCATACATCATATGTCATCCATGTTCATACATCACATGTCATCCATGTTCATACATCACATTTCATGCATACATGCATCATGTTTTCATACATGTTCATATATTCATCATATTTTATTCATGTTCATACATACATCATATGTCATACATGTTCATATGTTCATCATATTTCATACATGCCTCATAATTCGTACATGCATCATATTTCAATCAAACATCTCATTTAATCATCTCATGCATATACATCTCATATCATTTCACATACACATCACATAAAATAATTTCACCTTCCTAAACCCTAATGTTCATCATATTTCATACATGCCTCATAATCCGTACATGCATCATATTTCAATCAAACATCTCATTTAATCATCTCATGCATATACATCTCATATCATTTCACATACACATCACATAAAATAATTCCACCTTCCTAAACCCTAATGTTCATCATAGGTAAATCAATCATCCCTAAACCCTCATCTTCCTAAGTTGGCCGAATATTGTAAGGGTAGGGTAGGCTAGGTTTTTGACATCCAATCTTCACACAAATATTTATCCAAGCACCTTACCTACACTACTAACCATTTACTCATCCTAGGATAACAAACAACCCAAAACTCTAATTCAATCCTCTTGGGTCGAAAGTTGTAGGATAGGGTAGGCTTGGTTTTTGGCACCAAATTCTCACACAACCAATTATACAAACATCTTGTATACAATATCATACCATACATTAAACATGGATAAACTTTTGGATAATTCCACCCTCACTAATCCCTTCTCTAGGTCTTGGCCGAAACTTACACAAGGGGTAACCCTAGAATTTTGTACATAACACCATTAAGAAAACCCATACACATTTACATTAAGTTTTAAGGAATGTATTCCTATAACCAAAGGGACCAAGGCCTCCCTCCAAGGGGGTGGCCGAAAGTCTCCCAAGGGGAAACCCTAGTGTTTTGTTCTCCCAAAAAATTTGGAAACAACACCTATGGGTCTAAAATCCCTAGGGCACTAGCATGTATCAAGATTTGACAAAGAAAACTTCACTTGGACCCCTTACAAGGGGTGGCCGAAACTTCCTAAGGGAAGTCTTGTGATCTTTTGCAAAGAAATGCACACAACAAACGTTCAACAACAATTATGCCACAGGCGAGAGGATACTTACATCCTTGCGCTTGAATTTACTCTTCTCTTTAAATTGTAGGGTACCCTACACTTGGAGGGTGAGTGAGAATCCTTCTCTTGGAATCTTCCTCTAAGCCTTCTTGAACTTAGTAGTGACAAGGTCTTTGGAGAGTTTTCTTCCTTCCAACTTTTTCTAGGGCTAGAACCCTAGATCTTGTTTTCGAAAATGGAAGGGGAAGGGAGAAAGGGGGTCTCGGTTTTGGAAGATGAAGAGGAAGAAGAAAAGGAGAGAAGGAAGTTGCTCCAACTTCCACCTATTTATACTTTTCTCATGAAAAGACATGTCTCTTCACTCTTACACACTTAACAAGCATGTTTCTTATTCTCTCAACAAGAAACAATGCTTGGTGTAGTGGTTAAGGCATGGAGAGTGCAACTAGGAGGTTCAAGGTTCAAATCCTTGCTTCCTCCTTTCCACCTCTTCTTTTTATTTTATTTTGCACTAATCCATATCCAACCCCTTAAGCCAAACCCATCATGAAATTTCATAACAATAATAATATCATGAATTTCCTTAACATTTCATAATATTTCATGATAATATTTCATGAATTCCATCACATCTCGTATTCATGAATTCATAATATTTCATGATAATATTTCGTATTCTTCCATAATAATATTTCATCATGAATTCACAATATTATCCACATAATATTTTATAAGGAATTCATAATATTATTCATGGTGAAATTTCGGGGTGTTACACCCATAATGTGTTCCTTAGGAACGAGTTTAGGGTATACCTTATTAGGTCACGGTTTTCGACCTTGTGACCTATTGTGTGCAACCCATTCATCAGCTCCTGGATTCTTGCGTGGAGTTGTGCTACCGATTCGGCTTCGTGCATCTTTATTGTGTAGAGTCTGTTGAGCAACAGATCTCTTTTGCTTATCCGCGTATCAGACGTACCTTCGTGCAGTTCGATGAGTTTGTTCCAGAGTTCCTTCGCACTGCTGAAGGGTCGGACGTGGTTCAGTTCTTCTTGTTGGTGCAGGCAGCACCAAAGTCAAACCTGGGTTTTGATAATGGAAAAGGGTTCAGAAGTTAAGGTGTTATTGTGATCTAACATGTTCATTGAGTGTGCAGGAAGAAGTCCTAGGTACGCTAGACAAGAAGTCCTGACAAAGGGCTGGGCAACGAAGTCCTGGTCAAGGACTGGGCAAGAAGACCTGACCGGAAGTCGGGCAAAGAAGTCCTGGTCGCGGACTGGGCAAGAAGTCCTGGCAAGGGGCTGGGCACCGAAGACTTGACTGAAAGTTGGGCACGAAGACCTGGTCAGGTGGATTGGGCAAAAAACTAATCGGAGGAGCCGGTTGGCAAAAGGTAAACTCTCCTGAGAGGAGTAAGTGAGGACGCGTTCCCCGTCGAGGGAACAGTAGGCATCGGTTCAACCTAGGGTTCCATTTGGGAGACCCAAAGTTAGAACCAAGACAGCTACGGCTGTAATTAATACTTGTTGTGTTTTGGTACTAACCTGAGTTGCAGGATCGAAGGACTGGTCTTCTGCAAGTAAGGTTCTTCACTAGGCCTAGGCGCCTGAATCGGCTCGGGCTCCCGAATGGTTACGGGCGCCCAAGTGTGAAGGAAAAACACCAACCACAACAGTGAAGCCTCTGGATCAAGCCAGATCAGGCGCCCATGAGGTCACGAGCGCCCCCATCAGCTCAGGCGCCCAAGTGGAGGTGGATAAGCGCTGACCGAGCCTGCGGATAAGGATTCGCACAGGGAAGGCCACGTGTTAGGCGCCCCCATTGTCACAGGCGCCCGTATGATCACTATAAAAGGGGGTGCACCCCCAAGGCTTCAAGATCACTTGCTCTCAACGCTCTAAACCTTTTTGTTCAAGTGCTACGCCCCGGCAAACTCCGACTTCGAGATTCCAGCGCCGACGATGACCCTCTGCTCCGAAATTCGATCCACCTCGGGCGTCGGTAACGAAAAGTGTAGCAATTTTAATTTTATGATCTACTTATGTATTTAAATTGTAAATCTTTTATCGCGATTATAGAATTGCCCAAAGTAAATGGTCAAGGACCGTGGGCCTTGGAGTATGAGCCGACCGCGACTCCGAACCAAGTAAAAAACGACTTGTGTTCTAGTGTGCTTTATCTTTTTCCGCTGCGCATATTCTTTAACTGTTCGAAAAAGTTTTACAACGATATTCACCCCCCTCTATCGTTTTCTCCGATCCAACAAGTGGTATCAGAGCGGGTGGCTCAAATTTGGTGCAACCACCAATTTGAGAGTTTTTTTTGGATTTTACGAAAATTTTAATTTCTTTTTCGAATTTTTCTCATCAATCGAGGTTGGTGCAACACCACTCGATCGTTTTCATTTCGATTAATTTTCTTCCGCACTACTAATCTAAGACCAAGTCTTGGGACAAGTTTCTCTGTCTTTCTTATTTTTTTCAGAGAATTATTATGGCTATGCAAGAGGGTTTCAGCACAGCCAGACCACCACTATTCAGTGGAGAAGATTTCTCCTACTGGAAAAGTCGGATGGAAGTCCACCTGAAAACTCAGGTGGATATGTGGATAATAATCCAATCTGGCCTCGAAATCCCCAAGAACGTAGAAGGAGTGGCACAACACTACACTGAATGGGATGCCGCTCTGAAGAAAAAGATCAAGGCTGATGCTAAGGCAACTTAGACGTTGCAGTGCGGATTAACCAAGGAAGAACTGAACCGGGTGGGCCCTTTCAGCAGCGCCAAAGAACTTTGGAGCAAACTGATTGAGCTGCACGAAGGCACCTCCGACACAAGAATCAGTAAAAGGGATTTGTTGCTGAACAGACTCTACACTATAAAGATGAATGAGGGCAAATCAGCAGCACAACTCCAGGTCAGAATCCAGGAGCTGATGAACGACTTGCACACAGTTGGTCACAAGGTAGAGAACCGTGACTTAATCAGGTATACCTTAAATGCCTTCCCAACAAATACTTTGTGGGCATCTATGGTAGATGCTTACAAGGTTTCAAGAGATCTTTCAAAAATTAAATTAGATGAATTATTTTTAGAACTAGAATTACATGAACAGACTAACTGCACGTTGGCCGAGAAAGGTATTGCTTTTCTTGCAGGTAAAACCCAAGGAAAGGTAGCCAAGAAAAAGCCTCAACCTGCACCCGAGTCTGACTCAAACTCGGACTCAGAAGATAGTGAAGGGGATCGACCCAAGTTGGTGCGGCTAGCTCGGGACTACTACAAGGAGCTGAAGCATCAGACCAACGGAGGGAAAGCAAGCCGACGAAAGGAAGATCCAGCTGAACCGTCAACCTTAAAGACCAAACCGAATGTCACCTGCTACGAATGCAATAAGAAGGGACACTACAAATCGGAGTGCCCCAGTCTAAAGGAAGCCAAGAAGACTCGAAGGAAGAAAGCTCTTTAAGCCACGTGGGACGAATCTTCCTCCGAAGAAGAAGAAGAGGTTCCACAATCAAATCTTCTCGCCTTGACTGCTTCGGAAGACATTGACACCGGATCGGAATGGGAGCCGAACGATGGAAGGCTCACAATTTCGGAGAACGACAAAATAACGGTAAGTGGTTATTCTAAAATTGAATTATCAAAGTTAATAGCGTACTTATCTCGTAACTTGGCGAAAGCCAAAATCTGAGTCGAATCCCACAACAGGAAGTAAAACTCCTGAAAGAGGAAGCTGACTCTAGATCCTTGACCGAGAAGGTTCAAGAAGGAACCTCTACTCAAGTTGAAAATCTTGAGAAAGAGAACTCCTCCTTGAAAACTCAAGTCAAGGACCTAAGAGTAGCTTTAGAACGATTTACTTCGGGTTCCAAGGGTCTTGACATGATCCTTGGAAAATAGAAGTCCGTTCTTAATCGATCTGGGTTAGGGTATCGAACCAAGTCGAGACAACGGTCATATAATGCTATATTGAACCAACCTAGACCCAAAGTTCAAGCATGGGTACCCAAATTGTGCTTGAACAACCAAGCTGGACCAAACTAGTATGGGATTCCCAAGGACAAGATTCACATCTTGCCTAATCATTATCGTGGCTTTAGTCTAGGGAGAGCCAATTTAAAAATAATTTTCATAATTAGATATTTTTAATTCCTTAATTTTAATTGCATGCTTGATTGTTTATTTATTTCTGCAAATTATTATGTTTAGATCTAGGACTAGTTAGACTAAGGACTGAAACGATTTAACTAAAATTTGAATAACATAGTATTGGGTGGAGGTGAGATGATAGTACGTTAGGGAAGCCATTTTGGCGGAACTAGCCGAAGCTACCGATCCAAGACCCTAACTAATTAGACCAAAATCTTTCAAGGAGTAACTTGAAGATGAATTTTCAATAAAATGCTTTGTCAAGGAAAGGGTTGATGATCCAATAAGGCTACTACCAAAGAAGGCCTAGTGCCTCGCCAATACCTAGAAGCCGATTATTGAAAATCAAATTCACTTTACTATTGTCAGATTTGAATCTAACACAAATTTCAATTAATCTTAGATTCAACCATTTTATAAAATAAATTTAAAACTTAATTGTTTTAAAATTAATTCAACTTTTCAAAATTAATCATGCTTTTCAAAATAAAATCTTTATTTCTGTTAAAACCTGTCTCACAAAACCCATAAGGTTAACGTGATTGATAACTTTAGATTGGGTGAGACAGATTAGGTTGTGAAAATCAATTTAAACTATCCTTAATTCTAATTGGATCCAAATCAATAAATACTTTATGTGTAGGAACATAAAGATTTGGACCAATGGATGTTGGATAGCGGATGCTCCAGACACATGACTGGAGACAAATTGAAATTCACTAAACTCAAGTTCAAGAACCTAGGCTCAGTAGCATTTGGTAATAATGCTACACTCAAAGTCATTAGGTCAGGTAACATTGAACTCAAATCTGATTTTGTGATTAAAAAGGTACTCTTGGTTGAGAACTTTAAATTTAATTTGCTTAGTATAAGTTAACTCTGTGATACTGGCTTTATAGTTACCTTTACCAACTCTGATTGCCTGATTAGAAACCTTCAAGACTCAGAAGTCTTACTTAATGGTACTAGGAAAAATAATGTTTATACTATCAATCTACCCTTAGTACCTAAATGCCTCTTAACTTAGTTAGAAGAATCCAACCTCTGGCATAGGAGATTAGGTCATACATATATTAGACTAATTTCAAAAATCACCCAACTTGGTCTAATTAAAGGAATATCAAAAATTAAGAACTATGAAAACACGATATGTGACTCATGCAACCAAGGTAAACAAACCAGGTATAATCACAAACAAATCCAATCAGACCTAACTCAAATCACACTTGAGCTTCTACACCTTGACCTATTTGATTCACATGGACCCAAGTCACTAAGCGAAAACCGGTACTGCTTAGTCATTATCGATGATTACTCTTAGATTTACTTGGGTTAGGTTCCTAAAGACTAAGGATGAAACCCTAAACCTGTTTATTGATTTTTGTAAGATAATTGAAAATCAAAATGATACCAAAATCAAAAGACTTAGGAGTGATCACGGGGGAGAGTTTGAGAATCAAAAGTTTGAGGAATTTTGTAAAATAAACGGGTATATTCATAAATTCTCGTGTCCTAGAACCCCCCAGCAAAATAGGATAGTAGAAAAAAAGAATAGAACCCTACAGGAAGCCGCTAGGACTATGCTCAGTGAATTCAACCTAGCTAACCAATTTTGGGCAGAAGCAATTAGTACGGCTTGCTATATTCAAAATAGGGTCATAATTAACAAAAGACATAATAAAACTCCCTATGAACTATATTACCATAGACTTCCAAACCTACATTACCTAAGGGTCTTTGGGTGCAAAATTCATATCCTAAACACCAAGGACTACCTATGTAAATTTCAGTCTAAGTCTAATCCTGGAATATTCTTAGGATATTCAACAACAAGTAGGGCCTATAGGGTCTACAATAGACAAACTAATAAAATTGAAGAAACAACAAATTTAATATTCGATGAGGAAACAAATTCAAATCTGATAATCTAAACTTGAATCCATCAAATATTAATCAGGAAGATAATGAACAAATTATTGAACCAATAATTGAACCAACCCTAGTAATTGAACAAAATACTGAACCAAACCGTCCAGCCGGACCTGAGGCTGAACCAATTTCTAGAAGAACCAAGAAACCCAGACTCAGTCACCCCTCTGATCAAATTGTGGGTGATCCAACCTTAGGAGTCAGAACTAGGTCTTCCTATAGAAATCTTAGTCAAATAGCACTTATCTCAAAAATTGAACCTAAGACTATAGAGGAAGCCCTACTTGATCCTGATTGGATCATAGCAATGCAAGAGGAATTAGCCTAATTTGAGAGAAACTAAGTCTGGGAACTAGTACCTAAACCTGAGAGCTTATGGACTAAAACAAGCACCTAGGGCATGGTATGAACGCCTATTAACCTATCTTATTTCTAAGGAATTTAACCAAGGACAAATTGACTCAACTCTTTTTGTTAAAACCTTAGAAAAAGTCATTTTTATTGCCCAAATCTATGTTGACAACATAATTTTCGGATCCACCAACTCAAACTTTTAAAAGGAATTTGTAAAAATAATGAAAAACGAATTCGAAATGAGCTTAGTTGGTGAGCTCAACTTCTTTTTAGGACTACAAATTAAGCAAACTAGGGATGGAAATTATGTTCACCAATCCAAATATGCTAAGGAGTTAATAAAGAAATTTAAAATGGATAACTCCAAAAGCATAAGTACCTCTATGGCCACAAATGTAAAAATTGATAGTGACCCTGAAGGTAAACCTGTAGACCTTAAACTATATCGAAGTATGATTGGAAGTCTACTTTACCTTACGGCTAGTAGACCTGATATCCTTTTCTCTGTAAGAATGTGTGCTAGATACCAAACCTGTGCTAAGGAAACACACTTAGCAGCCCTAAAAAGAATACTTAGATACATTAAGGGCACCCTAAATGTAGGGATTTGGTATCCTAGGACCTCAACCTTTGACTTGCCAGGATATTCTGATTCTGACTATGCTGGATGCAAACTAGATAGAAAGAGTACAAGTGGAAGCTGCCAACTTTTAGGAAATAGTCTAGTCAGTTGGTGCAGTAGAAAGCAACACTGCGTAGCTCTATCTACAACCGAAGCAGAATATGTTGCTTTAGGAGAGTGTGTAGCACACCTCCTATGGATGATGCACACTCCTAAGGACTTCCAACTTGATTACACCCAAACCCAAGTCTACATTGATAACATAAGTTCCATCAATCTAACTAAGAACCTAATACAACACTCTAGAACAAAACATATATGTTGGTGCAGGTAGCACCATATCGAACCTTGTTTTGATATTGGCAAAGGATTCGAAGTTAAGTTTAATTGTGATCTAACGTTGTTCACTGAGTGTGCAGAAAAAGCCCTAGCGAAGGACTGCTAGGCACCTGGCGAAGGACTGCTAGTATCCAAGCCCTAGCGAAGGACTGCTAGGCAACTGGCGAAGGACTGCCAGCATCCAAGCCCTAGCGAAGGACTGCTAGGCACTGGCGAAGGACTGCCAGACAAGAAAAGACCTAGCAAAGGACTGCTAGGCTCTGGCGAAGGACTGCCAGAATGGACAAACTCTAGCGAAGGAATGCTAGGCACTGGCGAAGGGCTGCCAGAAGAAAAGACCTAGCGAAGGGCTGCTAGGCACCAAGCGAAGGGCAGCTTGGCAACTCAAGACCTGGCGAAGGACTGCCGGGCAAAAGTCCAACTGGAGGAGCCGGTTGGCACCAGGTAAATTCTCCCGAGAGGAGTAGGTGAGGACGCGTTCCCCTTGAGGGAACATTAGGCGTCGGTTCGACCTAGGGCTCCATTTTGGAGACCAAAGTCAGAACCAAGACAGCTAAGGCTGTATAAACTAACATAATATTTGCTGTTTTGGACTAACCCTGGATGCAGGACCGAAGGACTATGTATCTGCAGCTCAGAGAGCCTTAAAGGAGTGAGGCAGTAGCTGGGCAGGGCGCCCCGAAGTTTCCGGGCGCCCCCAGAGTCAACCCAAGTCAGCAGACCAAGAAAAAGCTCCGACAGCAGCATTTCGGGGCGCCCCGCGCACTCCGGGCGCCCCGCATGTCGCCGGAGCCCCCAGTGCCACGCCGACTATCAGCTGCCCTCTCGAAGCCAAAGGATGAGGCTTTGACCGGTCAACCCGGGCGCCCCGCGCGCTCGGGGAGCCCCGGTCAAAGCTGATCCCGAAGATGAAGAGATCAGCCTTGACCGAAGCGATCACCGGATCGGAAGCCACGTGGGGGGCGCCCCCGTCGACCAGGGCGCCCCCAGGCCCTATATAAAGGGCCCTCGACCTCCTTCTTCAAATCATCAATTGCTTCGACACTTCTGCGCTCTTCTGCTTCCGCGACACGCTCCAGAAATCTTCCAACTCAAGCTGACGACGTCCCGCTGCTCCGAAACTTCGATCTACACCGGACGTCGGTAACGAAGAGCTGTATTTAAAGTTTACTAAACTGTTCTTGTTATAATCTTTCTTGTAAACTTTTACGAACTTATAGAATTGCCCGCAGAAAACGGTCAACGACCGTGGGCCTTGGAGTAGGAGTCGACCCAGGCTCCGAACCAAGTAAACCGACTGTGTTTGCATTGTTCTGTTTTTCTTTTATTTCCGCTGCGCACCCGCTCTTTTTAAATCCGAACGATTTGCGACATTCACCCCCCCCCTCTATCGCATCTCTCGATCCAACAATATAGAGGTTAAGCATCACTTCGTAAGAGATCATATAGCCAGGGGTGAAATAGTCCTTAGGCATGTAGACTCAAAGTCAAACTTAGCTGATATCTTCACCAAACCCTTACTTGAGTCTGAGTTTAGCTCACTAAGAAGGCAGTTAGGGTTATGCTTAGTAGAATAGGACTGTTTTACATGTTTTTTAATTTTTTTTTAAATTAATATTGTGTGAAATTTTTTCAAAGTCTTGAAAATTAAAATGATTTTCCGAATTAGTTTTTTTTTCAAAAACTTACCCCCTTCAAAACTAAGGTTTTTTCGCAAATGGACTTAGCTTAGGCCCTAACCCTAGAACTGCATGCACCTATAGATCTAGAAGCCAGCATCTCACAAGCACCTTAGGGTACTTTTGATTGATAACCTAGACTGGGTTGAGATGCTTAGGTCTATGCCATGATTCAAGATGCTTTAAGTCAGTGCATCTGCAGTAATTGGGGCAATAAATACCAATTGTACAGTAATCAGGTTATGTGTCAAGCGTAGAAAATCTAACTTGATCAGATCACTTAACTTGACTAACCCTAGCGAAAGCTACTGTTTATGACAGTTAGTAAGTAGCTAACTGGGTTAGACAGGACCCGAAAGAGAGAATTTAAATTAATTTAGTCGAGTTTATGCTTAAAATTGGTTCAATACAACACTTTACTTTCTTTACTCAATTTGTTTGCCTTAATATTTTTTGATATATGGCAAAGGGGGAGTGATTGGAAAGGAGAGAGAAAAGAAGTTTTTTAATTTTTCTAAATTTTGGAAAGGAGAGAGAAAAGAAGTTTTTTAATTTTTCTAAATTAATTTTTTTCAAAAACTTTTATCTCCTTTTTTAAAAAGTAAAGTAACGAAAATGTTTTGAAAAATTTTCTAAGTGTTAAAATTCAAAAATTGTTTTGAAAATTTTCTAAGTGTTAAAATTCAAAACTTGTTTGGAAAATTTTCTAAGTACTCAATTCAAAATTCTTTTGAAAAATTTTCGAAGTGTTTTAACTTAAATTTCGTTTGAAAATTTTCTAAGTGTTTTAACTTAAATTTCCTTTGGAAAATTTTCTAAGTGGTTAAACTTAAAAATCTTTTGGAAAATTTGTCTCTAACTTAAAAATCTTTTTGAAAATTTTTTAAGTGTTGAAAACCTAAAAAATCTTTTTTGGACTTAGAAATATTTTTAAACCCCACGTATTTTTGAAAAACTCAGGGGGAGAATTTCTTCCAGGGAGAGGAAATTAAAATCTTTTACAATACCTATTTCTTTAACTTAACTTTTTGAACCGTATTGCCATAAATCAAAAAGGGGGAGATTATTGGTGCAGACATCATCTAAGTCAAACCTGGATTTTGATAATGGCAAAGGGTTCAGAAGTTAAGGTGTTATTGTGATCTAACATGTTCATTGAGTGTGCAGGAAGAAGTCCTAGGTACGTGATAACTACCATTTTGCTGATAAATTAAGGCTCTCAAATCCATGTTTTGATCCACTATTATATGCTTAAGTTTGCATTTACTTAAGGTTTCATGGATTACCTCTATTTTAGCTTTTGATTCAAATCATTATATATTTGAGATATTTTGGCGCTTAAATGTGAATCTAATTTTTATAGGCTTCAAATGATCATGAACCTAGATCAGATTGGATCAAACTTGAGTCAGAATTGGATCCAGATCAAGGTGATCATGCATCGGATTAATATGAGCCGTCCGATCAAGAAACGGCAAGATCTGAGCCATCTATCACCGGCTGACCAATCAGAGCTCAAGTTAGAGTTAATCGAGACCACAGATCAACATCTGAAGATTTGGTCCCAATCAGAGGTCATCCAGCTGTTGAATCGAGCTTAAGAGGAGCCTAAACCGTCCATTCCAAGATCAGAGCAATCTGAGCCATCCGTTGCAGATCTGAACGATCCCAGCTGAGGAGGAGTAGATCAGGACCATTAATCAAGATCTGGAAGGTTTGGTTCATATCGGAGAAGATCCGACCGTTGGATGAGTCCGGAACTATCACAACCGTTCATTTTCAAAAGGAATTGATTAAAATCAGAATTCCCTCCCCAGATCCGCGTCGTCGCCGGGTCGCGAGAGTTCTCTGTTTTCCAGTTTTCTTCGTCTATTCTTCATCGATTTCCTTGCTGTTTCTTCTCTGATCGCGCGGCCAACATCAAGATTCGTTTGTCTGCGAGATTTCAGATCATCTAGGTATATTTTCCGATTAAGTTTGCTAATCGATTGTGTTATAGGAAGTCCCGGAGAGGGTTTCGCCGGAGCTTGTTTTCACTGATCAATCCATTGTCGATCACTGGATTTCCATCGTCCGGAGCTGTCAAAGCAACGTAGAGGGGTTCTCGAAGCTGTTCTGATAGCTTCTGAAGTTGATCGTCATCCAGTCAATCGAGAAGGAGGAGATCGCAGAGTGAATTTAGTTTCTGATCATTCACTGTGATCGGACAGACACGCCTCTGATCGGTCCCCAGTCTGATCAGAGGAAGATCAGATCGATCCAGCGACCGATCAGGAAGATCCAAATGCGCCAACACATTGCAACTTGATCCAGGAGATAGATCCTTCATTGGTTTTTGAGCTAGGGGGTTCATAGTTCATCTTTTGTGTGACGGAAAAGGGAAGTCTTGTTGATAAACTGATTTGATGTTTAATTAGGATAATTTTTAGGTTTAAGCATGTACTTTCTTCAATTGTTCTAGCTTGTTTCCATCACACTTCAAGTCAATGTTCTTAAACAATGCTTGATCTAGTCTTCATTATCTTGCAAATTAGTTTTTGCAATTAATTCCCTGCAATTAGTTCTTTAATTTCAATTCAATAGTTTGAAGTCAAATTGCTTAGTCTTTCCAATAGGATAAGAGTCATCCTTGCAATTCCCTAATTCATTCCATGCTTTAGGTAAGTTCATTCTATTTCATATTGTCATTTCCTTATCACCAAAAACCCCCATTTTATTAGAAAATCAAAATCATTAAACGACAAATAACTTTCAAGCTTGAGTTAAACATTCACAACTAGTCTTTGGAAAAATATGACCTGAGGCTCCTCTACTACACTTTAACTTGTTAGCTAAGTGTTTTCAATTTATAAATATCTAAATTTGAGGCTCATTCGTGACACTAGTATTGAGTCACTATCAGTACGCTAGGCAAGAAATCCTGCCAAAGGGCTGGGCAAAGAAGTCCTAGTCAAGGACTGGGCAAGAAGACCTGACCGAAAGTCGGGCAAAGAAGTCCTAGTCGAGGACTGGGCAAGAAGTCCTGGCAAGGTGCTGGGCACCGAAGACCAGACTGGAAGTTGGGCACGAAGTTCTGGTCAGGTGGATTGTGCAAAAGACTAACCGGAGGAGCTGGTTGGCAAAAGGTAAACTCTCCTGAGAGGAGTAGGTGAGACGCGTTCCTCGTCGAGGGAACAGTAAGCGTCGGTTAGACCTAGGGTTTCATTTGGGAGACCCAAAGTCAGAACCAAGACAGCTACGACTGTAATTAATACTTGTTGTGTTTTGGTACTAACTTGAGTTGCAAGATCGAAGGATTGGTCTTCTGCAAGTAAGGTGCTTCACTGGGCCTAGGCGCTCGGATGGACTTGGGTGCCCCAATGGGCTCAGGCGCCCGTATGGTTACGGGCACCCAAGTGTGAAGGCAAAACACCAACCACAGCAGCGAAGCCTCTAGATCAATCCAGATCAGGCGCCCGTGAGGTCACTGTTGGGAACAAGATGACTATAGAGGGGGGGGGTGAATATAGACAATCACTTCCCTTCTAGACTTATCACGATTTCTGCAACTCAAATATCAGTAGCACAGCGGAAAGAGTAGAAAACAGAGTATGCAGAAAAACGAAACGAAAGCAAAACAAACACAACTAGCAAGATCGCTAACAAGGAGGGTTTACAAGGTTCGGGGATAACTTGCCCCTACTCCTTGGCGTGCCCTTGAGGTGGGCGATCCCTTGATCGTCGGCAGATCAAGCCCCGGTTAACACCGGATATGAAGCAACCTCCTTCTCGGTGGAGAAACCTCTCCACAGCGTGTTTCAAACAATGATATATAATGAGCACAATGAAACAACAACAAGAAGGATCTTACTCAAACACTTAGAGAGGACAAAACACAGCAAGCTTCACTGAACTCCACCCAGTGGCGATCTCATGCAGACCCCTGTCTGCTTCGTGTCTTCCCACTGTCGGACTCCAAGCTTCTTGTTTTCTCCTTCAAGCGCTCAAGTATGATGATTGCTCCTTAATAGTTTGCTTAGAATTGTTGAAGAACTCAAGAACAGCAAGCTTGTAACACTGGAACTTAAGAGCACGAAAAGCTTGAAGAACTGATTAACTCGTTACTCTCGTGTTCCTTTTTTTTTCCGCCAAGCGACAGGTGACAACATCTCTGTAGCTCCTAGCTACTCATCTGCCAATGCCAGCCTCTACTGAGCTATCTCTGGACTCACTGAGCTCCCCTCAGTCAAGCTCCAGTCTCAGCTCCAGTCCGCAGCTCGCCGTTGCAACCTGAGATGAGAAAGAGACAAACCTGCTCCAAGGAAAGCACTCTTTGACTTCTCCTTGAGTGTTTGAATCCTCCCCTGTCACCTGAAACTCAATCAGAGCATTAGAGCAGTAAATCAAGCAGCATATCAAATCTCAGGAACATACATCAGCAAATCGGATACGATCAGACGCTCTGACCACGTCTGACAGTGAAATTTGAATTAAAGTGATCGGTCACCAGACCGATCCAGGGTGTGTGGATCGATCACCAGACCGATCCACTGCTTCGCTGGGATTCCCAGCTCTTGCAGCTATACACGCCTGATCGGTCACCAGACCGATCAGGGTGAAGCCTGATCGGTCACCAGACCGATCAGAATGGATCCTGATCGGTCACCCAGATCGATCAGGCAAGATGAACAGTTACTTTTTAATCAAATCCAAGATCCCTGATCGGTCCCCGGACCGATCCAAGACTTTGATCAGCAAGGGAACTCACTCACCGTTTGCTCCCTGATCGGTCACCAGACCGATCAGAAGCAAGACAGCAAGGAAGCAGCCTGCTCCATGATCGGTCACCAGTCCGATCAGGAGCCACACACTAGATTCCCAATCTCACTGTGTGCTCCCTGATCGGTCACCAGTCCGATCAGACATAGCTGGATCGGTCACCAGACCGATCCACTAAGGAGCAGCGTGCCAATGTCCCTGATCGGTCACCTGACCGATCCAGTGACTCAACCCTAGCCCTCCAAGCTAGGAATTCATCCACCTTAGCCCTCCAAGCTAAGGATTTTTCCATCTAACTCTCCAAGTTGGGAATTTGCACCTAACCCTCCAAGTTAGGACTTTTCACCTAGCCCTCCAAGCTAGGACTTTTCACCTAGCCCTCCAAGCTAGGACTTTTCACCTAACTCTTCCGAGTTAGAACATCATCCAACCTAGCCCTCCAAGCTAGGCACCTGACCCTCCAAGCCAGGACTTTTTCACCTAATTCTCCAGGATGGGAATTTGCACCTAACCCTCCAGGTTAGGACTTTTCACCTAGCCCTCCAAGCTAGGACTTTTCACCCAACCCTTCCGAATTAGGACTTTTCCAACACCTAGCCTCCCAGACTAGGACTTTCAACACCTAACCCTCCAGGTTAGGATTTTCCAACACCTAGCCCTCCAAGCTAGGATTTCCACACCTAACCTCCCAGGTTAGGATTTTCCATATCATGCCTAATCCTCGATCAGGACTTAATCATAATCATCATAATCATCACACCTAACCTCCCAGGTTAGGATTTTCCATATCATGCCTAATCCTCGATCAGGACTTAATCATCATAGTCATCCTCCTAAACAAAAATCGTTGTCAACACCAAAACAACAATCAGGGCCAGACTGCATCAACAATCTCCCCCTTTTTGTTGTTTGACAACCCGATTTTAAGTTTAGGGATTCTCAATCAAATATTCCAACTTTAGAATCATAGGGGAATCCAGATCCTCCCCCTACAACATGATCATGCTAAACTTAACCAATCCACACTCTCCCCCTTTGTCGAACATCGAAAAGGAGCTAGAGGGGCTGTTAAGTTTAAACAAACTCCCCCTCAACCCTAGGGGTATCCCAACTCATCAAAAATGCGATAGTTTGTGGGTTACTCATACGACCGCATGTGAAACATTATAGCAATACATAGCATTCACATGCATCATATGAGTATGAAATATAGACTCCCAAAGCATGCCATAATATTCATAAGTATCAAATAGACATGGCAATGTAAGCATGAATATGGCAATCGAACAATCATGCAGATAACAGGTTCATAATCATCAAGGCATCAACAATAGTAGAATAAGCATGGCAGATAAGTCAAAGCATGAAAACATCCAAGCAAGTAGCAAAATATGTGTGACTCAAGGTCACAACAACAACGTCAGAGGGCATACAGCCCAAAAAGTCATAGTCAAATACGCAAATCATGATAAAACAATAGATATCCGAGCTCAAGTGTCAGTAGGTGGGTCGTCATCGCGCATGAGGTCGTCCATCGCAGCATCAGCAGGAACAGCTGGTGCATCCTCGGCATGAACCGCTAGCGGCAGCTCCCCCACTTGGTTGCGATCCTTCCACCGCATCCCCTCGGTCCCGAGAACAATGCCGGATTGGGCAAGCATACGACGATCCAGTCGACAGTCTCGTCGATTCATCGGCACGATTTGGCCCTGTGAGATGTCGATGCCAACTGACTCCAGCCAGGCAGTGATGATATGGCCGAATGGCATGTAGATCGTCTGACCGGACCTCAGACCATGGACAATGATGGAGGAATAGATGGACGGTGCTATGTCAAAATCGAACTGCAGATGCATCCCGTAAAGCATCAGGCAGTGAGATGAAAGAATCGCATCAAGATGCTTAGACGTAGTTGGAAGAAGACAATTCGCGATAATTTGAAACAGAATATAATCAATGGGAGATAGATGAAGAGCAGGAAATGTGGGAAAGTTATAGATGTCCGCACCAGAACCCCGTGGCCTGGGGTGGCCTAGAAAATGCTCATATATGGAGTCAGGAGTGACTCCAGTAAAGGGGACAGGAAGAGGAACAGGAAGATATGGATAAAGTGAGAAATCATTCTTGGAGCGACGACAACCCAGAAATATAGTGAAGGATGATAGAGTAAAGTCAAGATCGACACCGGTGACACGGGTCCGCCACCCCGTGCCCTCCCCATTGGCCAGATTATTGTAGAATTCAGAGACCAAGTCAACATTGATCGGCCTTTCTAAGAAAAGGATGTTTTGAAGCCCATAGTACTCAATGATCCTTCTCACCGTAGGGCAATGTTCATAAACCAAAGTTTGGTCCACTGATCGACATGGCATTAGTTCGAAGTTGTGCCAATGAAAGTCTAGGGCATAGAGAATGTTCGGAAATCTAGGATGCGGGGGAGATGGAGGCCTTAGAGGAGATGTAGATGATGAGGAAGTCTTCCCTCTTGAACTAACCTCTATAACCTCCTTTCCCTTAGATGACTTTCTAGGGAGGTCGATTAATATAGTAAGATGGACATAGATTGAATCATACAGGAGTTGAGCATCAGATGAGACCCAATCAAAAGATAGATATAAAATGTTTTGGTCAAGAAATGAGGAAGAGGGTCACGGCAAAAACAAAACATGGTTAGCTTCACAAATATTCTAAGAGTTGTTGTGAAAGGAAAATTGAAATCAAATCTTACTTCGGCGCCATTGAAATTTGTTTGAAGAGATTGCAAGACTCGCGACAGTGAAGAACACTTCGAGCACGCACGCGCGTGAAGGAGTTCGGAGAAAACGTCTGAAGCCTTCGCTCGCACGCGAGTGAAGAAGGAAGACACAAGAACTCTCTAGCTCGCTCACACAAGGTTGTTTCGGCGCTAGGGTTCGGGAAAACGAAAGTTTTGAGAGTTAATCGGTTGGTGGATCGGTCCACCAACCAAAATTTAATGCGGTTGATCGGATGACCGTTCGATCTGATCGCGTTCTGACCGATCAGGATACAGCCTGATCGGACTGGAATGGTCCTGATCGGTCGGATGACCGATCAGACGCGCTCCTGATCGGTCGGGTGACCGATCAGGATTCAATCAGTAGGGTCCGGAGAGAAAACTCTGAGCTCCCTGATCGGTCTGTGGACCGATCCCCACAGGGTGCCAGATCGGTCGGGAGACCGATCCAAGCTAGCTCAGAACACTTAGTCAGATTTCGGGAGATCCGACATAGGAAGGAGTCAGATCGGTCTAGGGACCGATCAGTCCTATGCCTGATCGGTCCGGTGACCGATCAGGGTTCCTGATACGACCTGAAATGTTCAGTTTCAGAATTTCTGAAATTTCCAAATGATCTTTGATGGATTTTGTCTAACTTGGACAGGTCCTTATGACTAAAATTGATTCTTGAACAAGAATCTAAAGTCCTTATAGGTTCAACAAACACTTTGACCCATCTAAATGGAATCAAACTCAACCATCAATCAATCAAGCAAATTCAAACAAGTTTTTACTCCAACTTTAAGTTTCCAATCAAGTTGCCTTGATTGGAATGTCCAAGTATGATCATGGAGCCATATACACATATGTTATGCAATGGTTTTTCCCATACTTGGTCACCACCGTGATTATTATCTCGTCAACTTAATTTCTCAAGTGATGTAATGACATTTTGAGAAATTGAGTTAAACCTAACATCTCACCCCATATCTAGCAAACAAAAACGTTTTGGTAACCCTTATAGTTTGTGTGAGATGTTCCCAAAGTTACCCAATTATTCTCTAACAATTTGAAATAATCATGAGGGGTTTTGACCACAATTTGAACATCATGAAGCGCGACACATTCCCAATTCCCGTCTTAGGAAACTAAATTCACTCTCGGGAAGTGGTTTAGTGAAAATGTCAGCTAGGTTTGACTTTGACTCTACATGTGAGAGTATTATGTTCCCCCTAGCTACATGATCTCTAATGAAGTGGTGTCTTACCTCAATATGTTTTGTCCTAGAATGATGGACCGGATTCTTGGTCAAGTTAATCGTGCTAATGTTATCACATAACACTTGCACACCCTTGTAACTCAATCCATAGTCCTCTAAGGTGTGAATCATCCACAACAATTGCGAGATACACTCTCCCATGGCGACATATTCTGCCTCGGTAGTGGAAAGAGCAACACAATGTTGCTTCCGACTCGACCAACTTACTAAGGACGATCCTAAGAATTGGCAGCCCCCGCTAGTGCTCTTTCGGTCCAACTTACATCCAGCGTAGTCGGAATCCGTATAGCCCATCAAATCAAAAGATTCGGTACGGGGATACCAAAGACCTAAACCAACTGTACCCTTGAGATATTTCAAAATTCGCTTAAAAGCAATTAGGTGAGATTCCTTGGCACAGACTTGATACCTAGCGCACATACCTACAGCAAATAGTATATCTGGTCGACTAGCTGTAAGGTATAGCAAACTACCTATCATGCTACGATACTGAGTTAGATAAACGGGTTTACCATTCTCATCATTGTCCAATCTTGTGTTTGTAGCCATGGGAGTGGTTACCTCTTTCGAATCACTCATATTGAATTTTCGAAGCATTTCATGTGTATACTTTGATTGGTGCACATGGATACCATCGCGAGTTTACTTGATTTCAAGTCCGAGGAAGAAAGTCAACTCTCCCACTAGACTCATTTCAAACTCACTCTCCATGTGTCCGATAAATTCACGTAAATAGCCCTTGTTGTTTGAGCCACAAATTATGTCATCGACATATACTTGGGCTACAAATATATTGTCACCATCTCTTCGTAGAAATAGTGTAGGGTCTATTTGACCTCTAACAAAGCCCTTTTCAATCAAGAATGTCGACAACCGCTCATACCAAGCCCGGGGTGCTTGTTTAAGACCATAGAGTGCCTTTTTGAGCTTGAACACGTGGTTTGGATATTCGGTACTCTCAAACCCCGGAGGTTGTTCAACATAGACTTCTTCCCTAATCAAACCATTTAGGAAGGCCGATTTGACGTTCATTTGAAATAATTTGAAGCCTCGATGTGCTGCAAATGCAAGCATCAATCGGATGGACTCTAATCGTGCCACGGGAGCATAAGTCTCATCATAATCAAGACCTTCAACTTGACTGTAGCCCTTGGCTACCAAGCGTGCCTTGTTTCTAATGATTTCTCCCTTGTGGTTTAATTTATTTTTGAAGACCCATTTGGTTCCAATAGTGGTGGTCTTCTTAGGTCTAGGGACTAAGTCCCAAACCTGACTCCTCTCAAATTGACCTAGTTCATCTTGCATCGCGATAATCCAATCGGGATCATTTAATGCTTCATCAATTTTCCTAGGTTCAATTTCGGAAATTAGAGCAACTTCATTAGCCTCATTCCGGAAGAATGATCTAGTCCTAACCCCTTGATGGATGTCTCCAACGATTTGATCTTGGGGATGACTAGAGGCTAATCTCGTTTGTCTTGGTGTTGGTGGTGCTTCTTGAACGAGTTCACTAGACACAAGTTCAGCCTCAGGATCCGGCTGATCAATGGGTTGTCTAGGCTCACCGTCATCTGACTCATCACCATTAACAACACTTGGAGCTTTGTTCAAACTTAGTCTCCTAAGTTCGAGTTGAACTCCTTCTACATTTTCTGACTGGTCACTTGATTTTGGAACTTCTTCAAAGACCACATCAGCAGACTCTTCAACTAATCTAGTTTTCTTGTTGTAGACTCGGTAGGCTTTGCTAACTAGGGAGTACCCGACAAGTATCCCTTCATCAGCCTTCGCCGTGAACTTTCCAAGGTGATCCTTGGTGTTTAGGATGAACACCTTACAACCAAACACCCTAAGATGTTTAACTGTAGGTGGTTTCCCAAACCAAAGTTCATGGGGAGTCTTTCCTAAAAACCTATGGACGAGAACTCGGTTTTGCACATAGCAAGCTGTATTTACAGCTTCAGCCCATAAGTAACTCGGGAGTGAGTACTCATTAAGCATGCTTCGTGCAGCCTCTTGAAGAACACGGTTCTTCCTCTCTACAACACCATTTTGTTGTGGTGTTCTAGGAGTAGAGAACTCATGCCTATATCCCTTAACTTGACAAAATTCTAGAAACCTTTGGTTTTGAAATTCACCTCCATGATCACTTCTTATTGTCTTAATTGTTGATGATTTGTCATTTTCAATTCTTCTACAAAAAGAAATAAAAATATCTAAGGTTTGGTCCTTATGTTTTAAAAAGAAAGTCCATGTGTATCTAGTGAAATCATCAATGATAACAAAGCAATATCTACTTCCATTCAATGATATGATAGTGCTACAATCAAATAGATCCATGTGAAGTAAATCTAATGCATCGGAAGTACTTACAGCGCTTTTACCTTTATGTGCAGATTTTGTTTGCTTACCCATTTGACACGCATCACATAATTTATCTTTTTCATACTTGATGCTTGGTAAGCCTTGAACTAGTCCCTTGTTGGCCAACTTCCGGATGTTCTTCATGTTTACATGAGCTAGCCTTCGGTGCCAAAGTGTGGACTCTTCTTCTTTTGACATGAAACACTTAGCAAGAGCATTAGTAGCACTTTTAAAAGAAACTTGATAAATATTGTCTACTCTCGCTCCTACTAGTACCGTGTCCAAAGTGTCATTTTGTCTAACTAGACATTGACTTGGTTGGAAGTCAATTGTGTAACCCGTGTCACACAATTGACTGACACTTAGGAGATTAAACTTCATCCCCTTGACTAGAAGGACATTTGAGATTCTAAGACATTCGGATATTTGAATGTCTCCTATTCCTATGACCTTAAGGCTACCATTGTTACCAAATGATACATTACCTCTACTCTTCTTGTGAAATGTGGTAAACAATGATCTATCCCCGGTCATGTGTTTGGAGCATCCACTATCAACAAACCAAGTTGATAGATGCTCCCCCTCAATCATAACCTACACAATTCGAAAAATAGAAGTCTTAGGTACCCAAACCTTGGGACCTAATGCATCAACTAAACATGACTTAGGCACCCATGCCTTGACAACTTTCTTTTGAGTCTTGGGTGTCCTAGATTGTCTCATGTCAGTCCTAGACATGAGAGATACAAATGAGGGTTCTTTAGGGCAGTAACCAATACCGGCCCTATTGTAAACTGCTCTTTGGGCATTTAAAATCATATCTAAGGTCTTAGAGCTATTTGAGAATTTCCCAAGAATATTCTTGAGCTTCTCAACTTCACTCTTCAATGATTGGTTTTCCTCCACTAACCCATTATCATGCATATCACTGATTTCCTCAACCTTAGAGGATTTCAAAGTTTCAATTTCATGTTTCAGTGATTTAACTTCATCTTCTAGTAATTCAACATGCAAGTCATCAATGTTATCATCCCTAGAAGCTTTCAATTGATCAATCTCTAATTGCAATGCTTTAACTTTGTTTTTGGATTTCTTGAGCATACTAGTTAAACATGCAATTGCTCTATAACATGTTTCAAGCTCGGGAGAAGTTACCTCTTCATCATCCGAAGATGATGAAGCAGTGTTTGCAGAGCTTGAAGATTCTTCACTGCTCTCCTCTCCAAGAGCCATGAGAGCCACTTGCCTTGTGCTCTTCTCCTCCTTCTCATCATCGGATGAACTAGAAGATGACTCATCCCAAGAAGCCTTCAAGGCTTTCTTCTTCTTCTTGGATTTCTCTTCTTTTCTTTTAGGTTTCTCCTCCTTTTTAAGCTTCGGACATTCATTCTTGAAATGTCCTCTCCTACCACACTCAAAGCAAGATGCATTATTCTTATCAAGCTTGAATTCACTAGTGTTACCTTTCTTTTGAAACGTCGGTCTCTTCGCATCATCCTTCGCACGAAGTTCGCCATTTCGAATGAAGAGGAGCCACTGCCATCTTCCTCCGAGTTTGACTCGGATTCGGAGGAGGATGAAGATGATGAAAGATCCTTCTCCTTCTTCTTCTCCTTCTTCTTCTTGTTGATCCGGTCCCCTGCAACTAAGGCAATCCCCTTCTCCTTGGGACCTTTGTTAGCCATCTCATGCAATTCCATCTCACAAAATAAATCATCTAACTTTACAATAGATAAATCCTTGGATACTTTGTAGGCATCCACCATGGATGACCACAAAGCATTCCTTGGAAATGCTTTCAATGTTGGGACCGGGTGCATGTTGACAAGGATACGAGTTCGTAAAATTTTAAATTTTTACGTGCAGCGGAAGAATTTGCATAAAATAATTTCCTAAATTATTTTAACTTCGTATCTAGCATGCACCCTTATAGTGTGTTGACATAATCATAAAATAAAACTTTGCGGAAAAGTAAACTAATTTACCAAGTACCTCGCGTAACTCGAAGTAAGGGACGAGATCCAACCGTAGCGTCCCTTGGAAGCTCCGCCTCTATTCGCGTCCACGCCGAGTTCTCTTCGGGATGACTTCGCAAAGTCACGAGTTTTGTATCGACGAGAACTACTAGATTCTCTATAGGCACAACAAGAAAGATCAAGAGAGGAAAGGGAAACTAACCACCAAGAAAACGGAATCGAATTCCGGGAAGAGAGGAGTCGCTATCCGCTTCTTCTTCTTCTTGTTTGGTTTCTCCTTCTTGTTGAAGCTCACGGCAACTCACAAGGGGAGGAGAGGGTTGCGCCGGCCCTAGTTCTTCAAGAGGGCGCCGGCCCTAAAACTCCAAGAGGGCGCCGGCCCTAGGTGGGGAGAAGAGAAAGGAGAAGAGAAAGAGAGGGAGAGAGGGAGCTACTTCTCTTGACAACTCAATTGGAATTAAGGGCTTGCCTTTGGTTCCTTTATATAGTAGCATCTCCCTTGCCAAGTCTCCCTCTTAATGGAATTAACGGAATTAGTTATAAGAAATTTATCTTATAAATTCTCTTATTAATTATTCCGTTTAAACCGAGTCTTATTATAACTAACTTATAATAAAAACAAATTCTTCTTCTCTTTAAATTATGAAATAAATTTTATAAGAAATTTATAAACTTTCTTATTATGAAAAAATCAATTCATAATTGATTTTATAAAATTAAAATAAACCAATTCATGGATTATTTTAACTTCCATAAAAAGAATAAATTTCTACAAATTTATTTATATAAATTTCTTTATACAAATTTATTTATCCATAATTTATAAAATAAATCACACTAGATTTATTTTATTAATTAAACCAATTAAATTAGTTTTTCTCCCTTTAATGGCCGGCCAACACTAAGAGGGTGGACACCCTCTTTGGTCGGCCAAAACAACCCGAACCGATCGCGAATTAAACCCATTTAATTCGCCCAAAAAGCCTTCAAAAGACTTAGCCATTTTTAGCTTCTATTGCGCCTCTGATTAACTCAGATTCGACTTATTTCTCTTAATCGGAAAAATCTAATTTTCAACTCGTTTTAAATCCCTCGGATTACTCGTAGTGCGTGTGACTAAATAAGCTTTCGATTTATGTTGGCCGTCTATAATCAACCAATTATAGAATGGTCATGAGTGGCACCTAGTAGTACATCATGACCCCCAATTAATCGAAAGATCAACGGTTTGATCTCAGAAGAAATTATTCTGAAACCCTTCAGCAGCTCTAATGAATCGTGCCCCATTCCCTTCACCACCTTATACCCACTTGGTTCAGGACACAGTCTATGGTGTCAGTCCACACTAGGCTGACTACGTCACACCTAGCCCAAGTAGTGTCTTTCTCGTCCATTGGATTTCTAATTACTCTCATGTATTTTAGAGACTCGCACTCTAAACATGATATACTCTGGCCAGAGATTTTTGAGTAACAATCCGACGATAGGCCTGGGTATACATCTCCTCTCAAGGAGTGGTGAATCCTTTGTAGGCTGTTCAAACATCTTCGGGCACTTCGGCTTATACCCAATCATCCTGGGTCCACATCTCCTTGGAGATGCTTGCTTAAGATGTTAAAGTATAAGTCTCCATGACCAAGATGACTTGAACACCGCAAGTCAAAGGAACATCGCACTTAAGCTGCAGTAAGAACTTCATTGACATATCTACATGTAGATTCCCATATGAAGTCTTACAGCTAGTCACTCCAATAAACTAGTTCCCTTAACTAGCATCCATGTTTATCTCCGGACATCCCAATGTCACCAGCCAGTGAGAATCAGCTGATTAGAGAATAACCCATGCTAGTCTCAACAGAATTGATAGTGTCCGTTTTTATCAATTCATCGACTAGGGATAATTTCAATACTTCACAATTGCACATTAGAGATAATCACTAGTTGTGATCCCATCACAAATACTCTTATGCTGTGAGTTGTATTGCGGACATTCAGTAGATGAGTTTTAAGATCCCAATCAAATACACAAAACATGTATACTCAAATAGTGAATTATCATTTATTAATATAAATGTTTACTTCATAAGGCGATTGCTTTAGGACACTTCTCTCATATCACTAACAAACTCCCACTTGGCCTAATGCCAATCGCTACGGTATTCAATACCACAGGCTCTAACATGACCCTCAAACTTGCTTTGAGGCAAGGCCTTAGTTAAAGGATCCGCTATATTCATTTCAGTGGGAACTCTCTCAATTTGTATGTCATTCCTACTTATAATCTCTCTGATCAGATGATAGCGTCGAAGCACGTGTTTGGATCGCTGATGAGACCTTGGTTCCTTTGCTTGTGCAATAGCTCCATTGTTGTCGCAGTAAACCGGCACTGCTTCATCAATGGTTGGAACCACACCAAGTTCTGAGACAAACTTCTTGATCCAAACTGCTTCCTTTGCTGCTTCCGAAGCTGCGATATATTCCGCTTCCGTGGTAGAATCTGCTACGGTGTCTTGTTTGGAACTTTTCCAACTTACTGCGCCTCCATTCAAAGTAAATATGTATCCAGACTGCGATTTGGAGTCATCCTTATCTGTCTGGAAACTGGCATCTGTATACCCACGTATTACCATATCTCCTTCTCTATATATTAGGAACACATCCTTAGTTCTTCCTAAGTACTTAAGGATTGTCTTGACAGCTGCCCAATGATCTATTCCTGGATCCGACTGGTATCTGCTTGTGACGCTCAAAGCATACGATACATCGGGCCTAGTACATAACATAGCATACATGATAGATCCTATCACGGATACATAGGGAATCTTATTCATGCAAATCCTCTCGTCTTCTGTGCGCGGACACATATACTTTGAAAGGTTGATCCCATGCCTGATGGGAAGGTAACCTTTCTTGGATTCCGACATGCTAAACCTTTTTAGCACTCGATCTATATACGTAGACTGTGAAAGACCAAGCAACCGTTTTGATCTATCGCTATAGATTCTAATCCCAAGGATATAGGTTGCTTCTCCCAAGTCTTTCATGGAGAAAGTTTTGGATAACCAAATTTTAACTGTCTGTAAAACTGATATATCGTTTCCCTATAAGTAATATGTCATCGACATATAATACTAGGAATACGACTGCACTCCCACTAACCTTCTTGTACACACAAGGTTCATCAGGATTTTGTGAGAAATCAAACTCTTTGATTGTCTCATCAAAACGGATGTTCCAGCTCCTAGATGCTTGCTTCAATCCATATATGGATCGTCGAAGCTTGCACACTTTGGTTTTATCAACCGATGTGAAACCTTCAGGTTGTATCATGTATACATCCTCAAGCAGGTTTCCGTTAAGGAAAGCTGTTTTCACATCCATTTGCCATATCTCATAATCATAATGAGCTGCTATGGCTAGGAGCATCCGAATGGATTTAAGCATAGCTACTGGCGAATAGGTTTCGTCATAATCAATTCCTTGTTTTTGACGATATCCTTTTGCCACTAATCTAGCCTTAAAGGTAACTACATTACCTTCCATGTGGTTTTCTTCTTGAAAACCCACTTGCACCCTATGGGCTTAATCCCTTCAGGTGGGTTAACCAAGTCCCATACTTGATTTTCGTACATGGAATCCATTTCCGACTTCATGGCCTCAAGCCATTTGTCCCTTTCTGAACTTTTCAGAACATCTTCATAACTGATAGGTTCATCATCGCTTATGAGTAACACGTCGTTCGATTCACTTATGAGAAATCTGTATCTCTCTGGAATATTGCGTGTTCTATCAGATCTACGAAGAGGTGGTGTTGTTTTAGGTTCAATTGATAGCTCATCACTATGAGTTATCGGTTGTGGGTCTAGACTAGGTATCTCTGTAATGTCTATTGGAGTTTCTTGAACTTCATCAAGTTCAATGCCACTCCCACTGTTTTCTTGTAAAAGAAATTCTTTTTCTAGAAATACAGCATGCCTTGAAACAAACACCTTTTGCTCCAAGGGATGATAGAATTGGTAACCCTTCGTTTCCTTAGGATATCTAATAAATAGACATTTATCAGACTTAGCATCCAATTTATCTGATACAACCCGCTTCACATAAGCAGGACAACCCCATATCTTAAGGTGAGTTAAGTGAGGTTTCTTACTATTCCAAATCTCATATGGAGTAGTAGAGACTACCTTGGTCGGGACTCTGTTTAGCAAGTAAACAGCTGTCTTAAGTGCATAGCCCCAAAAGGATTTTGGAAGAGTTGCATGATTCATCATCGACCTAACCATGTCCATCAAGGTTTGGTTGCGCCTCTCAGATACACCATTATGCTGTGGTGTATACGGCGGAGTCCATTGGGACAGTATCCCATTGTCCCTAAGATAATCTTGAAACTCTTGACTTAAGTATTCACCACCCCGATCGGATCGAAGTATCTTAATACTTTTGCCAAGCTGTTTCTCTACTTCATTTCTGAACTCTTTGAATTTCTCAAAGGCTTCAGATTTGTGTTTCATCAAGAACACATACCCAAATCGTGAGTGATCATCGATAAAGGTGATGAAGTAGCTATAGCCTCCTTGTGCAAGAGTTGACATTGGTCCACATACATCGGTATGTATTAGACCAAGCAATTCTCCCACTGGATTACCTTTTCCGGAAAAGGGTAATTTGGTCATCTTGCCTTTTAAGCATGATTCGCATGTATCAAATGAACCGGGTTCAAATGGTTCCAGAATTCCACATCGGTGTAATTCGTTCATGCGTTTCTTACTTATATGGCCAAGACGGCAATGCCAAGTGTAGGAGTCTATTCGATTATCTATTCTAGCATGTTTGTTGCTAACTTCGATATTGAAAACGTCACTGGATAAATCTAACGTGTAGATGCCATTGCACAAAGTTCCATTCCCATAAAGAACGCCATTTAAAGTTATGTAATAACAATTGTTACTAAAAGTTAAATGATAACCCTTTTCATTCAAACATGAAATAGATACAATGTTCTTTATTAACGAAGGAACGAAATAACAATTATCCAATTCTAAGACACGTCCAGTGGGGAGCTTTAGCAAATATGTTCCGATGGCAACAACAGCAATCTTTGCTCCATTCCCAACTCGCAAATCTGCTTCTCCTTTGACGAGTCTTCTTCTATTCCTTAGCCCCAGTATGTCATTACATATATGTGAGCTACACCCAATATCAAGTACCCAAGTGTTTGAGGAAATAGAGTGACATTCAATAACGAAGATACTTGAAGAGGATGGGGCATCAGATGCCTTCTCTTTCAAGGACTCAAGATAAATCTTGCAGTTTCTTCGCAAGTGACCCTCCTTGCCACAGTGATGGCAAGTGCCTTTTAGGGTATTTTCAGTCTTTTTGGCCTTTTTCTCCTTTCCCTTATTCTGTTCTTTGGCCTTCCTCTTAGAACCTTTCTTCGAGGAACCAACTAACAGTACCGTCTTTAGATCCTGCTTCACAGAAGGCTTTAAAGTCTTTAGCAGGTTGAGCAACTCAGGAAAATGGTCTGGAGTTGAACTTTCGGGAGGACGGTTGGGAAGTTGATCTTCAAGGACATTAGCAAGCTTCTTTGCCTTGAGGACTCTCCTCAGGTTTCGAAGCCAGTCCATGAAGTTCGGCCCAGTCAGTTTATTAGTGTCCAAAATGGAACGCAAGTTTAGAGAAGACATGATCGAGTGATTATCCTAGAAATACAAATTGAGTTTATGTGAGAAGAATGATTAAAGAATGTATCAATATACATAAATAAAATCCTATTTATTTTCAAATTGAATAACCCTTTTTATCAATTCGGGAGATCGTAGGAACATCTCCAAATAGGTTGATATCCAACCATAGATAAGAACAACCATGACTGTGGCCATCAAGTTTTTCTTAGCTATGAAGGTAGGTAATTACACCGATTACATATCATATATATGTAACTATCACTTTATGCTATCAACTAATTGAATGTTTGCATAAATCATTGGGTTGTTGACTCATTAACAAGTATGCATCATTATACATAGCACCCAACTGCACCTCTCTTTACATCGACCTTGGCTGTGGCACAACAAATCGATGCTCCAAGCTTAAGGCTGACCCATTAATCAAGAAATAGTTTTAATATGGTTGGAGCTCATTCAACCGTTTAGTCAGGCTTGGATGTGTCCAACAACCAAAACTAAGGATTGACCTCTGACTCCAACTATATTATTCATAAACTAATTCCATGGTTTGAACATGTTGAGGTTCAAGTCGGGCATGGATGTGTCCATCAACTCAAACGAGAAATAAAACTCCGGTTCTAACCATATTAATGGAAGGTGTTGGCCTTAATATTTTGTAAGGGGTTTTGGGTCTCATCTTTTCTAAGCACATTCATGACATATGTCATGACTAACGATTTCCTTAATAAAGTATGTATGTGACTTAAGTTATCAAGTCTCATGAATTGAATTAGGAACCGGATTTCCTCATTCTAATTTCATACTTTATTAAAGGAATTGTTTTGGGAAACAATTTCATAAATTGTCATAATCAATTTCGGAAATAATATGTTTAAGACTTTGATTTCTCTAAATCAAATCTTATTAAATTAAGAGGCAATTCTCTTAATTCAACGACATATTATTTTCATGAAAATCTCATTTAAGAAAACTCTATAGGAAACCATTTCCTAATTAATTTTGGAGACAACAATATGTAAGAGCATCACCTCTTAAATCATATTTTATTCATGGATTTAATTAATTACAACAAATCATTTTCTAAGGGTGGCTCCCCGAGGCTCAGATACCCAAAGAAAAATAATTTGTTGTAAATCCAATTGGACGGCTCCCCGAGGCTCAATCCAAATCAAACATGACAATTTCAATTAAAAATTGGGAAATTAAATTACAACAACTAGCTTTAAATTGGACGGCTCCCCGAGGCTCAATCCAAAATAAAGAATTTTGTTGTCAATTTAAAGACCAATTCAAATTTAATTGTCAATTAACTGTCCATGAATTTGTCTAGACTTTCTTAAAAGAAAGTGTCCAAAATTGCGAGATTTCATAAATTGGTTTTCAGAATAATTGTAAGTTTCTGGTACAAAGAAAACTTACATATTTCCAAAGTTGGAAAATTTCTAAAATAGAAAATTTCCAAAATTGGAAAGTTTCCAAAGATGGGAAGTTTTCACAATTATTATAAAAATTTTTAGAAACTAGGATATTTCAAAAGTTTGCGAAATTTCATGAGGATTTCCAAACTTAGAAATTCCTAAATCTAAAATTTATTATAATTGGAAAGTTTCCATAATTGAAAATTTTTTCTAAAATTGAGATTATGACAAAGTTTTCCGCAAAACAATTATATGATTATGTCGAACACTAACCGACTCTGATACCACTGTTGGGACCGGGTGCATGTTGACAAGGATACGAGTTCGTAAAATTTTAAATTTTTACGTGCAGCGGAAGAATTTGCATAAAATAATTTCCTAAATTATTTTAACTTCGTATCTAGCATGCAACCTTATAGTGTGTTGACATAATCATAAATAAAACTTTGCGGAAAAGTAAACTAATTTACCAAGTACCTCGCGTAACTCGAAGTAAGGGACGAGATCCAACCGTAGCGTCCCTTGGAAGCTCCGCCTCTATTCGCGTCCACGCCGAGTTCTCTTCGGGATGACTTCGCAAAGTCACGAGTTTTGTACCGACGAGAACTACTAGATTCTCTATAGGCACAACAAGAAAGATCAAGAGAGGAAAGGGAAACTAACCACCAAGAAAAAGGAATCGAATTCCGGGAAGAGAGGAGTCGCTATCCGCTTCTTCTTCTTCTTGTTTGGTTTCTCCTTCTTGTTGAAGCTCACGGCAACTCACAAGGGGAGGAGAGGGTTGCGCCGACCCTAGTTCTTCAAGAGGGCGCCGGCCCTAAAACTCCAAGAGGGCGCCGGCCCTAGGTGGGGAGAAGAGAAAGGAGAAGAGAAAGAGAGGGAGAGAGGGAGCTACTTCTCTTGACAACTCAATTGGAATTAAGGGCTTGCCTTTGGTTCCTTTAAATAGTAGCATCTCCCTTGCCAAGTCTCCCTCTTAACGGAATTAACGGAATTAGTTATAAGAAATTTATCTTATAAATTCTCTTATTAATTATTCCGTTTAAGCCGAGTCTTATTATACCTAATTTATAATAAAAACAAATTCTTCTTCTCTTTAAATTATGGAATAAATATTATAAGAAATTTATAAACTTTCTTATTATGGAAAAATTAATTCATAATTGATTTTATAAAATTAAAATAAACCAATTCATGGATTATTTTAACTTCCATAAAAAGAATAAATTTCTACAAATTTATTTATATAAATTTCTTTATACAAATTTATTTATCCATAATTTATAAAATAAATCACATTAGATTTATTTTATTAATTAAACCAATTAAATTGGTTTTTCTCCCTTTAATGGCCGGCCAACACCAAGAGGGTGGACACCCTCTTTGGTCGGCCAAAACAACCCGAACCGATCGCGAATTAAACCCATTTAATTCGCCCAAAAGCCTTCAAAAGACTTAGCCATTTTTAGCTTCCATTGCGCCTCTGATTAACTCAGATTCGACTTATTTCTCTTGATCGGAAAATTCAATTTTCAACTCGTTTTAAATCCCTCGGATTACTCGTAGTGCGTGTGACTAAATAGGCTTTCGATTTATGTTGGCCGTCTATAATCAACCAATTATAGAATGGTCATGAGTGGCACCTAGTAGTACATCATGACCCCAATTAATCGAAAGATCAACGGTTTGACCTCAGAAGAAATTATCTGAAACCCTTCAGCAGCTCTAATGAATCGTGCCCCATTTCCTTCACCACCTTATACCCACTTGGTTCAGGACACGGTCTATGGTGTCAGTCCCCACTAGGCTGACTACGTCACACCTAGCCCAAGTAGTGTCTTTCTCGTCCATTGGATTTCTAATTACTCTCATGTATTTTAGAGACTCACACTCTAAACATGATATACTCTGGCCAGAGGTTTTTGAGTAACAATCCGACGATAGGCCTGGGTATACATCTCCTCTCAAGGAGTGGTGAATCCTTTGTAGGCTGTTCAAACATCTTCGGGCACTTCGGCTTATACCCAATCATCCTGGGTCCACATCTCCTTGGAGATGCTTGCTTAAGATGTTAAAGTATAAGTCTCCATGACCAAGATGACTTGAACACCGCAAGTCAAAGGAACATCGCACTTAAGCTGCAGTAAGAACTTCATTGACATATCTACATGTAGATTCCCATATGAAGTCTTACAGCTAGTCACTCCAATAAACTAGTTCCCTTAACTAGCATCCATGTTTATC
>JAGFNQ010005181.1:0-17019 GCA_024364735.1 Boesenbergia rotunda | reverse complement strand
CGGGCGGTCAGGTCCAGATCTATTGGTACTGCTAAAGACGATATCGAAGCGCTTACTTATTTCTCTGCCCGGTGTAGTCCTTGTGGACGCCGTCGATGAGGAAAATCACGGTGGGAAACCCCTGAACATCAAAGCGCTGTGCAAGCTCGTTCTCCTCGGTGGCGTCCACCTTGGCGAGAACCACATCCTCCTCGCGTAGCGCCGTGGCCGCCGCGGCGTACTCCGGCGCGAGGGCTTTGCAGTGCCCGCACCACGGCGCGTAGAATTCCACCATCACATGTCTGTGGTTGGACACGAAGTCGCTGAAGTTGCCATCGGTGAGCACCACAACGTCGGTCTCGTCGATCGCGGGCGTGGATTCGTGAGTTCCATGGTCGGCATCGTCAAAGCCATCGTCTGTATAGGTCTCATCGTACTCGACTTCCTCTTCCGTCTCCGAATACGACTCATCGGAGTGGTGTTCGAAGGCATTGTCGGGATGGGAGGCGGCGGATCCGTCGTCCTCCTCGTCGAGGAAGCTGAGGTCCTCCTCATCGTGGTCCAGGTCGGCGCCGCCCTTGCCAGCGGAAGCGGCGAGGACAGCGGGGAAGAGTACGAGAGACAAGATCGTGAGGGCAAGAAGGGATGTTCGAGTCGCCATTTTTTCGTTTCCAGTCAGAGAGAGAGAGAGAGAGAGAGAGAGGACCACAGTCACAAAGTTTCGCTTCGGGAGGGGTTTTAAAAAAACAATAGCAGTGCGTAACGCGTGAGGTGAAACGGACCAAACTGAAACGGCTTCGACACGTGGGGATTAGTTACTGGCAGGAGATACGTAGTACTGAGACTTCCGCCATTAGTATTTTACCACGTGTCCTATGTCAATAACAAGTGGCCTGAGTCAACTTCGTGCATGACATGACACATGGGACGAGAGGAAGCGATCAGCAAACGGGATTTTCTATCCTGAAATTCTATCTGTCCCCGTGTCCCAACTTATCGGCGATGACCGACGAGTCCTCCGATCGTCGATCGAATACCATCATTAGTCTCCGATCGTCATTCCGAATCAAACGATATCATGAGAGAATAATGAATTGATCGAGATCGTTGCAGTTGCGATTTCGTCGGATTCGACGGTGAATTCGGAGAGATCGCAATTGCGACGATTCCCGACGGGTTCACCGTACCCTTAGGGTATAGTTTTGTTCGGGGTGGCGATCGGAGGCCGCCGGTGATATCCGATTGACGATCGAAGGACTCGTCGGTCATTACCGACGAGTTAAGACACGGGGACAAAAAGAATCTCGGGACACATAATTTGCTCTCAGCGATCAGAGAGTTGAGAAAAAGAATTAAAAAGAGGGGAAGAATTCTCAAACAAAAACAAGTGAGATTCATCATTTTGATAATTTCACATGATTATTCTATACTATTTTTAATAAATTAAAAAATCAAAATTAATTATCACATATGAAAATAATGCTTATAGAAAAAGCAGAAGAGAAAAAAAATACTGATTACATTTTATCGTCATTTCGTGACAACCATCCGTATAAGTATCTATCCATTGTGATCATATGGAAAAAAATAATTAACAAAGTTTTTTCAATTTCAAGTAATCGGTTCGATTTTATGAAAATTTCTCATCCACAATCAGGGTAAATCGAAAAATACTCACAACAGGGTAATCCAGAAGCTCGGCATCTCAGAGTTCGCATCTTATTTGAAGAAAAAATTCTTACAAAATACGTCATAGTTATGGATTAAATCGTGAATATTTGAGATGATTACGTGATGGCCTTATAGCACATTGTGATCACAATGATTTCGCCTACACATTGACATAATCATTCCAACCCTCCTCACAGTAGCTATCATGGACCTTCTTTTACAACCTCATCTAGCGACCTCACTCACACTTGAGCCCTCATGGATAACTCTTAATCGAGCTCACATCAATGTGACCTTTTGGCACATTGATGGCAATGGCAATGAGCCCTTATGCTTATTTGAAATGTAAAGTCAGTGTGTTCATCTTTTCCATACACTAGTCACAGTATCCGGATTAGTAGCACATGTGATTTACTTCCTCCGTTGACCCTAGAGCGGGTTGACCGGGTGCTGAGGGCGAGTGAATCACATTTGCCACCTTATGCTTATTTGAAATATTCTCATGGGATGAACTGATAGATAATGTGTGGGTGCTACCATCTTGAGATTTGGAGATCAAAATATGGCAAAGTTAGTGTGTCCCTCCCCTCCCCACGCGCCTAGATACAATATCCGATCTAGTAGCCCTTATGATTTACCTCTTCCGTGTTGGCCCTGGGACGAGTTAACTGGGACGTTAAGGGCGAGCAAATCATCTTTTGTCACCTTATGCTTATTTGATTCAAAGTTGATTTATTTTGAGGCTAAATCATTCCATACAATAACTATCTCTATCCATTCTTTATTGAAAAATAAAATAGATCCACTACCTTAATTACCACCCTAGAGTCAGGGAGGTTCATGCAGGTATACAGACAGCAAGCGCATGGTAGGGTCAAAAATGTAGGTCATCATCTCTTGAGAATCGACCGCTGATAATTACGTCAGAAAAATCATGCATCCATCATCTGTGCTATACCTTGGGGTCTATCCATTCTTCATTGAAGAAAATAAGGAAGCTCTCCATAAAACTAAGGCTACATTTGATTTGAGTAATTTTGTTAATTTTCTAAAAAATTATATTTTCTTATTTATTAGAAAATAATTTTTAGACATTCTTTAGTTTTAAAAAAAATAATATCTCTTTTTAGAAAATAGAGATAGAAAATACAAATCAAACATCGATTTTCAAAAAATCATATTTTTTCATAAATAAAAAAAACAAACTAAACACAGTCTAATTATTCTTCTTAATTGCATCAAGCGATTAATAGACTCTTAGATTTATATCATAATTGTTCAAGTGGACAGGGAAGGGTGAAAAACTAAAGGAAGGTAAGAGATGGAGAAATTAGAAGGGCGAGCGAGCGAGCAAAAGAAAAAACAGAAAAAATAGACAACAAAAGGAAGAAGAGATAGAGCTACTAAATCCCTAATCTTCCTTTGCTCCTGCTTTGTCCTCCTACTATTAAGTACCTAGTTTCATCATCAAAGTCGCATTCACTGAAGCTGCAAATACGCTGACTCGGACTCATGGTAGCAATAGGTAAAATACAATCTAAGACAATCTTATATAATACATTGCTACCCGGACTCATGCGCTTAGCCTCAAAGATACGCTGTGTAGAACATCGACGTCTTTCAAAATAATGCTGATGGATCTCACCCTGTGTAGAACATCGACGTCTTTCAAATGTAGAACATCGACGTCTTTCAAATGTAGAACATCGACGTCTTTCAAAATACGCTGTGTAGAACATCGACAATCTTATATAATACATTGTATGGAATGATTTATCTCTATCCATTCTTTATTGAAAAATAAAATAGATCCACTACCTTAATTACCACCCTAGAGTCAGGGAGGGGGTGAATATAAACAATTATGATAATTAACATGAACATAAACATACTTCGCATAAACATACCTTGCATAAACTTACTTGCATAAACATACCTTGCACAACCTTACTTTGCATAAGCCTACTTATCATAAACATAATGCATAACATAGATGGATGCATGCGGCGAATGCATATATCCTAAGGATGCTTAGTTTAAAATCATACTTTTAAATATTTAAACATAATCATAACATCATAGGGGCCCTGGCTTGTACCACATTCATACATCATATGCGCGCATCCCTAAGTAAATACGAGGTAGCTAATCTCGACCTACTAGGTAAGGACAGCTTCATCGGTAGTCCCCGAACCGTGGATAGCTTCTGTAACACCCAATAATTTTTGTGAATTATTAGAAATTTTTCTGAATTTTATAGCATTTTTTCGGATTAAAATAAAAAGAAAAAAAATAAGGGGTCGGGTGGGGTTTGATCCCACGACCACAAGGCAAAGCAAGCCCTTAAGGGCATCCGGATAACCAGAAGGGCAAGGGTATCAAGCACAAAAAAAGAAAGGATCGAAATAATGTTATAGGTAAGTTAGACTTTTTCATGAAGAGGTATTTAAACTTCCACTTAAGTTGTGTTAAGACCCCTTTTAGGGTTTCGGGAGGCCGCGCGAGCAGAGGTGAGGAGGCTGCGAAAACAAGGAAAAAGGGGGAGTTTTCTTCCTCCTTCTTCTTCCTCTTGAAGTAGAGAACCTAGGGCTCCTTCCCTAGGGCCAAGGAGTGAAGTTTTCTCGCAAGGGAAGAGAAGAGGAGCCCTACGCTAGGATTTTCGAGATACTTAGTGAGTTTTCTTCAAGGAAAGGGTAAGTAAATCACTCACCTACAATAGAAGTAGTTTCGTATGTAGTTTCTCGTTGTAGAACCATGATTTTGTGATCTAAGCGCATGCTTTGGGAATATTGTTTTATTGTGTGATTTAAGTTTCTAAAGAATACATGTTTTTATCATAGAACTTGAATTGGAATAGGTTTGTATGTGTGACCTAAGCATGATAAGACCAAGTTCTTGAAAAGTCCCAAAAATGAGTTTTGGGTTAAGGGCACACAAGGTGCTCGATGAAAATTCCAAGTAAGAAAGGTAAAGTTTTGTAGTGCAAAAAGTTATGCAAAAGGAAAGATAGCTTGATAATTATAAGCTTTATGAGTAAGAAAGTATTTTACTTTTATAAAGTGACATGTACCGGGCAAAAGAGATGCCCATAGAAAGTTAGAAAGAAGCTCTAATAGGGTGCGGTGGCTAGCTACCCCAAAACCTATTAGGGATGCACGCATTGGTACATTGATACCATGGTACAGTGTCAAGGCTTGAGAAAGTTGATTATTATTTTGAAGTATATGAGTATATGTAAGTGTTTCAATTTCCTTGAGTGCATGTTTTTGGTTATGTATGTTGACATGGTTATGTTATAAGCATGTTAAAGAGAAAGAGCAAAGAAGTTAGTGTTTTAAAGTATGAAAATGTATCATTAGTAAGTTTCAAAAGAAAGCATGAGCATGTTAAGTTTGCAAGTGTTTTGATGCTAGTAAATGTTTTCAAGCATGATTGAGCATGATAAGTGTATGAAAGTTCCCATGTGCAAATATTTTCAAGTGCATGTATTTTGAAGCAAGCATTCTTTGAAATGAGCATGTTTATTATCGATAACATGGATTTGTGAGTTAGGATTTACTTACTAAGCAATTCGCTTATTAGTTGTATTTCCTTCTATTACAGATAAAGGTAAAGAAAAAGCATAAGCTATGGAGGCGAACGAGACTTGCATTGATGTTCTGTGGTGGCGGAACCGTGGAAGAGATCTTTGGGATAAGTCTTAGAGGCATTTTGATTTATAGAAACTCTTGGTTGATGTTTTAGATTGGTAGGATGTGATCACTGTTGGGAACGAGATGGCTATAGAGGGGGGGGTGAATATAGACAATCACTTCCCTTCTAGACTTATCACGATTTCTGCAACTCAAATATCAGTAGCACAGCGGAAAGAGTAGAAAACAGAGTATGCAGAAAAATGAAACGAAAGCAAAACAAACACAACTAGCAAGATCGCTAACAAGGAGGGTTTATAAGGTTCGGGGATAACTTGCCCTTACTCCTTGGCGTGCCCTTGAGGTGGGCGATCCCTTGATCGTCGGCAGATCAAGCCCCGGTTAACACCGGATATGAAGCAACCTCCTTCTCGGTGGAGAAACCTCTCCACAGCATGTTTCAAACAATGATATATAATAAGCACAATGAAACAATAACAAGAAGGATCTTACTCAAACACTTAGAGAGGACAAAACACAGCAAGCTTCACTGAGCTCCACCCAGTGGCGATCTCACGCAGACCCCTGTCTGCTTCGTGTCTTCCCACTGTCGGACTCCAAGCTTCTTGTTTTCTCCTTCAAGCGCTCAAGTATGATGATTGCTCCTTAATAGCTTGCTTAGAATTGTTGAAGAACTCAAGAACAGCAAGCTTGTAACACTGGAACTCAAGAGCACGAAAAGCTTGAAGAACTGATTAACTCGTTACTCTCGTGTTCCTTTTTGTTTCTCCGCCAAGCGACAGGTGACAACATCTCTGTAGCTCCCAGCTACTCATCTGCCAACGCCAGCCTCTACTGAGCTATCTCTGGACTCACTGAGCTCCCCTCAGTCAAGCTCCAGTCTCAGCTCCAGTCCGCAGCTCGTCGTTGCAACCTGAGATGAGAAAGAGACAAACCTGCTCCAAGGAAAGCACTCTTTGACTTCTCCTTGAGTGTTTGAATCCTCCCCTGTCACCTGAAACTCAATCAGAGCATTAGAGCAGTAAATCAAGCAGCATATCAAATCTCAAGAACATACATCAGCAAATCGGATACGATCAGACGCTCTGACCACGTCTGACAGTGAAATTTGAATTAAAGTGATCGGTCACCAGACTGATCCAGGGTGTGTGGATCGATCACCAGACCGATCCACTGCTTCGCTGGGATTCCCAGCTCTTGCAGTTATACATGCCTGATCGGTCACCAGACCGATCAGTGTGAAGCCTGATCGGTCACCAGACCGATCAGAATGGATCCTGATCGGTCACCCAGATCGATCAGGCAAGATGAACAGTTACTTTTTAATCAAATCCAAGATCCCTGATCGGTCCCCGGACCGATCCAAGACTTTTATCAGCAAGGGAACTCACTCACCGTTTGCTCCCTGATCGGTCACCAGACCGATCAGAAGCAAGACAGCAAGGAAGCAGCCTGCTCCCTGATCGGTCACCAGTCCGATCAGGAGCCACACAGTAGATTCCCAATCTCACTGTGCGCTCCCTGATCGGTCACTAGTCCGATCAGACATAGCTGGATCGGTCACCAGACCGATCCACTAAGGAGCAGCGTGCCAATGTCCCTGATCGGTTACCAGACCGATCCAGTGACTCAACCCTAGCCCTCCAAGCTAGGAATTCATCCACCTTAGCCCTCCAAGCTAAGGATTTTTCCATCTAACTCTCCAAGTTGGGAATTTGCACCTAACCCTCCAAGTTAGGACTTTTCACCTAGCCCTCCAAGCTAGGACTTTTCACCTAGCCCTCCAAGCTAGGACTTTTCACCCAACTCTTCCGAGTTAGAACATCATCCAACCTAGCCCTCCAAGCTAGGCACTTGACCCTCCAAGCCAAGACTTTTTCACCTAATTCTCCAGGATGGGAATTTGCACCTAACCCTCCAGGTTAGGACTTTTCACCTAGCCCTCCAAGCTAGGACTTTTCACCCAACCCTTCCGAATTAGGACTTTTCCAACACCTAGCCTCCCAGACTAGGACTTTCAACACCTAACCCTCCAGGTTAGGATTTTCCAACACCTAGCCCTCCAAGCTAGGATTTCCACACCTAACCTCCCAGGTTAGGATTTTCAATATCATGTCTAATCCTCGATCAGGACTTAATCATAAACATCATAATCATCACACCTAACCTCCCAGGTTAGGATTTTCCATATCATGCCTAATCCTCGATCAGGACTTAATCATCATAGTCATCCTCCTAAACAAAAATCGTTGTCAACACCAAAACAACAATCAGGGCCAGACTGCATCAACAATCTCCCCCTTTTTGTTGTTTGACAACCCGATTTTAAGTTTAGGGATTCTCAATCAAATATTCCAACTTTAGAATCATAGGGGAATCCAAATCCTTCCCCTACACCATGATCATGCTAAACTTAACCAATCCACACTCTCCCCCTTTGTCGAACATCGAAAAGGAGCTAGAGGGGCTGTTAAGTTTAAACAAACTCCCCCTCAACCCTAGGGGTATCCCAACTCATCAAAAATGCGATAGTTTGTGGGTTACTCATACGACCGCATGTGAAACATTATAGCAATACATAGCATTCACATGCATCATATGAGTATGAAATATAGACTCCCAAAGCATGCCATAATATTCATAAATATCAAATAGACATGGCAATGTAAGCATGAATATGACAATCGAACAATCATGCAGATAACAGGTTCATAATCATCAAGGCATCAACAATAGTAGAATAAGCATGACAGATAAGTCAAAGCATGAAAACATCCAAGCAAGTAGCAAAATATGTGTGACTCAAGGTCACAACAACAACGTCAGAGGGCATACATCCCAAAAAGTCATAGTCAAATACGCAAATCATGATAAAACAATAGATATCCGAGCTCAAGTGTCAGTAGGTGGGTCGTCATCGCGCATGAGGTCAAACTTGTGCCATTGGAAATTGAGAGCAAGACCGACACTCTGAAATCGAGTATGTGGCGGAGGTGGAGACCTTGAAGAAGTAGTCTTCCCCCTTGAACTAACCTCGATAACCTCCTTTCCCTTAGATGACTTTCTAGGGAGGTCGATTAATATAGTAAGATGGACATAGATTGAATCATACAGGAGTTGATCATCAGATGAGACCCAATCAAAAGATAGATATAAAATGTTTTGGTCAAGAAATGAGGAAGAGGGTCACGGCAAAAACAAAACATGGTTAGCTTCACAAATATTCTAAGAGTTGTTGTGAAAGGAAAATTAAAATCAAATCTTACTTCGGCGCCATTGAAATTTGTTTGAAGAGATTGCAAGACTCGCGACAGTGAAGAACACTTCGAGCACGCACGCGCGTGAAGGAGTTCGGAGAAAACGTCTGAAGCCTTCGCTCGCACGCGAGTGAAGAAGGAAGACATAAGAACTCTCTAGCTCGCTCACACAAGGTTGTTTCGGCGCTAGGGTTCGGGAAAACGAAAGTTTTGAGAGTTAATCGGTTGGTGGATCGGTCCACCAACCAAAATTTAATGCGGTTGATCGGATGACCGTTCGATCTGATCGCGTTCTGACCGATCAGGATACAGCCTGATCGGACTGGAATGGTCCTGATCGGTCGGATGACCGATCAGACGCGCTCCTGATCGGTCGGGTGACCGATCAGGATTCAATCAGTAGGGTCCGGAGAGAAAACTCTGAGCTCCCTGATCGGTCTGTGGACCGATCCCCATAGGGTGCCAGATCGGTCGGGAGACCGATCCAAGCTAGCTCAGAACACTTAGTCAGATTTCGGGAGATCCGACACAGGAAGGAGTCAGATCGGTCTAGGAACCGATCAGTCCTATGCCTGATCGGTCCGGTGACCGATCAGGGTTCCTGATACGACCTGAAATGTTCAGTTTCAGAATTTCTGAAATTTCCAAATGATCTTTGATGAATTTTGTCTAACTTGGACAGGTCCTTATGACTAAAATTGATTCTTGAACAAGAATCTAAAGTCCTTATAGGTTCAACAAACACTTTGACCCATCTGAATGGAATCAAACTCAACCATCAATCAATCAAGCAAATTCAAACAAGTTTTTACTCCAACTTCAAGTTTCCAATCAAGTTGCCTTGATTGGAATGTCCAAGTATGATCATGGAGCCATATACACATATGTTATGCAATGGTTTTCCCCATATTTGGTCACCACCGTGATTATTATCTCGTCAACTTAATTTCTCAAGTGATGTAATGACATTTTGAGAAATTGAGTTAAACCTAACATCTCACCCCATATCTAGCAAACAAAAACGTTTTGGTAACCCTTATAGTTTGTGTGAGATGTTCCCAAAGTTACCCAATTGTTCCCTAACAATTTGAAATAATCATGAAGGGTTTTTACCACAATTTGAACATCATGAAGCGCGACACATTCCCAATTCCCATCTTAGGAAACTAAATTCACTCTCGGGAAGTGGTTTAGTGAAAATGTCAGCTAGGTTTGACTTTGACTCTACATGTGAGAGTATTATGTTCCCCCGAGCTACATGATCTCTAATGAAGTGGAGTCTTACCTCAATATGTTTTGTCCTAGAATGATGGACCGGATTCTTGGTCAAGTTAATCGTGCTAATGTTATCACATAACACTTGCACACCCTTGTAACTCAATCCATAGTCCTCTAAGGTGTGAATCATCTACAACAATTGCGAGATACTCTCTCCCATGGCGATATATTCTGCCTCAGTAGTGGAAAGAGCAACACAATGTTGCTTCCGACTCGACCAACTTACTAAGGACGATCCTAAGAATTGGCAGCCCCCGCTAGTGCTCTTTCGGTCCAACTTACACTAGCGTAGTCGGAATCCGTATAGCCCATCAAATCAAAAGATTCGGTATGGGGATACCAAAGACCTACACCAACTGTACCCTTGAGATATCTCAAAATTCGCTTAACAGCAATTAGGTGAGATTCCTTGGCACAGACTTGATACCTAGTGCACATACCTACAACAAATAGTATATCTGGTCGACTAGCTGTAAGGTATAGCAAACTACCTATCATGCTTCGATACTGAGTTAGATCAACGGGTTTACCACTCTCATCATTATCCAATCTTGTGTTTGTAGCCATGGGAGTGGTTACCTCTTTCGAATCACTCGTATTGAATTTTCGAAGCATTTCATGTGTATACTTTGATTGGTGCACATGGATACCATCGCGAGTTTGCTTGATTTCAAGTCCGAGGAAGAAAGTCAACTCTCCCACTAGACTCATTTCAACCTCACTCTCCATGTGTCCGATAAATTCACGTAAATAGCCCTTGTTGTTTGAGCCACAAATTATGTCATCGACATATACTTGGGCTACAAATATATTGTCACCATCTCTTTGTAGAAATAGTGTAGGGTCTATTTGACCTCTAACAAAGCCCTTTTCAATCAAGAATGTCGACAACCGCTCATACCAAGCCCGGGGTGCTTGTTTAAGGCCATAGAGTGTCTTTTTGAGCTTGAACAAGTGGTTTGGATATTCGGTACTCTCAAACCCCGGAGGTTGTTCAACATAGACTTCTTCCCTAATCAAACCATTTAGGAAGGTCGATTTGACGTCCATTTGAAATAATTTGAAGCCTCGATGTGCTGCAAATGCAAGCATCAATCGGATGGACTCTAATCGTGCCACGGGAGCATAAGTCTCATCATAATCAAGACCTTCAACTTGACTGTAGCCCTTGGCTACCAAGCGTGCCTTGTTTCTAATGATTTCTCCCTTGTGGTTTAATTTGTTTTTGAAGACCCATTTGGTTCTAATAGTGGTGGTCTTCTTAGGTCTAGGGACTAAGTCTCAAACCTGACTCTTCTCAAATTGACCTAGTTCATCTTGCATCGCGATAATCCAATCAGGATCATTTAATGCTTCATCAATTTTCCTAGGTTCAATTTCGGAAATTAGAGCAACTTCATTAGCCTCATTCCGGAAGAATGATCTAGTCCTAACCCCTTGATGGATGTCTCCAACGATTTGATCTTGGGGATGACTAGAGGCTAATCTCGTTTGTCTTGGTGTTGGTGGTGCTTCTTGAACGAGTTCACTAGACACAAATTCAGCCTCAGGATCCGGCTGATCAATGGGTTGTCTAGGCTCACCGTCATCTGACTCATCACCATTAACAACACTTGGAGCTTTGTTCAAACTTAGTCTCCTAAGTTCGAGTTGAACTCCTTCTACATTTTCTGACTGGTCACTTGATTTTGGAACTTCTTCAAAGACCACATCATCAGACTCTTCAACTAATCTAGTTTTCTTGTTGTAGACTCGGTAGGCTTTGCTAACTAGGGAGTACCCGACAAGTATCCCTTCATCAGCCTTCGCCGTGAACTTTCCAAGGTGATCCTTGGTGTTTAGGATGAACACCTTACAACCAAACACCCTAAGATGCTTAACTGTAGGTGGTTTCCCAAACCAAAGTTCATGTGGAGTCTTTCCTAAAAACCTATGGACGAGAACTCGGTTTTGCACATAGCAAGCTGTATTTACAGCTTCAGCCCATAAGTAACTCGGGAGTGAGTACTCATTAAGCATGCTTCGTGCAGCCTCTTGAAGAACACGGTTCTTCCTCTCTACAACACCATTTTGTTGTGGTGTTCTAGGAGTAAAGAACTCATTCCTATATCCCTTAACTTGACAAAATTCTAGAAACCTTTGGTTTTGAAATTCACCTTCATGATCACTTCTTATTGTCTTAATTGTTGATGATTTGTCATTTTCAATTCTTCTACAAAAAGAAATAAAAATATCTAAGGTTTGGTCCTTATGTTTTAAAAAGAAAGTCCATGTGTATCTAGTGAAATCATCAATGATAACAAAGCAATATCTACTTCCATTCAATGATATGATAGTGCTACAATCAAATAGATCCATGTGAAGTAAATCTAATGCATCGGAAGTACTTACAGTGCTTTTACCTTTATGTGCAGATTTTGTTTGCTTACCCATTTGACACGCATCACATAATTTATCTTTTTCATACTTGATGCTTGGTAAGCCTCGAACTAGTCCCTTGTTGGCCAACTTCCGGATGTTCTTCATGTTTACATGAGCTAGCCTCCGGTGCCAAAGTGTGGACTCTTCTTCTTTTGACATGAAACACTTAGCAAGAGCATTAGTAGTACTTTTAAAAGAAACTTGATAAATATTGTCTACTCTTGCTCCTACTAGTACCGTGTCCAAAGTGTCATTTTGTCTAACTAGACATTGACTTGGTTGGAAGTCAATTGTGTAACCCGTGTCACACAATTGACTGACACTTAGGAGATTAAACTTCATCCCCTTGACTAGAAGGACATTTGAGATTCTAAGACATTCGGATATTTGAATGTCTCCTATTCCTATGACCTTAAGGCTACCATTGTTACCAAATGATACATTACCTCTACTCTTCTTGTGAAATGTGGTAAACAATGATCTATCCCCGGTCATGTGTTTGGAGCATCCACTATCAACAAACCAAGTTGATAGATGCTCCCCCTCAATCATAACCTACACAATTTGAAAAATAGAAGTCTTAGGTACCCAAACCTTGGGACCTAATGCATCAACTAAACATGACTTAGGCACCCATGCCTTTGTTGGATCGAGAGATGCGAGAGAGGGGGGGTGAATGTCGCAAATCGTTCGGATTTAAAAAGAGCGGGTGCGCAGCGGAAATAAAAGAAAAACAGAACAATGCAAACACAGTCGGTTTACTTGGTTCGGAGCCTGGGTCGACTCCTACTCCAAGGCCCACGGTCGTTGACCGTTTTCTGCGGGCAACTCTATAAGTTCGTAAAAGTTTACAAGAAAGATTATAACAAGAACAGTTTAGTAAACTTTAAATACAGCTCTTCGTTACCGACGTCCGGTGTAGATCGAAGTTTCGGAGCAGCGGGACGTCGTCAGCTCGAGTTGGAAGATTTCTGGAGCGTGTCGCGGAAGCAGAAGAGCGCAGAAGTGTCGCAGTAATTGATGCTCTGAAGAAGGAGGTCGAGGGCCCTTTATATAGGGCCTGGGGGCGCCCTGGTCGACGGGGGCGCCCCCCCACGTGGCGCTTGATCCCCAAAAGGCGCGGTCAAGGGTTTATCCCTAAGAACTCGGGATAACCCTTTGACGGGGGCGCCCTGGACGCTGGGGGTGCCCTGGTTGACTCGGCCAGCTCTTATCCGCAGCGCTGAGGTCTCTTCGGGAAGTCTGGCTGGGGGCGCCCGGGACAGCGGGGGCGCCCTGGGCGTGTAGCGCAGACGCGGCAGAGTTGGTTTGCAATGGGGGCGCCCGGGACAGCGGGGGCGCCCGGGACAGCGGGGGCGCCCTCAGAATGTACTGTCGAGGTTCTTCTGGTTGTGTTGTGTTTTGTGTTCACCTTGGGGGCGCCCGGGACACTCCGGGCGCCCTGGTCAGCGATCGCCTCTTTCCTTTGAGGCATTCTGAGCTGCAGACACACGTTCCTTTGGTCCTGCATCCAGGGTTAGTCCAAAACACAATAAACTAATAACATAATGAATTATACAGCCTTGGCTGTCTTGGTTCTGACTTTGGTCTCCAAAATGGAGCCCTAGGTCGAACCGACGCCTAATGTTCCCTCAAGGGGAACGCGTCCTCACCTACTCCTCTCGGGAGAATTTACCTGGTGCCAACCGGATCCTCCAGTTGGACTTTTGCCCGGCAGTCCTTCGCCAGGTCTTGAGTTACCAAGCTGCCCTTCGCTAGGTCTTTTCTTCTGGCAGCCCTTCGCCAGTGCCTAGCATTCCTTCGCTAGGGTTTGTCCGTTCTGGCAGTCCTTCGCCAGAGCCTAGCAGTCCTTTGCTAGGGCTTTTCCTGTCTGGCAGTCCTTCGCCAGTGCCTAGCATTCCTTCGCTAGGGCTTTTCCTGTACACTCAAGAAACCTGTTAGACAACAACTAACCCTTAACTTTTGAACCCTTTTGCCAATATCAAAACACAGGTTTGACTTGGGTGCATTCTGCACCAACAGCCTTGACAACTTTCTTTTGAGTCTTGGGTGTCCTAGATTGTCTCATGTCAGTCCTAGACATGAGAGATACAAATGAGGGTTCTTTAGGGCGGTAACCAATACCGGCCCTATTGTAAACCGCTCTTTGGGCATTTAAAATCATATCTAAGGTCTTAGAGCTATTTGAGAATTTCCCAAGAATATTCTTGAGCTTCACAACTTCACTCTTCAATGATTGGTTTTCCTCCACTAACCCATTATCATGCATATCACTGATTTCCTCAACCTTAGAGGATTTCAAAGTTTCAATTTCATGTTTCAGTGATTTAACTTCATCTTCTAGTAATTCAACATGCAAGTCATCAATGTTATCATCCCTAGAAGCTTTCAATTGATCAATCTCTAATTGCAATGCTTTAACTTTATTTTTGGATTTCTTGAGCATACTAGTTAAACATGCAATTGCTCTATAACATTTTTCAAGCTCGGGAGAAGTTACCTCTTCATCATCCGAAGATGATGAAGCCGTGTTTGCGGAGCTTGAAGATTCTTCACTGCTCTCCTCTCCAAGAGCCATGAGAGCCACTTGTCTTGTGCTCTTCTCCTCCTTCTCATCATCGGATGAACTAGAAGATGACTCATCCCAAGAAGCCTTCAAGGCTTTCTTCTTCTTCTTGGATTTCTCTTCTTTTCTTTTAGGTTTCTCCTCCTTTTTAAGCTTCGGACATTCATTCTTGAAATGTCCTCTCCTACCACACTCAAAGCAAGATGCATTATTTTTATCAAGCTTGAATTCACTAGTGTTACCTTTCCTTTTGAAACGTCAGTCTCTTCGCATCATCCTTCGCACGAAGTTCGCCATTTCGGATGAAGAGGAGCCACTGCCATCTTCCTCCGAGTTTGACTCGGATTCGAAGGAGGATGAAGATGATGAAAGATCCTTCTCCTTCTTCTTCTCCTTCTTCTTCTTGTTGATCCGGTCCCCTGCTACTAAGGCAATCCCCTTCTCCTTGGGACCTTTGTTAGCCATCTCATGCAATTCCATCTCACAAAATAAATCATCTAACTCTACAATAGATAAATCTTTGGATACTTTGTAGGCATCCACCATGGATGACCACAAAACATTCCTTGGAAATGCTTTCAAGACATACCTCACAAGGTCGCGATTCTCGACCTTTTCATCAATTGAATGAAGTCCATTAAGAACTTCCTTGAACCGGCTATGGAGCTCACTTACCGACTCATTCTCCTTCATGGAGAGGTTTTGTAGTTGATTGAGGAACAAGTCCCTCTTTGCAATCCTCGAGTCTCGAGTGCCTTCATGGAGCTCTATGAGTTTGTTCCACAAGTCTTTTGCACTTGTGAAGGGACCAACCTTGATGAGTTGGTCTTTGTTCATGCCACATTGTAGAGTGACAACCGCCTTAGCATCGGCTTCACTTTTTCTTGTTTGTTCAGCAGTCCAGCGCTAAGATTCGAGTTCCTTGCCTTCATCATCCTTAGGAGGGATGAATCCTTCCTTTACCGCGAACCACGTATGAATATCCATCTTCAAATAGTATTCCATTATTGATCTCCAATATTGGAAGTCGGCGCCATCAAAGAATGGAGGTCGGGTGGTGGAGAAGCCTTCTCTCAAAGCTATCTCGTTGAAAACTCTCGGTTGTTAAGCCGTGTATAGAGCCCCTTGCTCTGATACCACTTGTTGGGAACGAGATGGCTATAGAGGGGGGGGGGTGAATATAGACAATCACTTCCCTTCTAGACTTATCACGATTTCTGCAACTCAAATATCAGTAGCACAGCGAAAAGAGTAGAAAACAGAGTATGCAGAAAACGAAACGAAAGCAAAACAAACATAACTAGCAAGATCGCTACAAGGAGGGTTTACAAGGTTCGGGGATAACTTGCCCCTACTCTTTGGCGTGCCCTTGAGGTGGGCGATCCTTGATCGTCGGCAGATCAAGCCCCGGTTAACACCGGATATGAAGCAACCTCCTTCTCGGTGGAGAAACCTCTCCACAGCGTGTTTCAAACAATGATATATAATGAGCACAATGAAACAACAACAAGAAGGATCTTACTCAAACACTTAGCAGAGGACAAAAACACAGCAAGCTTCACTGAGCTCCACCCAGTGGCGATCTCACGCAGACCCCTGTCTGCTTCGTGTCTTCCCACTGTCGGACTCCAAGCTTCTTGTTTTCTCCTTCAAGCGCTCAAGTATGATGATTGCTCCTTAATAGCTTGCTTAGAATTGTTGAAGAACTCAAGAACAGCAAGCTTATAACACTGGAACTCAAGAGCATGAAAAGCTTGAAGAACTGATTAACTCGTTACTCTCGTGTTCCTTTTTGTTTCTCCGCCAAGCGACAGGTGACAACATCTCTGTAGCTCCCAGCTACTCATCTGCCAATGCCAGCCTCTACTGAGCTATCTCTGGACTCACTGAGCTCCCCTCAGTTAAGCTCCAGTCTCAGCTCCAGTCCGCAGCTCGTCGTTGCAACCTGAGATGAGAAAGAGACAAACCTGCTCCAAGGAAAGCACTCTTTGACTTCTCCTTGAGTGTTTGAATCCTCCCCTGTCACCTGAAACTCAATCAGAGCATTAGAGCAGTAAATCAAGTAGCATATCAAATCTCAGGAACATACATCAGCAAATCGGATACGATCAGACGCTCTGACCACGTCTGACAGTGAAATTTGAATTAAAGTGATCGGTCACCGGACCGATCCAGGGTGTGGATCGATCACCAA
>JAGFNQ010005180.1:270579-376148 GCA_024364735.1 Boesenbergia rotunda | reverse complement strand
GCGGACATTCAGTAGATGAGTTTAAGATCCCAATCAAATACACAAACATGTATACTCAAATAGTGAATTTCATTTATTAAAATAAATGTTTACAAATCATAAGACGATTGCCTTAGGACACTTCTCTCATATCACTAACAAACTCCCACTTGGCCTAATGCCAATCGCTACGGTATCCAATACCACAGGCTCTAACATGACCCTCAAACTTGCTCTGAGGCAAGGCCTTAGTTAAAGGATCCGCTAAATTCCTTTCAGTGGGAATTTTCTCAATTTGTATATCATTCCTACTTATAATCTCTCTGATCAGATGATAGCGGCGAAGCACGTGTTTGGATCGCTGATGAGACCTTGGTTCCTTTGCTTGTGCAATAGCTCCATTGTTGTCGCAATAAACCGGTATTGCTTCATCAATGGTTGGAACCTCACCAAGTTTTGAGACAAACTTCTTGATCCAGACTGCTTCCGTGGTAGAATCCGCTACGGTGTCTTGTTTGGAACTCTTCCAACTTATTGCGCCTCCATTCAAAGTAAATACGTATCAAGACTGAGATTTGGAGTCATCCTTATCTGTCTGGAAACTGGCATCTGTATACCCACGTATTACCATATCTTCTTCTCCATATATTAGAAACACATCCTTAGTTCTTCTTAAGTACTTAAGGATTGTCTTGACAGCCGCCCAATGATCCATTCCTGGATCCGACTGGTATCTGCTTGTGACGCTCAGAGCATACGATACATCGAGCCTAGTACATAACATAGCATACATGATAGATCCTATCGCGGATGCATAGGGAATCTTATTCATGCAAATCCTCTCGCCTTCTGTGCGCGGACACATAGACTTTGAAAGGTTGATCCCATGCCTGATGGGAAGGTAACCTTTCTTAGATTCCGACATGCTAAACCTTTTTAGCACTCGGTCTATATACGTAGACTGCGAAAGACCAAGCAACCGTTTTGATCTATCTCTATAGATTCTAATCCCAAGGATATAGGTTGCTTCTCCCAGGTCTTTCATGGAGAAAATTTTGGACAACCAAATTTTAACTGTCTGTAAAACTGATATATCGTTTCCTATAAGTAATATATCATCGACATATAATACTAGGAATACGACTGCACTCCCACTGACCTTCTTGTACACACAAGGTTCGTCAGGATTTTGTGAGAAATCAAACTCTTTGATTGTCTCATCAAAACGGATGTTCCAGCTCCTAGATGCTTGCTTCAGTCCATATATGGATCGTCGAAGCTTGCATACTTTGGTTTTATCAACCGATGTGAAACCTTCAGGTTGTATCATGTATACATCCTCAAGCAGGTTTCCATTAAGGAAAACTGTTTTCACATCCATTTGTCATATCTCATAATCATAATGAGCTGCTATGGCTAGGAGCATCCGAATGGATTTAAGCATAGCTACTGGCGAATAGGTTTCGTCATAATCAATTCCTTGTTTTTGACGATACCCTTTTGCCACTAATCTAGCCTTAAAGGTAACGACATTACCTTCCATGTCGGTTTTCTTCTTGAAAACCCACTTGCACCCTATGAGTTTAATCCCTTCAGGTGGGTTAACCAAGTCCCAAACTTGATTTTCGTACATGGAGTCCATTTCCGACTTCATGGCTTCAAGCCATTTGTCCCTTTCTGAATTTTTCAGAACATCTTCATAACTGATAGGTTCGTCATCGCTTATGAGTAACATGTCGTTCGATTCACTTATGAGAAATCCGTATCTCTCTGGAATATTGCGTGTCCTATCAGACCTACGAAGAGGTGGTGTTGTTTTAGGTTCAACTGATAGCTCATCATTATGAGTTATTGGTTGTGGGTCTAGACTAGGTGTCTCTGTAATGTCTATTGGAGTTTCTTGAACTTCATCAAGTTCAATGTCACTCCCACTGTTTTCTTGTAAAAGAAATTCTCTTTCCAGAAATACAGCATGCCTTGAAACAAACACCTTTTGTTCCAAGGGATGATAGAATTGGTAACCCTTCGTTTCTTTAGGGTATCCAATAAATAGACATTTATCAGACTTAGCATCCAATTTGTCTGATATAGTCCGCTTCACATAAGCAGGACAACCCCATATCTTAAGGTGAGTTAAGTGAGGTTTCTTACTATTCCATGTCTCATATGGAGTAGTAGAGACTACCTTGGTCGGGACTCTGTTTAGCAAGTAAACAGCTGTCTTAAGTGCATAGCCCCAAAAGGATTTTGGAAGAGTTGCATGATTCATCATCGACCTAACCATGTCCATTAAGGTTCGGTTGCGCCTCTCAGATACACCATTATGCTGTGGTGTATACGGCGGAGTCCATTGGGACAATATCCCATTGTCCCTAAGACAATCTTGAAACTCTTGACTCAAGTATTCACCACCCCGATCGGATCGAAGTATCTTAATACTTTTGCCAAGTTGTTTCTCTACTCATTTCTGAACTCTTGAATTCTCAAAAGCTTCAGATTTGTGTTTCATCAAGAACACATACCCGAATCGTGAGTGATCATCGATAAAGGTGATGAAGTAGCTATAGCCTCCTTGTGCAAGAGTTGACATTGGTCCACATACATCAGTATGTATTAGACCAAGCAATTCTCCCACTGGATTACCTTTTCCAGAAAAGGGTAATTTGGCCATCTTGCCTTTTAAGCATGAATCGCATGTATCAAATGAACCGGGTTCAAATGATTCCAAAATTCCACATCGGTGTAATTTGGTCATGCGTTTCTTACTTACATGGCCAAGACGACAATGTCACGTGTAGGAGTCTATTCAATTATCTATTCGAGCACGTTTGTTGCTAACTTCGATATTGAAAACGTCATTGGATAAATCTAACGTGTAGATACCATTGCACAAAGTTCCATTCCCATAAAGAACGCCATTTAAAGTTATGTAACAACAATTGTTACTAAAAGTTAAATGATAACCGTTTTCATTCAAACATGAAATAGATACAATGTTCTTTATTAACGAAGGAACAAAATAACAATTATCCAATTCTAAGACACGTCCAGTGGGGAGCTTTAACAAATATGTTCCGATGACAACAGCAGCAATCTTTGCTCCATTTCCAACTCGCAAATTTGCTTCTCCTTTGACGAGTCTTCTTCTATTCCTTAGCCCCTATATGTCATTACATATATGTGAGCTACACCTAGTATCAAGTAGGGCTGCAAACGAGTCGAGCCGAGCCGAGCCAAAGGTCGGCTCGAGCTCGAGCTCGAGAAAACCAAAGGAGCTCGGCTCGAGCTCGAGCTCGATCGAGCTAGTAAAATCGAGCTCGAGCTCGGCTCGAGTCGAGCTCGAGCCGAGCTCGAGCCAAATTCGAGCCGAAAAATCTAATAAAAATGGGGTAAGGTCATGATTCGAACTTGCAACCTCTGCTACATGACCGAAACCTTCTAACCACAAATACCTCATCAAGTTCTTATTTATTTATGGAAAACAATGTCATCAAGCCTGGGATAGATCCCAGGCTTGGCTCGATATGGCTCGACGAGCCATCGAGCAAGCTTTGAATTGGCTCGGGCTCGGCTCGAATTGTAAACGAGCCAGCTCGAGCTCGGCTCGAGCTCGGTCAACTCCGAGCTCGAGTCGAGTTTTGACCGAGCGGCTCGCGAGCGGCTCACGAGCGGCTCGACTCATTTACACCCCTAGTATCAAGTACCCAGGTATTTGAGGAAATAGAGTGACATTCAATAACGAAGATACCTGAAGAGGATGGGGCATCGGATGCCTTATTCTTCAAGGACTCAAGATAAACCTTGCAGTTTCTTCGCCAGTAACCCTCCTTGCCACAATGATGGCAAGTTCCTTTTGGTTTCTTTTCAGTCTTTTTGGCCTTTTTCTTCTTCCCTTTATTCTGTTCTTTGGCCTTCCTCTTAGAACCTTTCTTCGAGGAACCAACTAACAGTACCGTCTTTTGATCCGGCTTTACAGAAGGCTCCACAGTCTTCAGCAGGTTGAGCAACTCAGGAATGATAGTCTCTAGTTTGTTCATCCGATAGTTCATCACAAATTGTGAATAACTTTTGGGCAAACAATTCAGAATTAAGTCAATACTTAGTTCATGATCCATTGCAAAACCGAGTGTGCTCAGTCGCTCAATGTACCCCAACATCTTTAACACAAACTGCCAGGCAGAAGTGCCTTCCTGCATCTTAGTGGTGAAGAGGAGTCTGGAGACTTCGAACCTTTCGGATCTCGCCTGCTCTTCAAGCAACTCATGAAGATGGAAGATGATGGTATAAATATCCATATGCTCATGCTGCTTTTGCAGCTCAGGTATCATAGAGGCTAGCATGATGCAACTCGCAAGTTCAGAATCGGTCACATGTTTCTGATAGACCATTAGCTGGTCTGGAGTTGCACCTTCTGGAGGATGGTTGGGAAGTTGATCTTCAAGGACATATGCAAGCTTCTCTGCCTTGAGGACTATCCTCAGGTTTCGAAGCCAGTCCATGAAGTTTGGCCCAGTCAGTTTATTGGTGTCCAAAATGGAACGCAAGTTTAGAGAAGACATGATCGAGTGATTAACCTAGAAATACAAATTGAGCTTATGTGAGAAGAATGATAAAGAATGTATCAATATACATTAATTAAAAATCCTATTTATTTTTCAAATTGAATAACCCTTTTTATCAATTCGGGAGATTGTAGGAACATCTCCAAATAGGTTGATATCCAACCATAGATAAGAACAACCATGACTGTGGCCATCAAGTTATTCTTAGCTATGAAGGTAGGTAATTATACCGATCACATATCTCATATATGTAACTATCACTTTATACTATCAACTAATTGAATGTTTGCATAAATCATTGAGTTGTTAACTCATTAACAAGTATGCAACATTATACATAGCACCCAACTGCACCTCTCTTTACATCGACCTTGGCTGTGGCACAACAAATCGATGCTCCAAGCTTAAGGCTGACCCATTAATCAAGAAATAGTTTTAATATGGTTGGAGCTCATTCAACCGTTTAGTCAGGCTTGGATGTGTCCAACAACCAAAACTAAGGATTGACCTCTGACTCCAACTATATTATTCATAAACTAATTCCATGGTTTGAATATGTTGAGGTTCAAGCCGAGCATGGATGTGTCCATCAACCCAAACGAGAAACAAAACTCTGGTTCTAACCATATTAATGGAAGGTGTTGGCCTTAATATTTTGTAAGGGGTTTTGGGTCTCATCTTTTCTTTTCTAAGCACATTCATGACATATAATTATGTCATGACTAACGATTTCCTTAATAAAGTATGTATGTGACTTAATTTATCAAGTCCCATGAATTGAATTAGGAACCGGATTTCCTAATTCTAATTTCATACTTTATTAAAGGAATTATTTTGGGAAACAATTTCCTAAATTATCATAATCAATTTCGGAAATAATATGTTTAAGACTTTGATTTCTCTAAATCAAATCTTATTAAATTATGAGACAATTTCCTTAATTCAACCACATATTATTTTCATGAAAATCTCATTTAAGAAACTCTATAGGAAACCATTTTCCTAATTAATTTTGGAGACAACAATATGTAAGAGCATCACCTCTTAAATCATATTTTATTCATCGATTTAATTAATTACAACAAATCGTTTTCTAAGGGTGGCTCCCCGAGGCTCAGATACCCAAAGAAAAGTAATTTGTCGTAAATCCAATTTGGTCCGCTTCGGAAGCGTAACCAAATTAAACATGACAATTTCATTTAAAATTGGGAAATTAAATTACAACAACTAACTTTAAATTGGACGGCTCCCCGAGGCTCAATCCAAAATAAAGAATTTTGTTGTCAAATTAAAAACAAATTCAAATTTAATTGTCAATTAATTGTCCATAAATTTGTCTAGACTTTCTTGAAAGAAAGTGCCCAAAATTGCGAGATTTCATAATAGGTTTTCAGAATAATTGTAAGTTTCTGGTACAAAGAAAACTTACATATTTCCAAAATTGGAAAATTTCTAAAATAGAAAATTTCCAAAATTGGAAAGTTTCCAAAGATGGGAAGTTTTCACAATTATCATAAAATTTAAGAAACTAGGATATTTCAAACGTTTGCGAAATTTCATGAGGATTTCCAAACTTTGAAATTCCTAAATCTAAAATTTATAATAATTGGAAAATTTCCATAATTGAAAATTTTTCCAAAATTGAGATTATGACAAAGTTTTCCGCAAAACAATTATATGATTATGTCGAACACTAACCGGCTCTGATACCACTGTTGGGACCGGGTGCATGTTGACAAGGATACGGGTTCGTAAAATTTTAAATTTTTACGTGCAGCGGAAGAATTAGCATAAAATAATTTCTCAAATTATTTTAACCACGTATCTAGCATGCAACCTTATGATGTGTGGACATGATCATAAATTAAAACTTTGCGGAAAAGTAAACTAATTTACTTTGTACCTCGCGTAACTCGAAGAAAGGGACGAGATCCAACCGTAGCGTCCCTTGGAAGCTCCGCCTCTATTCGCGTCCACGCCGAGTTCTCTTCGGGATGACTTCGCAAAGCCACGAGTTTTGTGTCGACGAGAATTACTAGATTCTCCAAAGACACAACTAGAATATCAAGAGAGAAGAAAGGAAAATAACCACCAAGTAACGGAATCAAAATTCCGGGAAAGGAAGGAAGGAGTCGCGATCCGCTTCTTCTTCTTCTTCGGCACGAACTTGGTGGAGGAAACTCACGGGCACCCTAGGTGCTTGCGCCGGCCCTAAGGGAGGAGAGAGAGCCGGCCCTAGAGAGAGAAAGGGCGCCGACCCTAAAGAGAGAGAGAGAGAGAGGGAGAGAGTTAATCTCTTGATCAATCTATTAAGGAAATCAAGCCTAGCCTTGGTTCCTTTATATAGTAGTCTCTCCCTTGCCAAGTCTCCCCTTTAACGGAATTTTTCATAAGAAATTTATCCTATAAATTTTCTTTATGAATTATTCCGTTTAAACCAAGTTTTATTATAACTAATTTTATAATAAAACAAATACATCTCTCCTATTATTATGGAATAAATTTTACCAGAAATTTATAAATTTTCTTATTATGGAAAAATCAATTCATAATTGATTTTATAAAATTAAAATAAACCATTCCATGGATCATTTTAATTTCCATAAAAAAAAATAAATTTCTATAAATTTCTTTATATAAATTTCTTTATACAAATTTATTTATCCATAATTTATAAAACAAATCGCGCTAGATTTATTTTATTAATTAAACCAATTAAATTGGTTTCTCCCCAATGATGTGGCCGGCCAAACCAAAGGGGGTTGGCACCCTCTTTGGCCGGCCAAACCGAGCCGAACCGATCGCGAATTAAACTCATTTAATTCGCCCAATAAGCCTTCAAAAGACTTAGCCATTTTTAGCTTCCGTTGCGCCTCTGATTAACTCAGATTCGACTTATTTCTCTTGATCGGAAAATCCAATTTTCAACTCGTTTTAAATCCTCGGATTACTCGTAGTGCGTGTGACTAAATAGGCTTTCGATTTATGTTGGCCGTCTATAATCAACGAATTATAGAACGATCATGAGTGACACCTAGTAGTACATCATGACCCCCAATTAATCGAAAGATCAACGGTTGACCTCAGAAGTAATTCTGAAACCCTTCAGCAGCTCTAATGAATCGTGCCCCATTCCCTTCACCATCTTATACCCACTTGGTTCAGGACATGGTCTGTGTGTGTCAGTCCCCACTAGGCTGACTACGTCACACCTAGCCCAAGTAGTGTCTTTCTCGTCCTTTGGATTTCTAATTACTCTCATGTATTTAAGAGACTCATACTCTAAACATGACATGCTCTGGCCAGAGGCTTTGAGTAACAATCCGACGATAGGCCTGGGTATACATCTCCTCGCAAGGAGTGGTGAATCCTTTGTAGGCTGTTCAAACATCTTTGGACACTTCGGCTTATACCCAATCATCCTGGGTCCACACCTCCTTGGAGATGCTTGCTTAAGATGTTAAAGTATAAGTCTCCATGACCAAGATGACTTGAACACCGCAAGTCAAAGGAACATCGCACTTAAGCTGCAGTAAGAACTTCACTGACATATCTATATAGATTACCATATGAAGTTTTACAGCTAGTCACTCCAATGAACTAGTTACCTTAACTAGCATCCATGTTTATCTCCGGACATCCCAATGTCACCAGCCAGTGAGAATCAGCTGATTAGAGAATAACCCATGCTAGTCTCAACAGAATTGATAGTGTCCGTTTTTATCAATTCATCGACTAGGGATATTTTCAATACTTCACAATTGCACATGTATAGATAATCACTAGTTGTCATCTCATCACAAATTCTCTTATGCTGTGAATTGTATTGCGGACATTCAGTAGATGAGTTTAAGATCCCAATCAAATACACAAACATGTATACTCAAATAGTGAATTTTCATTTATTAAAATAAATGTTTACAATCATAAGGCGATTGCCTTAGGACACTTCTCTCATATCACTAACAGTATTGACTTGTTCAAAGCGATCATCCCTCTCGACGATGAAGCCTATCTTTCATCACTGCCGACCTTGATAACTCTTATCTTGAGTCATTTCTAGTATGCAGAGGTTGATTCTATTTGATACTGCTCTTACGGCCCACTGTTTCTTTGCCCCTAGATCTCCAGCCAACTTTGTAGAAAGAGGACTATTTAGCAGGAAGACAGATGGTCTTTAATTTTGGTTTCTTTTCCGTGATACTAATCATGAGAAAAACATGATAACACAATTAGCTTTCTCTGATTCGTATTCTTTCATATATAATTTTCCTGCAACATCTGTTCCAATATTAACTGTTTCTACATGAGTCTACATGAGAAGCCAACAAGATGAGTTTGCCTTTGACATGTTTCCATAAGCAACAAATTTTCAGTTTGGAAATAGTGCAAGCATTTAAACCAGAGCTGTTTGCAAGAGGGCTTGTTTTAAGTTATTTGTTTGTTCAACTTTTCTGTTTTGAATGGGTGAAGGTGAGCTTGTTATAATGCTTAGTTAGGATGGTTTTTATGTTTTAATCAAAATCAAGTCCAATGTTTTTTATTTGGAACAACTTGAAATTTCATGTGTTTTTTTTTCTCTTTTAAAGTCTACTATGAGGGTTGATCCTGTCGCGAAGTGAGGTGGACTCCTAAGAGTGAAGTGGCCCTCCGAGCGCTATAAGCCGTGGATGCCGGTTTCGATCTGCAAGAAAAGGACCATTAGCGAACCCGCCGGGAAAAGTCCCCGGCAAGGCACTCCGACGGTCAAGTCAGCCCCCGGTGGTAGAAGAGCAGAAAAGCAATGAAACAGTGAAAAAATACTATTGCGCGTACCTGTACAACGGGGAGCGGAGAGGCTTATATAGCCGAGGGAGCCAGCAACTTCTGCCCGGCCTGCCACTCCCTGTCGTAGGCGAGAGCAGGGCAGGGTGTGGCCATTATTGGCAGGGGGAGGCGCTGCATGCCCGAATAAGGCAAAGGGCACTGTCGGCTCGCCGACGTGAGTCGCCAGACGCCGCTCGTCCTGACGCGAACGCAGGTGGTCGTGGTACGGGGTGGTAGGGGATCACGGTGTCAGCGAGATACCCGTGATTTGGGCCTGAAATGTGTCAGTTCCACGCCGACCCCGTACCACTTTTTGCTAGTGTGCTGTCAGAGAGTTAGTGTGGCCTATGGAAGGACGGATCCTGAGGTAGGTCTCCGACCAAATGGCCCGAGTGATATCGGACTTCACAAATAATATCCCCGAGTGAAGCAGGGTACGTCCCGGGTTAGGGGGCGGAGAGGTAATCGATCCGCTTGCTCCCGAGTCACACGGTTCAGTGGCCAAGTTAGAGGACGCTCGAGTCAAGGGACACGGAATCAGTTCGCTCGACCCAACCCAGGGTCGGGCAGCTGGGGGGGGGGGGGGGGGGGAGGGGTGGTTCAAGGATTCCCCGGGTTGGGAACTCCTCGTTTCGGGCCTTCTTCGGCTCTTCCCTTGAGCCTCCGTTAACATTGTGTGCATTCGAGTCAGGGTCGGCTCCTCGATGTCTTAGAGTAGGTTGGGCCGGGCCAGATTCTATCGGCTCGATCGCTTACTTGAGCCCCATGGTTCACTGGGCCCCCAGGGACCCCTATCTCTTCCCTGCCCTGACGTGGCGCTAGGCTGGCCGGCCAAGCCACCCGTGAGCTAGGCCGGCATCAAGGGTATTACACTATGATTGAGGATTATATTCACGTGGAAACTTCTTTACATTTTGTTCTTAGATTATTAGGACAAGAATTAAGTGAACATTTTGAAAAGTTGTGTTAGTTGATATCAAAGAATCTAGAGAATTATTATGATTACCTGTGGTTGCCATATACAACCGTAGGCAGGGATTGATTAGGAATAGGAGGTGGGCTGGGCTTTGGGTGTGGAACGGGTGGGTTTTAGTGGGCTAAGTAAAAAACTTTCATAGGTAATTAAAAAAAATGGGCTAGGCTATGAGTCCAGGACGGCCCTGCTTAAGATCCGTCCTTGACCATAGGCAAGATTAGTTGTCCATAGCTTGATTTGGTCGAGTTTAAATATAATGAATGTATGCAGTCTTGTAATTTTATGGCATCTATCATGTCTCATTTATTGTATAGATATAATATTGTTATAATTTGATGTCATGCGGAATTGTTTAATATGTTTTATTTTGACCACCTATTGCAGATTATAATTTTTATCTTGTTCGAGAATGATGGTTATTTTTTTTTTTAAATTTTGTTTTGGGAATGGGAAGGACAAAGCCTACCCTCCATGGGTAAATAAAGTTGCATAGTTGTAAGTTATATGAGGAAGCAAAATACAAGCATATATCAATCAAGGAGAGAGAGTTTGGGCCCATACAAGGTTGTGCAAGTTTAGGAGATCACCAAAGTGCCAAGAAAAGTTGTGGAGTGCATCTAGGGTCAGATCCTACAATTGATCTGTTAGCTGACTTGTGGCCTAAGCTAAGGTTTCTTCTGAGGTGAATTGTATAACAAATTCTTACCTACTGTTGACAAGCGAATTCCAATCCCGCTATGCCACAACATGTTGTAGAGGAAGCCTATTGCATTGTCATGCTACCAATGGTTGATGGTGGTCAATAGAATCATGGATTTCCTTAGGCATTGTATGTCTGCAGAACTAGCTCATACGAGATGCTTTGGGAAGCAAATGACTCATCTGAAGGGTCTCTACTAGGTCCAAGGCAAGGGTGGGTGGACAAGGTGTCATGTGCACACTTGAGCAAAGCAAAGAAGATGAGATTCCCTGCCGATTGTATCTACATTTAAGGTCTTTGGGTGTCACACTAATTTCTAGTGTTTTGGTTTTGGTTGATGCAAAATCTAATCTTGCAATCTGTTAAAGAGGCCAAAGATCATGGATGGCCACGCAACCATTGAAAGGCTAACATGATGTCCCCACAACTATTGATGCCAGGAAATTACATCAAAATCTGTTTAAAGGACGACTACATTCACAAGTAGGGACTAACTCCATCTTAGATTTCTGATTAGACCAAAATCTAAGTTTGCAGATCTCAAGAAGGGATGAATATGTAGGGATAGTGTTGCTGAGGAGGTGGTCGGTTTGAAACATTTTGGATCACTTAAGACCAGTAGGCGTCAAGCAACAGTCATTGCACCCTCAAGTTTGGATAGGCCAACACTTTTGAAGGCCCTCTACAGATGTTGAAGAAATATCAATCAAAGGTCGTCACAGCATCACTTATAACTCTTTCAACTTCTATTTTGCAAGTTCTTAGAAGTATTCCCTTATGAATAAATTGGATTGTTGGAGCTCTAAATATGTTACTCGAACGTGTGTTTTATTTTTAATTGTCTGAAAATTATAATGATCTTCTTTTAATCATATAGCTTTCACCCAAATATGCTTCTTGGAATTACTTGGAAGACATGACCATGGATTTATTTATGAAAATAGATACAATTTTTTTACACAAAAACAAAAAAAAACAGATGTGACCCTGCCAGATTAATTTGTTCAGAATATCTACATTTCTTGATTCAATATCATTCTTCAATATCTAACTGATGCTTTTGTGCTTTCTGCAAACAGCATCACCATTGTCTTCTTTGCAAAAGAAGGTGCTGAATGTAGCTTGACTGCGACTAAGGAGGACTTGCTCCAACCAGTCACAGTATCCTTTAAGGAAGGTTCTGGTCAGAAGTTCAGGCAATCATCTGGTACAGGTATCAACTTCTCAATGTTTGATGAGGCTGAGTTGATGAAAGAGGGAGATCAGGGTATATATCCTCTTGCTATAAAAGCAGAAGCTTGTCCATCAACCTATCAAGGTCCAGTTGGTGAGGATCAGAAACTTGAAATTCCACAATCACAGATCACACAGGCTCTTTTCAAGAGGAAAGAGAATGGCGAATATCATGTTCTTGTGGGGAAGCAGATATTGTGGGTGAACCAAACCAAATATGAGCTGCAGGACATTTATGGCATAGGAAGCTCTGTTGACAATTCTGTTGATGGGAATGAACCAGGAAAAGAATGTGTGATATGTCTTTCTGAGCCACGCCAAATCACTGTCCTCCCTTGCAGACACATGGTATGCAATAGCACATATTTTCTTTTCCTTTTCTTTATATATATATATATATATATATATATATATATATATCAAGGTTTTAAAGACTTAAAATAAAAATATATGTCAATCAAAGAATATAAAACACATGTAACGTTGGAGAATAAAATATGTATAAATAATAAATCATGTACATATTACATGCTACCACATCAAAATTTTAGGCTAGTCAGTCACAATCACAAGGATTAGCCCTCTCTAGGAGGTGAAAAATCACCAAATTTCTCTAATTTGCGTGAATCAGAGTTTCTCTCTTCGGCCTGATTGCCTGAATCAGATTAAATGAACGAAACCATTTTCTTTTCTTCACTAGATTTGCCTGTCTGCTCAAAGAACTTCTAATGGAATCACATATAACAACTAGGCAGCTTCATAGGAACTTGTTAAAACGTTGATATTTATCTATCCTTCTATAATTTCCTTAAAAATTAATTGCAAAACGATATTTGGGTTACTGAGTGATCAGACTGATACTCAATTATTCATGTTAAAAGGGACAAGTTAGTGGATTTCTTTTGTAGAATTTTATGCTTCTCATGGCTTACATGTACGTAATCACACTACAAATGCCCCTGCCTTTTTCTTATGATATCAAAAATCATACTAGGGGGGTTTCTTTTATGCTTATTTTTTTTTTATGACAACACCCCAGCATTGGCCATCAGTTCATCCAGTGGGAACACTTATTTCTTGGTTCAAGTAAATGTTGGTGAAATGGAAGGTCGATTAATGAGGTTTGCATGTTAGGAGACTAGTGTTTGCCTTGTCCCAATTAATCTCTTCTCGTCTACTTTGACTGAATGAAACCCCACTATAGATATTCTAACTTGCTTTATAGATAAATTTGTTAATAATAAACATTAAATTTACGTATCAGCAATTATGAAATCTACTCTTGAGAATTTAGTAATTAAATGTTGTTTACGGCTTTGCTCCAGTGCATGTGCCATGAATGTGCAAAGGTTGTTCAGTTCCAGACGAATAGATGCCCAATCTGCAGGCAGCCAGTGAGGCGCCTGCTGGAGATCCAGATCGATGATAGAGCCGAGCAGCAACATCAATCACAAGGCATTTCCTAGGGTGGACTCCATAGATTTGAATCATATTCGATTGCCTCTTTGACTCATCATTGTGTTAAAAGGATTGTACCTCCTGCTGTCCACAGATCCCAGATTGACTGTTTCTGCTATAATCCAATATGTAAACAAAATCATTTTTTGTTGGTCTTTCAACCATTGGATCTAACAGATTTACTGATGCATTTCCAAAATTAGCCTTGACTGTAAATTGCTGATGAGAAATTATTTATGATCGTCGGAGCTTTTGCTTAGAAGAAATGTATTGGGAAGTCTAATCAAGAGAGCAAAATTGAAGGAAATTCACAGCAGGGTTCTTAGTCCCAAAAAATAAACTCAAGACAATAATAAGCAAACTCAAAGGCATTGTCAAGTTCAAAACACAGGTCCACAAATATTTTCTTAGAATGGAACTCAAATTCCAACAATCGGGAAACCTAAACTTAACTACGAACAAGTAGTCCTTGTCAGCAGATTTAAATGATACCGATCTTGTTTGCCACATCCAGAGCATCATAGTCTGGGGTCAATCTCACATAAGCCTTCTTGGTTCCATCAGGCCTGCACGAGTGGATAAAACATTTGTAAAACTTGGTTCGAATAAGGGCGTGGTGAAAAGCATAGTATGAGTGGACCCAATAGTGGATTTTCTACTAACCTGATTAGAGTATTAACTTTCTTGGCCTGGATATCATACATTTTCTTCACAGCAGCTTTGATCTTCTTCTTGTCAGCTCGAAGGTCGACAATGAAGACTAGTGTGTTATTGTCTTCAATCTTCTTCATGGCTGACTCAGTGGTCAGGGGATACTTTAGGATTTGATAGTGATCCAACTTATTTCTTGGCGGAGCACTAATTCTAGGGTACTTGGGGTTTCTAGGCTTTTCAAGTGTCTTGGGTCGATGAAAAGTAACCGAAGTCCTGATCTTCTTGGCTTTTTTAATGGTTGCTCCTGATTTCACAGCCTTGGCAGCTTTCTCAGCCTGTGTTTTCTCATCAGGTTTCTTTGAAGTAGCTAATAGCACACAAGAGAAACATAATATCAGGAGCTGAACAAGAAAATTCATTATTTTCCAGGTTGACTTGGGAAACTGAAGTCCTCAATTACTGAGTTGGCATCAAAAGATTTCAGTAACTCTGTTTGGCTGGTTCATTGATTAATGATTTCAATTTGAGCACAGTATACATTGCTCTCAATCCATTGGCTTATTGACAGTTTCACAAAAATGATTTACAAGAGATACACTTTAAATCTAAGCTGATCTGTCACTATGCATATATGTCAGTATAATAAACAATATATCAGTGTTTTGGAGAAAGTCATAGTTCATCAAAATCAAGGTCTATCAAATAGCTAGCATCCCTTTTGCCTGTGAAAAAAATAAATATTTAAGAGTAGATACTTTCTTATGGTGTTTTCACTAGTAAAACCACACATTGTTACTTAATTATTAACTACGGAAATTGACATGACCAGTACTAAATCTAAGATGAAATGTAAATATACATGAATTTGATCAGATATATAACATTTTAAAGCCTGTGATAGTAGAATATCAAAATGTAACTTAGCTGTCAGGGAGAAAAACTGCAACTAACTCAAAATTGATAGAGCATAAGTTGTGTTTAACTCTTAGGCTCAAATAATTAACTCTAATACGCAAATATGAGATTTCAAAGTGTCAAAATTATAGACATTTGAATAGTGATTCAAATAAAACGAATGTTGCAAGGTACAATGAGATAAAAGTTGCTGTGACGTACCTTTTGGAGCCATCTGCTCTTAATGAAAAAGTTTCACAGTCAATTAACTGTAGTCAATCGACAAAATCAGAATTAGCAGAACGCCCGCAATCCTTACAGCACAATCATGATAAAGTAAAAACGACAATAAATCATGAAAATTATTCTCGCACGGGAACAGATCTTGCCTAGCTTAAATCACTTGTACGCGAAAGTAAATAAAATTCTACAAAATGGGAAAAAAAAACATGGGCATAAAACCTTGCAATCGTCATCCAGCAACGGATACTAAAACTATGATCGTCGCTGATATTAAATCCGCAACAAAATAGACAATCGGTTTCACAATTCGTTAAATCGACGAGTTCTACAACAGAAAAGACAGAATGTGAAGCATAAACTCAAACACCTCGAATGCAAAAGAAACCAAATCGCAAGAAACATCAACAAGAGCAAAAAGGATCAAACACTCATTATATTTGCTCCGCTAAATGAGAAGAGAAGAGATGGTAACGGAGTTACCTGAGCGCTGCGACGGCTCCGGCCAATGCCTTGATCAAAACCCTAACCATGAAGGTGCAAGTTATTTATAACGCGCATCAGTGAATCATGACCGTTTATTTTAGGCGCGCCTGATCATGACATTTAGCTAATCTGAGCCCGTTTATCGAAATTGGGCCGGCCTGACAGCCCCAAAATACAAGCCTCATAAGTACTATATAGAATATTTTTTACTCATAAAAATTATAAATATTAAATTACAATTAAAAATATATTCAGATTAAATATTTCTGAAAAACCTTCCAAGCATGAGATTAGATGAATCTCTCCATGTTCCAAGACCAGCATTGTACTTTTGTGGTCACTTGGAACTGAGATATCAAGTTTGAAATCATTTCAATCGACTACTCGACTTCTTCCTCAACTGCACCAATAATAGTGACTATTTTATCGAATCCAGCATTAGTTACAGCATATCATAAAGCTCATGCAATGACTTGAAACCATCATCGTTTTCTTGTTCAACTTTTTGACAAAGTTCGTCTTCCAAACTCCAAGTTGTTCTTATTTGTGTGTTAGTCGTTGCTCTTTCAAACCTGAGTGTTATGTAGTGGTCTCGCTTCTTCAGCCTTCGAATTCAAAGCTATTAAAACTTCTTCTCGCTCGGCTTCCTCCTTGCAATGTCTATGTCCTTGTATGCTATTGTGTGTGTTCTCTCAAGCCTATAATGTTTGCAGTTCTGGGCCATCAAGAGTCACACAATACCTTCTTGAACATGTTTTCAGCTGCATAATAGCCAGCTTGCAAAAAAATTGTGATTTCTCAACCAACCTTGACTTTGTTTTTCCTCTCTGAAGATCCCTTGTAAGTGTCCTCCATAGTTGAGTTCACAATTCCCATCATGATCAAATGTGCTACCATTATTGACTCCCTTAATCACCCATTAAGGATCCCATGGAATGGAGTCATGACTAACATATAGTTGTCACGTTGAATTATGAATCAAAATCTGATAAAAATTATTATACCCATTCTTTCCACACGTTAGTTACAGTATTCGGACTAATAACTTTCATGATTTATTTCCTCTGTTTGATGATGAGACAGATTAATAGAGATGTTAGAGACGAACGAATCATCATTTATCATCTTAATCACCCATTAAGGGCGCCAAAGAATGCTTATGCTCCATAGTTAAAAATTGTCTGAAAAGTTTAGGACAAACATGACATTGTTTTGCTATGTGATAATGATCAAATTAAATTATTTTGGTGAAAAAGAGAAGGAAGTCGAAAGATATAGAAATCTAATTGTCGTCCAAAAAAAACAATGGATAAATCAAATCAGAAATGACCAGATAAAAATTTTTAATCGACCGTCAAATAAATAAAAAGTACTCACAATAAATTTTTAAAAATCAATTTCTCATGATTATGCATCCTATTTTAAAAAATCTTATAAAATATCTAAGTGATAACTGGAGACCTTCTATTGTAGTATAAACCCGACAGTTGAATATCAATAAAAAATAATAATAATCAAGTTAGTAATATCAAATCTAAAGCGACCATTTAGTCCGAAAAATTTCCTACCGACTATCAAAATAAATCGGAAAACAAATCAATCAAAAAACTCAACATCTCACAATTACGTCCCATTTGAAAAAAAAATTCTATAAAATTTATCATAATTAAAAATCAAACTGTAAATATTCAAAAAATAATTAAAAATCAAACAATAAATATTCAAAAAATAATTAAAAATCAAACGGTAAATATTCAAAAAATAATTAATCTCTTTTTAGTTGCACTATAATCCCGGAAGCCATTCACAAGCACACAAAGATGGGTGCTGGGAATGTATTGGCCATTAATCTTTTAAGAAATCTTCAGCTATCAATCAAACGGCAGCAACACGTAGCTTTCACTATAAATAACATCTAAAATTGAATATTGGCCAGGAAGCCAAAACGATCACGTTATCCCATTATAAAATTTATACACCAGCATCCTCACCCGACAAATTGTTCAAAATTATTATCCATGAAAATCTAATATTCACATCAAGATCGGAATGAAAAGACCTACTTTACTCAAACCATTCGCTACACATGTTACTTTTCCAAGCCAATACCAAACAAGGATTCATGCAGTGAGCCAATACCAAAATCGGGGTAACAAGATGGTTGAGGACTAATTCAAATAATACAAACCAAATAATGTTTCTACTTTTAGTTTCAGGAAATCAAAGTACTAACTCATAACCAAAGGACAAAACCATTGTTGTAGGACACCGAGGCTGCCTGAACCCATTACGGACAAGAAACTAAAGTTAAATCCAGCCATGTAATGTTCTAGATTTCCTCAAACGAAGACTGAACAGCGGAAAAACAAAGTTACAGACACAAGTAGGTTTATTACTCGTATCTAAACTTCCTTGCCGCCCTCTATTTAGGTCCAGCAAATTTACCCATCATCTTCGCAATGACGGGAGCCACTTTGGGGTTTGCTTGATGCTTAGCGAAGCTTGCTGGGTTACTCATCACTGCACCAACAACAATATCACAATTACCAGGGGAATAAAAAGAATCGTTGAAGTAATTAGTTAAATAATACCTCTATAGTTTAAGAGAACCTTTAGCAATGCACTAAACAACAAGGTTCAATGCATATTCACATATTGTTGCATATTAGAAAGTGAATTTCATAAAAATAAAATGTGTTCGCCCTTTATTTTATGATGGTGTGATCTTGATGTTGCCTGTAGTATTCACTGGCTTCACTGTATGCAGACACTCAAATACTAATGTTTGACGAACCCAAAAAAAAAAAAGTAAAAAAAAATGGGTAGCTTTTGTCCATCAACATTTAGATGTTTTGCCATCAACTTATGAACATGAAACTTATATATGAGCATGTAACTTCTATATGACATTTACTTATGCTGTCTAACAATAACCAAAGGCAATTAATAATTTGAAGGGGAAAAAAAACTTTTGAGCACGAATACTCTGAGGCCAATTTGGCCCAACGTCTGCAAACAAAGAGAGTTATAAATCTACTATATGACAGATCAAATACTTTATTTATACTTGCAGCACATTAGGGTTCACATAATTAAGAGGTTTCAAATCTAACTGTAGCTTCAACAATTGTCCGATGACACAAAACCCACGCATGTATACGTACCTTCTTGAAGTGCAGCCATAATCTCAGGGTCACTAAAGGCTGCCATAAGCTCAGGATCCTATTTCACATAGTAAAACAAACATCAATACCCTTAAGCAATATCTTTGTTGTAATAATGCAAGTAAAACAAAACAAATCTCATTCTCACATTTAAAATCTTGCTCATATCAATATTTCCAGGCACAGAACCAGGCATAGCACCAGGAAAGCCTCCTGGCATTCCCCCAGGCATACCTCCAGGGAATCCTCCAGGTGTGCCTCTTGCTGTCCTACTTGATTCTTCTTTCTTATTTGCCTTTTCATAAGCAGCCTAGAAGAAATTAAAGATAACATACAAATAAATACTAACAGCATCTCACAATTAGCTTTTCTTTGAAAAAATAAAATTTATAAATTTTAGCAACCCATACTGAAAATGTACCTTAGCCTCAGTGCGTCGACGCTGCCTCTCACGCTCAAGTTTCTTCTCTTCTCGTTCCTTTCGCAGTCGTTCATACTTCCTATGGTGCTCTTCAATCTTGTGTGCATTGGGTTCAACCTGTACGGGACCACCGTGCAGATTATAAATCCAAATGCAAATCATCCTTGTAGTATGCAAGTAGGTCTAGGCATGATAATAGAAAATAAACCTTTTTCAGCACAGAATTTATCTCCTCATCATAATCTAACTTGGATGCAACATGGAGATCCTTAGCAGCTTCTTCCCATTTCCCAAGCATAGAAAGAGCAATTCCTCTAGTTTTATAGCCTTTTGCAGAATCAGGATTAATCTGCAAAATGTTAACTGCATAAATAAACACTAGCAAAACCAATGTTGAAGATCCAGCTTGTGACAAAAAAAAACACAACTAGGCTCCAATACTATAATCTAGCTATAATCTAGAGGACCAAACAAATGTTATCGTTCTAATACATTATTCATGTTCAAGCAAGTGGAAGAAAACAAAACATAATTTCATTTGATTTTGCAATTGATGAAAGGAAAATCAAATACTGATATATTCAACCATACAACAGTAAACAAAAAACTAATAACAAAATCCAGTTTAGGGGAACCAAAAAAATTGAGAGGTGCTTTAGTATATTCCAAGTTTATATTCAAGACAAATGCTCCAAAAGCTTAGATGGCGAATCATGATTACAAAATTAATGAATAATGATAGCATCTGGCAGGGCATAGAACAACAGAAGCATAAAGGAAAATCATAATCAACGTAGAGCAAGAGCAGATAATTAACTAAGACAAAGTAAGATAGCAGAAACAATTTGATGCCATTTGCTTTATATGTAACTTACACTTGGCTTTGGCAAACATGGTGGCAGAAAGGTGATAACGCTCACCCTAGGCACCCCTCAGAGTCCGTCCCCATGTTATATGAAGGGAGATAGGTAAATCACAGGTGACTACTAACCCGAGCAGTGACCAGTGCATGGGAGAGGGCAAGAACCTAGCTACTAGTCACGAATTGACCCCTAGACCTCATGGTAGCAATACCTCATGCACTAACCAGGTGTCCGTCCCAAGGGGACAAAGCTTTGGCAAACATGAGGTTATTAAATGTTACCCATTTCCATCAAAACCCAAAAAGAAAAAGGTAATAGAATATACTTTATAGTGCTTTCTCCTCCTTATGGTTAAAGAGAAGATAAAGAATAGGTGGATTGCATGTGTGCTTTATCAATGCCCTTCAAGTTCAAGTGCTAAACTCGATAAATCACAAACCCAAACATTTTGATAAAACTCTCTTAAAGAAACTGTGTAGAATTTGGAAGTAGTAACTCTCAATTACTCCAATTTGGTTAATAGTGCATAGTCAGCATGCAAGATAATTAACCATTCCTACGAAAAATCCTCAAAGAGTCCATATTTCTGACAAGCCAGCAGTTTAGTAATCCTTTAGTTCAACAAGTACACAAACACTGCTGGGCAATCCCAATCACAATTAATGTTTATATTTGTATGAGATGACAAGATATTTTTGCAGTCCTGTATCATGTTTGATGTGCATCAGGACTTCTTTTTATTTGTACACAATTGAAACTTGCATTCCCACGTAATGTAGTTATCATCCGGTGGCCCAATCCACATGTTCAAGCCATTTGCCAATTTAAAAGGCCTGAATTAGTATTTGTGTACGACCACACATATACACAGAGTTTATTGAACTTGAAGAAACTATTAGGTATTTAATTAAGATGGAAAGCGATACACAATACAAGTGACATAGGAACTTAATAGAACAACATTAACATGATTAGCCATCTTTAACATGAACTTTTTCCTTTACAAAGGAACTATATATTTATGCCTATCTGTCATGAAGGACATGAAGAACTACAGAAATTAGAAGAATCTGAGTATAAGTTGATTTCATACAACAAAGTTGTATCAATTATCAGGTGTATTTTTCAGCTAACAGTAACAACTTTTATACTAGAGCAATTCATCCAAAGATTGCACTCTTAAGCAGTAGCCAAATAAATCAATAAGTAACATATTTTTCTTGTTTTGCAAGCTGAATGTGAAAGGGGATCTCATCCATTTTCCTAGCTTTATCTAGTAAACGCACCAAATTTAGATACGTTGCAGACACTTCCTATAAATCAGATGATAGAATTTCGAGATCTGAATAATACATCTCCAAGGGACATCTAACATTGTAATAGCATACATTTGATAACAAAAAAACATTGGTGAGTAAGGATAATGCAATTAAGACATGCGATATTTTGAAAGTCAATCAACTATAATTATGTTAGCTAATTATTTCCCACAACCGATTGCATTAGAAACATGAGAAATAATGGAGAATAAATGGAATAACAGTCCCTCCAGCCATCTACAAGTGGGAGATGAAAATAACAAAACAGAAAATCCACGCCTGCTAAAAGTTCACAACAAAATGACAAATAGATGTCATTTGAAAATGTACGGATACCTTATGCCGGTTAGATTTGTTACAAAATTTAAATTTTGTGCATGCATTTGTTAAAACATAAAACATTGAAATAGCTTTCAAAACTAGCCCTAAAATTCCAACAAATTTCGATTCAATACTGAGAGATGCTTATTATTTGCATCTTATTTTCGCCAACTCCAATTTTTCACATAACTACCAGCGTTCTAATTTTAACTAAATTTTAGAAAAAGCATATTTTACATCAGATAGAGTTCATATGCCAGAATATTCAGCATTAACCTGTGTGCCCTAATCAGAATCAAGGCTCCTGCCAGGGTATATCAACCATTAATGATTAGAAGCTGCAAATGTAACATCATTCATATGTTTTGTTAAGCATGAAATTATAAATTCAATGCCCTCATGACAGGGTATATCATCTAGGAGATGAAATGCTGATAAGACATTGAAGGAAGTACAAGCAGTTAAATGTATCAAAAATAACCTCTAGAGCAGCAGTTGCGTCTCGAATTGCAGCATTAGGTTTCTTCATCTTGATAAAGACCGATGCTGCAGATGGAATAATGACCTAGATGATTCATAATAGAAAGATATTGCCACAGAAGTATTGTACAAGTGGTGCAGAATTCACACTTACCTCTAGTAGCATACATAATTGCTGATGTTGGGTTCAGCAATATTGCCTCTGTGAGATGCTCAATAGCCTCGTCGAGTCTCCCTGTTTGTTAGTTAAAACAATTGTTGTCAGCCATAATCTACTATAAGAAATAAAATGCCATTTAAAATACTTAACACCTTCTGAAATTGCCTCCATGGACTTTGCCTTGGCCTCTTGAGAAGCATCACGGTTTTCATCAGTGACTTCAAGAGATGGATCTCCCATCTACAAAAAACGACCAAGGCACATGTCAATATTGATACTGCAATAGCAAGCATAAGAAGCACAAAACATCCAACGTCATTTACTTTTTGGGGAGGATCATTATCAGCTTCAACAATTTCTCCCTCCAACTCAACATCTGATTCAATAATTTCATCATCAGATTCATGATCTACTGGAGGGGAACCTTTTGCATCAACATCATCCTCATCAAGATCTGTGTCTATTTCATCCACCACTGGAGCTTTCTGCAATGAATACAAATCATGAAATTTGTGAGTTCGGATCTCAAGTGACAAAGGAAAGAGATCTAGTAAAAAAAAATAAGATCAGATAAAGTCCCTGTATACACACCACAGATACAAGCAGAGGAAAAAAAACTATCACTTAGAAGTTTGATGAGATATTAAACTTTAGATGGAACAAATATATAGTGGAATTCTCTAGATACCAGGGATAGCACCAAAGGATTCCTGAAGAAGAAAAGACATATAAATTGTTTAGGTGACCCAAGCTTATTTCAAAATATACAAGATTGAGAATCTCACAAATATGCAATAGTATTTCATCATTCGAGTAATTATTTCTCATCCAGTATCCATTTCCTCCTTAGCCACCTTTTGTTGCCATTGAGCAACAGCCAACACTTGCCACTTGTTCCACCCTCCTCTCCTTCCACCTTCTATGATGATAGAAGATGGAGAAGAAAAGCCTGATGTAATGTTGATGCTGATACAAGTGTGTGCAGCATGTGATGTGCAGGTTACTGAATGTGCAGTTTAGATTAGATCCCCTTCTAAATCCACCAACCGCAAAAGCTGCTAAGGCAGCAATTTTTTAAACCATAGTATATTATTCTTTGATCATGGTTGTCCCAGATATTTAATCAAGGAAATATCACTAGTAACTGTATTTTATTAAATTTAGCTGTAAAAGATTATATTTGACTAGAAATAGGCTGCTTACGAATTAATATTTATTGTTCTAGTGTTTTATGGAATTTATGAAAGTGCTAGGAAGCGAATTTCCATTATGTAAGGATCCAGATAGCAAGATATATTGCAAATATAGACTTTGTCGACACATTTAGGATTTATGTTAACTAAGGGGTTGGCACTGTGTTGTTTTACATGGCCATGCCATTATACGGGCTTCAATTGTAATTGAGCAGGAATCTCCTTTGATGAAATTGTTTTTAACTTGTCACTCAATCGTTCACTTCCTCTCTCCTCGCTCATACTGCAGTGATAAAAAACATCAATGCATTGTATGATTTAAAGTGACTAGAAAGGTAGATATGATTTCATAAAGGGCATTTATTGAAGAACTGGATATCAAATTGCTGGTAAAACAAGCAAACCCAATTTCCCAACCCTCTTAAAAGAGTAGTCACTTGGCGTGTTTAGTTCAATTTTGATAGGAAAAAACCTGATTATGGATCGACAATGAAAATTTATATTCATCGCGTGTATACTGTGCATCATTATCACATAAACTGGCGCAAAATAACAACTAATGTGTTCACAAAAGCAGTTGCCTGTTTTAATTGAAAGGGGAGAAATTGTGAATCTAGCAGTAAAACGTACATCGATCAATCTAAAGAAGAAAAGGCAAGGAATAGGGTTTTCTAGGATACCGCAGCAGAAGACGCCCCAATACCGTAAGCTGCAGCCGGAAGCTCCGCGCCCAAACTAAATGCAAGCAAGAAGTGCACGCGTGAGACGCAAATATGAACAAAGAAAAGTATAGACTCAAAACCGATGAAGATAATAGAAGAGAATACTGTTTTACCTTTCAAGGTAGTCACGGAAGAAAGAAAGGGAAGGGTCGGCGAGGATGGCTGGATCCTTCTTGCATTGCTCTACGAAGAAGCGCAGCTCCTTCACCTTGGTCGCCTCCATGGAGGTTCGATCGCCTCAAGATTCGAGAGGAAGAGGAAAGGGCAGCGGAAGTAGCGAGCAGTGGTCTGTTTGGCCCTTTTATCGTGTGCTCCAGCCCCTAGCGGCTTCTAGTAGCTTCCGAGGGTGGGCTTTGGGTGCGGGCTAGCGGTCGAGCCTAGAGGGAGACAGACCGCATTGGGAATTTGGGACCCACTTTTGACATTTCCAAGACGACAATTACATCACTATAATATTACTATATAAGTAGAAAATTAAAAAGACGCTATTTTTTTATATTGTAAAAAGAATATTTCTTTTGAAAAACTATTTAAAATAATATTTTATTTATTATTTAATTCTTAAAATACTCTTGATTCCACTTGGAAGCTATTTTATATAAAATAGCATCATCTTAAAATTTTAAAATTGTATAAAATACAATTCTAAAGTCGAATAATTTTAGCAATTTGAATCAAAATAATTCTAAATAACTCCATCATTATCTCCCATAATATTGCTTCTTCCAATTCGAAAAAGTTTAATATATGAATTGTCAATAATAATAATAATATTTCTTCAACACTTATAATCTATTAACCTAAATAGTGCAAATAATAATGAAAAAGATATATGAATTTTATACTAATTCTAATCTTAGTTTTCTTCGTTTTTATTTTTATTTTCATGTAGAAGGTTATTTAGACATTTGAGGGTCTCTAATGTAGGTTCTAATCTTAGTTTCATGAAGAAGATATATGAATTTTTTTTTCTAGAAGAAGATTTTAATTTTGCTGGTAAAAGGTGATTCGTTTACTCTTAGCACCCCTATCAATCTGTCCCAGGATCAATATTGAGGAGCTTAATCTTAGTTTTTCCTGAAGAAGATTCTAATCTTAGTTTTTTTAATGTAGGTTAATCCGTGCAAAATGTCTCGTCAATACGATCTAATGAATTGATAAATTTTGATCATAACATCCATCTTAGGATTATTTTGATTCAAGTAAATTTGGATGGCCAGATTCTATTCTCAGAATAAATTTTAATAAATAAATAAAAATAATTTAATATGAAATTAAATATAAAAAAATATAATTTAGTATAAAATAAATAAGAAAGAATATAATTAGAGTTAAATATTTTTAATAATGATATTAAAAATTATAAAAAAATTATAATAGATTTATATATTTTTATACGTTAAAAAATTAATTTAATATAAAAATAAATAAAAAAATATAATTTAATATGAAAATAAATAAGAAAAAGAATATAATTTAATACTAAATCCTACCGATTATAATCCAGTCTTAAAATCCCTGTCACCAGCCTACGAGAAATATCAATTCTTGTTAAATGCTTCCTTGGAAGCGTTCATGGAGATCTCAATTCAATCCCTCCTCCTGCATTTCCTCTTCCTCCCTTGGTTTTGATCCCATCCAAACCACCCCCGCTCAACTCCACTCGATCCCTCTCGATTCTCGATCCTACGCCCATCTTCTCACGTCTCTCTGCGCACAAGCGGTCTCAGTTAACGCCCGCCACCTGTTCGACGAATTGCCTCTGAGGAACGCCTTCACCAACACCTGCAAGGCCATCCATGCCCGCATCGTCAAGCATGGGATCCGCCTCTCCGCTGCCGTCGGGAACGCCCTCGTCGACCTCTACTCTAAGTGCGGCCACCTCTGCTACGCCACGAGGGTCTTCGACCGCCTCCAGGAGCGAGAACCGGCCGCGTGGAACTCCCTCCTCTCTGCCCACTCGCGTAGAGGCTGTCTGGAAGAGGTTCTGTGTTCTTTCCGGTCGATGCGATCCGCTGGCGGGCTGCCGGATCAGTTCGGCTTCGCTATCGCTCTCTCCGCCTGCACCCGCTTGAAGGATCTTGATTTCGGCACGCAGGTGCACGGGGTCATCTTGAAGACTGGGTTTGAGTCCAACTCTTTCTGCGAGGGATCGTTGGTCGATATGTACTCGAAATGCGACCGTGTTGTTGATGCCAGCAAAGTGTTTGAGAGAATTGCCAGTGTTGATACTGTTTCTTGGACGAATATGATTGCCGGCTATTCTCGTGTTGGCATGTTCAATGAAGCAGTTGCGTTGTTCTCGCATATGATAGAGAAAGGTGGAATGCCCGACCGGGTTGCATACGTCACCGTTATGACTGCACTTTTGAGTTTGGGAAGGGTTAACGATGCAGAATCTATATTTTGGCAGATGCCATTACTAAATGTTGTAGCATGGAATGTGATGATCTCAGGTCATTGTCGAAATGAACATTTTGCTGAAGCTCTTAGTTTCTTTGAAGAAATGAGAAGTAGGGATGTAAAGCCTACTCGATCGACACTAGGAAGTGTGTTGAGCGCTGCTGCCAACCTAATGGCGCTGACTGATGGTCAACAAGTGCATTCTGAGGCAATTAGGCTTGGTTTGGACGCAAATGTATTTGTTGGAAGTTCTTTGGTCAACCTATATGCTAAATGTTCTCGAATAGAAGATGCAAGGACAGTCTTTGATTTTTTGGACGAAAGGAATACAGTCATGTGGAATGCAATGCTCAGTGGATATGTTCAGAGTGGTGATGTACAAGAAGTCATGCCGTTGTTCTTTCAAATGAGAAGACTTGATTTTGAACCTGACGAGTTCACTTTTGTCAGTGTTTTCAGTGCTTGTGCTTGCTTGGAAAATCCTAGCCTAGGTAGGCAGTTACATTCTTTCACAGTCAAAACTAATTCCATAGCAAACTTGTTTGTGGGTAATGCAATCTTAGATATGTATGCTAAATGTGGAGAAATCAACGATGCAATGAGGCAATTCAAGCATTTACCTTACAGAGATATTGTTTCATGGAATGCAACCATAGTTGGACTCGCCAGTAGTGGGAAAGGGGACTATGCATTGGATATGTTCCAAAGGATGACGATGGATGAGGTTGAACCCGATGAGATATCCTTTTCCAGTGTTTTTAGTGTTTGCTCCAATCTACATGATTTCGAGAAAGGAAGGAAAATTCATTGCCTAGCTATCAAATCAGGTTTGAGCTCAAATCTCTATGTGGCAAGCTCACTTGTAGACTTCTATGCAAAACTCAGTGAAATTGATGCTGCCAAGAGAGTGTATGCTCAGATGGATTTAAGGAGCATTGTCACAACAAATGCTCTGATTGCTGGTCTTGTCCAAAATCATATGGAGGAGGAAGCATTAGAAATGTTTAAGCATATGCAGGTTGAAAACTTGAAGCCATCTGAGTTCACCTTTGCAAGCATTCTTCCCTCTTTTGCTTGTCCTTCAAGATCAATCATGGGTAAACAAGTGCATTGCCACTTGCTCAAATCTGGCCTCTTATATGATAGTTCGTTTCTGGTGATCTCACTTTTAGACATGTATTTGAACTCTAGGGAAGTTGAAGACGGCAAAAAACTCTTCTGGGAGATGCCCGATGAAAAGAGCATGGTTTTATGGACAGCAATAATTTCAGGGCATGCACAAATTGGTTACAGTGATGATGCATTGCTTTTCTTTGGCAGTATGCATAGCTACAATGTTAAATCCGATGAATTCACTTTGGCTAGTGTTCTGAGATCTTGTGCCGACTTATCTGACTTATGTTATGGCCGACTGGTGCACAGCCAAATCAAACGCACTGGTTTTAGTTCATACAAACACACAAGTAACGGTCTCATAGACATGTATTCCAAGTGTGGGGATGTGGAAGCTTCTTTTCTAGTGTTCCAAGAGTTGGAAAACAAAGAAGACATTGTCTCATGGAATTCCATGATTGCCTGTTTTGCAAAGAATGGGCACGCAGAAGTGGCTCTGGAGCTCTTCCAGCAAATGGAGCAATTACAGATTCAACCCGATGACATTACCTTTCTTGGTGTCCTTACAGCTTGTAGTCATGCAGGCCTAGTCACCGAGGGCCACCATTACTTTCATACGATGAGCACATACTATGGAATCACCCCAAGAGTAGATCACTACGCTTGCATGATAGATATCCTTGGTCGTAGTGGTTATCTAAAAGAGGCTGAGGAGCTTATTAATAGGTTGCCTTTTGACCCTGATGGTGTTATCTGGGCAACATTTCTTGCAGCCTGCAGAAAATATGGCGATGAAGTCAGTGGCAAAAGAGCAGCAGATAAACTCATCGAATTGGAACCAGTAAACTCTTCTCCCTATATATTACTTTCAAATATATATTCTGCATCTGGTGATTGGAGTGGTTCTAAGATGGTAAAAAAAGAAATGAGAGAAAGAAGAGTGAAGAAATCTCCTGGGATCAGTTGGGTTAATGTTGGAAAAGGAACTGTCTCTTTTGTGGCAGGTGACAAAATGCACCCGGATGCTATCAGAATATATGACACACTAACTGATCTGACAACAGAAATGAAAGAAGATTACACTGATTTACTTGAAGTTTTTGGATGATATCCTACTTCGATTTTTGTAGTGATGTCCCAAATATCAGTTCTCCCTGTGATTAGGAGAACATGTGGAAGGAGAATTTCAACAGAATGTGGATGAAAGACGAAGAATATGTATGGTGTTTTTATTTGGAGGGGATACTAGATGGTGATATGGAGATATTTGTTTGTTTCTTCAGAAGCAGCATCTGCAAGTATCGTCTTACTGCTTCAAGTGCTTCTCATCGCATGAACATACAATGCATGTCTTGTAGCCACCTTATTCAATGGCTTTGAAAAAACACGGTACAATGTATATGGAATCATTCGAGCCATAGACCAAGGAAGAAATCATCGTCTTTGAATATGACTAATGATACATGGACATCATTTCATTTGGGCCATTACAAATCACTACAGGAATATGAAAAGAAACAGTGAGCTGAATGAGATGTACAAAGACTAGTTTCTTATTGTTGGGTTTGGAAGGAAGACATAGAATCGGCATTCTTGCCTTGCAATGTTATCCCGACGTAGGCACATGCCACTTGATAGCCGAGATGAATCCTTGAGCTACAATGCTTCCTGTATCAATGTGATTTAAGGAAACTGAGTTTTCACAACATTTTATAGTAATCAATGGCATTTACGGTGACGCTGCCCTCTGGCTATTTGAGGATTCTAGTCGGTTAGGCGAACTACTGAGTGAACGTGCTTGAACGAGTTCATCTTGCAGCTCCTCAGTCTCTGTACACTCTGAAACATGTCATAAAATGAGATATGCAAGTAACAAATAACAAAACTCAGTCTAAATATAGTTCCTCTTCGAAGATCTTAATCTGTAATTTAATAAAAGCGAGACAAACTCATTCATGTTCAAAACTTTGTGATCTTTCTAGTTGACAATGGCTTGCATAGGCCTTGTCTACTAGTTTTAGTGAAGTAGCTTTTAGGAATAGGAATGGTGTTGGAAAAGTATACAGACGAAAGCAAAAATTACCTCATAGAAGAAGTGCTAGAAAGATGGGTTTTGCACAATATTTTAAGTAACTTCAAAGAATATAATCCATATGTAATTTCAAGGGAACAGAGGATTACCAAAGAGAGATTTGATACTTGGCTTCCTCAACTTGCCCTTCTTCTTCAGTTCAGCTAAAACCGAAAACAAACATAATGATAAGAATGAACACAAACGCGGAGTCTCAAGAAAAGATAGGACCATTTTACAGACTAATACATATGATAAATATCAAATATAGTTCTTAAAACTTCTTAAATTTAAATGTTACGATCCTATGATTTGAAGTTAGTTGCATAATGCTGAAGTTCAATTCTTCAAGCTGATAAAAACAGTATATACATATAACACAATCAAACACAAGAAATCATTATAAGGAAATGAACAAAGTTGACATCTTATAATTATACCAAAAAAAAAAGAGATAGAGAGAGAGAGAGAGAGAGAGTAATTTATATGTAAAAAAGATGAATTACTCATTCCAGGCACTTCTCCATCATTGACTATTTCAAAGTTTTTATATGTGTATCCCATAAAGTTCAAATCCTTGGATGAAAGCATCTGCAACAGTATAATCACAAGGTAATGGAATGAGTATTTTAGGTTTTATATACTTTAAATTCATAAAAAATTATGGTAAAAGTTCTTCTTCTACCTTCCTCCATGGGCCTGACTTTGATGAAGATTGAATTTGGCTGCCAGACTGCAAAAGTTTAACAGGGAAGGGCATGCATATTAAAGTTTAGAAGATCCAATTGTTCAAACAGAATTCACTATACAAGGTACCTCTTCGAACTTTTCGAAGTTTTGGGTGTCCAGTTCATCTTTCACTTCAGGTATAAACGCAGCCTCCATTTCGTAAAGTTTGTCCCACTCAACACCATTGAACCAAGGGTGTTCCTGATGCAGCAAAACTATCCCTTATTATAACCTCTTCCATCGACTCCTTTTAAACTTATACACGACCAAAAGCCAACCTTTATCTCATCAGCACCTTTCGTGCCAAGTCGTTGTTCAACGTTGCACAAGAGTCTACTGATTAAGTCTTCCGCTTCGGGAGATAGTTTTGCTTCTTCGGGGAACTTTAGGTGTGTTCGCCAATTAACTATCTGCATATATTAGTCCAACACACTAATTAAACTCTTGAACTATATTTGTCATGTTGATTTTTGTTATTATTTTCGTTAAGTGCCCTACCTAGGAGAAAATTCAGCTTCAGCCACTGAGTAAGAGTAGATACTAGATAGCAAAGATATAAGGAATAAGAGCAAACCTTTCTGCAGGTTGCCATAGGTTCATCAGAATAAAATGGAGGATAACCGATAAGCATTTCATACATGATGGCTCCTAGTGACCACCTATGAGAAGGTGAACAAAGAAGGTCACCATCCGATGCGAGATGTGAATTGGCGAAAAAAATGAAGCAAATTGTCTTACCAATCACATTCCACCCCATAACCCTTCTTCAGCAGGACTTCTGGAGCAATGTAGTCAGGTGTACCAACCGTAGAGTATGCCTGAAGAATTCATAGCAATGTTAAAAGGATGCTAGATCTTAGATACTCGAGTGATAGAGGAAATACAACTTTGCATTGTGTGCAACGGAACAACCGGCTTGAACATACAAGAAGAAGAAGAATGCAAACACACAAGAAAAGTGACGAGAATTATAGTATGGTTCGACCTGAAGCCACCTCTACGTATAGAATTCAATTATATGATGTTACAAAGAACCTGGATAAGCCACTGCTTAAACTATGTGCCAAAAGTACTCAAATATGAACGATAAGTAGCTCGTTATATTTATTGTATATAAAAACATATAAGTATCAATACCAAAAAGCTGTGAAAAGGCATTTTATCGATATAGTCTTAATCTGATGATTCTTAGGCACAGTTCAAGTTTCTTACCAATGACCTCCTATTCTTTTGCCAGTGCTCTAGCTGCTCCTGTTGAGTGCGTTTCGGTAAAGATGGCTGTTCACTGAGTTGAGGAGAAGAACTAGAGTTCCTTCCACCATTAGTGTCCTTTTCTTGCAAATTTGGGAAATAACAATGCAATGGCTTACACAGTCCAAAATCTGAAAGCTTAAGGTGGCCATATCTATCTAGTAGTAGATTATCAGGCTTTATATCCCTGAAAAGCAAATTTTACGTGCTGAGCTGATTAGAAAAGACGATAATTCTGATACATATCCATGTTAAGCTTGTGATAACCTGTGAATGTAATTGTGCTTATGAATAGACTCAATAGCTAAAACTGCTTCACCAATATAGAATCTAGCTTCATCCTCGGTCAATGTATCCTTTCGCATAAGCAATGTCATCATATCACCACCAGGTAGATACTCCATAATCAGATACAAGTAGTCATTGTCTTGGAAGGAGAAGTATAGCTTCACTATACAATTCCTATCGACCTCAGCTAGAAGATTCCTTTCGGCTTTAACATGCTCAACCTGGCCTCGACGTAACATTTCTGATTTCTTAAGCTTCTTCATTGCATACGCATTACCAGTGTCTTTCTCCCTACAAACCCAGACCTGCAGGATGTTTTCCACAAGGAGTTACATGTACATCATTAGCCAGTTTAGTTTTTCAAATGATCAAAGGGGATGGCAGTTATCACATAGGAACATTCGAAAAACATCAAAAAACAAAAAACATCCTTTATAGCATACCTCCCCAAAAGCACCTTTCCCTATCATTGTGAGTAGTTCAAAGTCATCCACTCCCATTCTGTGCCTTTGAAGACGCATATACTCCGTCTCCTTCTTCTCGAGGTTCTTAAGAAAATTGAGTTGTTCTTCTTCCGAAACATCAGAATCAGCTAGCTTCTTTTCCAGATTACATCGTCTGTAAAACATCAAGTTCTGGTTGAATATTCATGTAAGGAATTCAATTCAAAACAAGAAGAACATTCACTATTGTTGAATGACACAAGAACTTGCATTTGATTAGGATCCACTTTTGTACAAACCAATAAGTTCTACTTCAATCAATCAAAATCAGAAACTCTGCATCAATTTATTATACAATAAACAAGAGAATCACATTCCTTTTTGTATCAAAGCCATATATATATATATATATACCTTTCCTTGCGTTCTTGCAAATTTTTCATCTGCTCCTTGTAATGATTTTCTATGTATTGTTTGGCTGCAGCTGCCCTTTGCCTCGTAGCACTGGAATGCTCTTCTTCATAACTCTCATCGACGCCATTCAGTCCCTGCTCTTTCTTCTTTGAAACCTTTTCCCTTTGCTGGAGTTTCTGCAGCCAACTCCTAGCCGAATCCATTACCGGAGGCGTAAACAAGATCAGTATGAACTAGCACGAGAAATTCGAGCGTTCATTCTTCCTAAACAAAACTGTTTCTTCCGTCCCTGTAAATGTATTCATTCAACAAAGCATTAGGTGATTCAAAGGGTCGAAAAGAGGAGCGCAGGAGGCTACATAATGGACGTAAAGAAGAGAAGAAGATGAGAAGGAGGGAATTGAAATGGAGGGCAAAGACTTCGGGGGAAGAATCGATGGGAACCGCAGGGAGGAGAATTAGGAAGGAAAATAATATGGGAGGAGGGGAAAACAAGGCACAGGACAGCCATTTTGATCTATACATGAAATTTTCAAAATTTTAGCCTTAATTTTTCTATTAAAAAAATAAAACAAAATGTTGTATCACATTTTCTTAGAAATTCTTGAATATGAAGATTGCAATTTAGGAAATATTGTATAACAAAAATAGAAAATATTAATAAAAAATTAATATATATATCTAACTTCTAAAATTTTTTCTCCATCCTCCATTAGAGAATTTTCTCCTTTATCAATAAATATAATATCTTATTTACTCATTTATAATTTATCAGCTTCCAATAACTTGGATGGTAAAAAATATCTGAGATGAATATAATCATCCATTTTGCTACAATGAAATTTGGTACAACTTTGACTAAAGCCCCCATATTTCAAGCATCAAATTATTATTTGATTTTTTTTTAAAAAAATAATAACGATAAAATTATTATGACCATCACTTAGAGTAATGAAAATAATCTCCTACAGACCAAAAAAAAAAATTACCAGAGATAAAATTATGACTCAATGTAAATTATGAATTGATATGCTCACACATAGTTATTTAAGATGTAAAATATTCAAAAATACATAAGTGCTATGGGATATGAGACGTACGCCACAAAACGAGACGCATGCTTTACCAAAATAAAACCTCCTAGGTATAAATTTTACAATTCAATATATAAAAGAATTTATGCTAAAATATTTCACTAAACAAACTATAATTATAAAATATTAAATAATAATATAAATATAAAATACACTAACAAATAAATAAATATAGATAATTCAATTTTTTTTAAAAAATAAATATCTAAATCATTAAAATCTTTCTCATATTCCTCAATCATATGATTATTATCGTCACCAAATATTTCAAATTTGTATAACTGAATCTTTATTGATTTCCTTCCTTCTCTCACAAGGCGCACACTTAAGATGCAAGACACTCACCTGACTGCGCTTTGTGCCTAGGCGCAGCGAAGCTAGCAAATTTAATAACTAGGCGACAACATAATTAATCGATCGAAGTCAAACCCACAAGAGATTCATCTAAAATCACGATGTTTATGCATAATTGCTACGACTTGTGCTAATCTGTCAGATACACAGTAGGCAACACAGGTATATTTGAATTGGATGAACATAACAAACATAATTGAGTAAACATAAAATTAGTATCTAGTGGATGCTTCACATTTTGAATTAGCGAAGGTAATCCGTCGACCACTCCTGCAAGTGATTATTTTCAAGAGAATATTCACACATCAGATCGAACGAACATTTTGAGCATGGAGGAGCTTTCATGGGTTTCTGAGGGCGGCCATCCTCTTCTCAATATCATCAAGCTCCGTGCTGCTAAACACCATGTGTGCATTAAAAACATAACGTCGGGATATATCACAGAAAGCCGAAGAAAAAGCATCAAGTTCCAATTGAATTGTGTAGTAGAAGAAAATTCGTTGAAATATAAATACAATTATCGATGTCATCGAGCTGTGTTTATCCAAACTATTAAATTCAGCTACATAGTTAGCCTTAGGTTGGTTCTAGGTAATGTTATATGACTAGTAATTTGACAAGAAGATGAGCTGATGTTTGTAGTATAAAAAGAGTTCAAAAGGGCATCAGAAGGGCAAACCTCTCGGCATTTTGAGCATTCTTCTGTGAGATTCTTCCTTTTGGAGCAGATGACAACTGCAAGGATGTTTACACGTCAAAGTCTGAACTTAGATTAGGAATAGCCACAAAAATTATCAGCCACCAAAGATACCAACCTGAGATGCAACGTCAACACCAATTTCATCCAACACCTAAGAATATGAAAGAAATTCAGAAGAAATTGAAAGTTAGCAATATGGATAATCTGAAAAAATCTATTGGAACAGCACAGAAATTGCCTGATTCTGGTAGACTTAAAATACCAAAAAGAAATAAAGCATACCTGACTTGTCAGGTCTTCAATTTCATCTTCAGCCTCATCATTGTCTAAAACTTCATCGATGGAGTCTGACATCATCTCACTCTGAACTCGAAAGTGAAAGTTAATGATATAAAGGCATCAAATTCATGCCTACTTTGGTTACTATGAAAATGCTTATCCAAAGAGAAAGATGGAAGGAATGCAGAATGACCAGGACAGAAACCCAGTGAAATTTTAATTTTTATATCAAGAATCAAACACTACAAACAGTTTAGTAGGAAGAGGATATCACCTACATTTCTGAATCTATCTAATTTGAGAAAACAAACAAAGCCTAAGAAGAAATAGATAAAACAGAGAAGGCTTTCATATAGCTTATCAGGAAAAGACACTTTGGAACTAAATTCAATTTTGGTACTTTTAGTAAATTCTTCATTTGGAGCTATAGAAACTAGGATAACCCTGGCAACAGTAATCTGATTACTTTCATAACCTACCCAAATAATAAGTTGTCAAAGGGGAAATTACAGTTTGATTTCTCCAAACAAGAATTGGAGTTGAAGTCTCTGACTGATAATTCATGGACGATATCTTTCTGTCAAAATCTTATTGCAAAAATTGTTGAGGAGTAATTAGCACAAGGTATGAATAAAATGTTCTGTTCTATTCTTCTATGTACATTTCACCTGGTACACCACACTGTACTGCCTGTCCTGACTGCAAAATGATAATTTTTTATCTTCAAACGCAAGGCACAATGACTCAAATCAAGGGATACAAGATGGTATTCATTCCTATACTGAACATATCGCATTGTAAAACAGTGTCAAGGCAGTCTACTTAAAAAAGGGTGGTTCACCTACTGGTCATTCCTTGGGCAAGTAAATACTGCCCTTACAGCCAATACGGTATTTCAAACCCTGAGGACAACAACTATGCAACAAAAAATAGAAGTGGGGATTCTAAATTATTAAACAAAGAATCGATCGTATCAGAAAAAAAAAAAAAAGAGAGCATACCGTCATATCCATTTGGGCCGACTGTCTTTGAAATTCTTGCATAACCTTGATTTGCTTTGCAGGCTCCATTTGCTGCAGAAAACAAATGGCATTATAAGAATAAAACCTTTCTAGACACCACAACAGATATGATTTGGACATCTGTTACCATAGTGAAATGGACATAGTTTAATTTTCTACAAATGCCTTAAAAAGTCAGAAGTTTTTCTAGACCTTATTCATTGCTCCCATTGCCTTGCTTGCACCTTCCATGCCAGCAGCAACTGAGGTGGTGGCATACATCGCCTGAAAAGTTAATAATAAACTTTAATCATCAAATTCATGTTTTATCAAAGATTTAGATAACTAATAGAAAAAGAGTTGTTCTTACCTGTGTGTGAGTTGCTATACCCCTCATCTGAGCTCGGCTACCTTGTAAATTTGAGATTTGTTGCCTTAAACGGATAAGCTGACGGGCTAAAATTTTTGTTGCGGCCTGGAAAGGATGTCATTAGGGAAATGCAACTATCATTTTCTAGATCAGAAGCTGCTTCTCTGCTGACCATGATAAACATATTTTAAGAATCGTTAAAAGAAGTCGATGTCCTTACATCATTTCCAGTTTTTGCAGTCCTTTTTATCTCAGCAACAAGTCTTTTTTCCTGTCATTGTTCAAGCTTGGGTCAGGGTTTTGTTAATCATCACTTTTAGAGTACTTTAAGAAAAACCTATTTGGCTAGGTTCGATAGTATTAGAGTAAATTATTTTATTATATTAAATTATAGGTAACACTATAATAATATATTTCGATTATTATTCACCACATATGATAATAGAAAAATAATAGAATTAATAATAATATATTTTTTTTTTTTTTTTTTTTTTTTTTTTTTAATAAATAATAGATTATAATAATATAATGTATATATATATATTATAAGTGTATTTAATATTAATATAACATACTATTATAATATATTATAATAATGTTTATAATAAAATAAATCTTGTGTAATTGTATTATTATATGATACTCAGGACTCTTCATCTACCCCTACCACTCTAGGAACACTATAACCCTATTGATCACATGTAAAAATTTTTAGAAATAGTCAGGTCAACACTTGGATCCAGATCCATATCAGATACCATTTTTCAGAACAGTAAATTGGCATTGGTTGATTTAGTTTCAAGATCAAGATTTTTACAAAAACTTTGCGAGAGAAAATTTATTAAAGCAAAGGCCAATTCAGTCAAACCAGGTGGGGGAACATACTTCCAACTGCAATGCTCCAATCTCCCTCTCAATGCCTAACAAAATCAAACAGAGATGGTTGAACATGCTTTCGCATGAGAAATAATAGAGCAAATCACACATGAATATCCACACTAACTGTACACGCATAAAGAAAACTGAAGATTAATTATTATGTCTAGTGGAAGTGGATGCGCGTGCACACAAGTGCCAATAGCATTCTTATCTTCATCGCAAAGGTTCAGACCGTGCACAGAACTGTTATAAAAGGAAAGTCACCAAACTGTATCTAAGCTATGTCCTAAATTATGGGATTGAAGCAAGCAAAGTACTGATGTGAATCTATACCGTAAAGTGCAAAGGAGCAATCTATTTTTAGCCCAATCTGCTTAATTAGTAACAGTGATCACAATTTCATGCACAAATTGCTTGTACAAAAGAACATCTTAACCATGAGTTTAGACGCTTAGCCATAATATGGTGGTCTGTGCAAGTGGATCAAGTTTCATTGAAACAGAATGTCTATTGGTACCTTCAGATTTACAGAAATAGCAGTTGAAATCAAATATAATGTGTTAAACTTGATTAGCTATCTACTTATTTCAAAAGCTAGAGCAATTTAGGAACGAGACCTATTTATATCTACATTTAGATTTATATAATGGACCACCGCACTTGTATATGTAGGACTAATGAGTGGGCTTCCATGTTTCAACATACCCCTCTCACGCCAAATATGACTCAAGGGTATGTAAGGACCTTTTTACACTGGTAGAATTCAAACCTCAAACCTCCTCTAATATCTTATTAAAGTTGATTGGCTAACCACTTACCATAAAAGCTTCAACCAATAAGGGAAGCAACCAATTTATATTTATACCTATATAATTGATCATAACACTTATCCATGTTGAACTAATGAGCGTGAAGCCTCCTAGCTTCAACAACGTGCATGTGATAAAAATACATGACATCCATGTGACGAAAAACATAAATACACGTTTCGATCATATCTAAAAACAATTTACTTGTATTATTTAAAAAGAATAAAGTTGAGAAGTCTTAAATGTCTAACACCTTTAGCTAGTGCATCTTTAACATTTACTAGGATGATAAAAATAAAATATTAATTATCAAGGAGGCTACTTCCCAAGAAAACTCACGACAAAAACATCTTAAGGATCATGGTTATTTGAGGTGTGAGGCACCCAAAAGTGCATTGGTGTTGTGGGGCCTTAGGCACTAGGCGTAAGGTAGGGCGCACGGCTTACCGAAGTAAAGCGCTTTGAGTATAAATTAAAATTAAAACATATATAAGAAATTTCTGCCAAAAGATTTCAACTGGCTGAGATTTATAAAGAAAAACAAAATAATGAAAATTCTAAACTAATTTACAATTTAAATTTATAAGGAATGAAAAAACAAAATCATTAGAATGTAAATTCTAAACTAATTTACAATTTGATTTTGCGAGACAAAAAAAAACGATAAGAAAACTTATGAACTTAAATCTGTGAGGAAAAAAGCATGCCGTTAAAACGAAACAAAAGGAGAAAAGCAAGAAAGTGTAGCCCAATCTAGAAGACCGATATTGATGTTCTAGGCGAGAGAAGAGTTCCGTTTGAGAAGGGAGGGGAGGTTGATGCTGATTTTTAGGGGAGAGGAGAGTCATGCAAATGAAAATAAGTTTGCAAGGGACTAAAGGGCATCTCCAACAATCTCCAATGGTTAGAGCTCTATATGAGCTTTTTTGTAATCTCTAATATGTTACCTGAATGCACATCAAAAACATAAAAACCTACCACACTCTCCACAATCATAAAACTTCCCTATAACTTTTTTGGACCCTGCATTATCAACTTTTTTGTGCATCATTAATTACTGACCCTGCTCACATTGTTAATTTTGAGATGAAAGAGCAGGTTTGAAATTTCACTACCGCTGTTAAACTACAAACCTCAAACCTTGTATCTATAACAGTTAGAGCTTTTTTCTTTAGCTTTTTCATTTCACAAACCTCTTTGAAAACCTCCCGTTGGAGATGCCTTAAGGGAGATTGATGTTCATTTTCTAAGAGAGAGGAAGAGTTAAGCAAGAAAATATGCCGCGTCCATGCAAGTTAATGCAACCTAATTAATTTAAAGGGTATTTACAGGTATGGGCTGGAATTCTTAAAAAAAAAATTAAAATTTCAATAAAGCAGGAAAATGGTGTCTTAAGCGTGCCTTAACCTCACACGCTTAAGAGGGCTTCATTCAAGTGCTATGCCTGGATCAGTGTCCAGGCGCAAATGGCATGCCTGGCTGCGCCTTGCACCTAGGCGCAGCCAAGCATTCGCTTTTCACAACTATGTTAAGGATCATGCCTAGTGATAGGGTGCTTCTACATTGGTAATTACTCATACCTCACAACAGCATATTCCAAAGATAACAAGAAAAGTATTATTGAACTTTACCTTCATCAATGCACTAATTGATCTAAAGTCAAAGGGATCATTGGTTCCATTCTTTGTTAACTATTTAAGTTTGCCTACATCCAAGTATATTTCGTTTTCATTTCATTATCATTGTATTAGCCTATATTTACTGGTTATGGAACAAGCTAGATATAATCATATAGATAGCATCTATCTGTACCTTAAGCTACATAAACACTGCATAGGCAGATAGCATCTATCGCATTTTTATAAAGATAAAAAAAAATCTAAACAGAGTGAAATTACTTTCGAAATACCTTAAGCAACATAAAAATAATACCTCTGGTAGAGTTTGCAATCTCCCTCTTACTAGCTCGTAGAGCCTCTGCCGTCAAAACAAATTCAAATTTTACTAAGGTCATTCATCAAAGGGGGTAGTAGAAGATAAAATTTCAGCTTTTTTCTGTGGAAGATAAGGCAGAGCCTCGTAAAGCAAAATTCATCATCGAACACGACGGCTTATCCCTAGTATTAATTTTCTTTTTACATCAATCGGATATAACACCTCAATTTCGATCTAATGAAGTTCTGCAGAGTAATACAGAACGAATACAAATTCTAAAGACATAACAAACGGATCAATCCAACGAGAAGAAGGGAGGGGGATTCACCTTTGGCTGTGGGTTTCTTAGAGAAAATATTCATCTTTTCCAAAAGATTCGCCGATCGAAATCGGAGCAAAAATGAGGGAGAGCTGATGGGAGATTGGGCGTAGTCTACCACAGACCTATTCTTAGTCGCCGAAGAATCAAGAGGGGTTTTTATTTTACACCTGTCATTTTTTATAAAATACTGCCTTTCACAAAATGATTGCAATATTTTACTTTTTATATTCATTTTCAAAAATTATTTTAGACTCTATTATGGTCCCTTTTCAAAAGAGACCAAGTTCAATATCATAATTACAAATACCTCCTTTTCATTTTAGTTTTTTTCCAAAACTATTATATATTATAATAATTTTAGTTACGAAATTATTATAATTACAAATCAAAATAAAAAGTATTTGTCCTCCAAATATTGAATTTAGATTTTTTAAATTAAATTATATTTCATCATTTAATTAAAATAAATAGATAAAACATCATGAACCAAATGATATCCATGCCGTCCATAAATTTGGAGCCGTTAATTTAGATTGGATGGGTTATCCGTCAAATAATTTAAGTATATTAGATTGAACATATTTAAAAGCAGAACTAAAGGAGTTCGCATGTGTGAATTGTGGGTCTAGACAGGTAACTCATGACAGACTCAAGTTGGCCTTAGATTGAAATGGGAAAAAAAATCAAAATTGAATTATGAATTTAAACTGTTCCAAATCCTCCTCTATGGTTCATCCATCCACCGGTCAAGCCAGCCTCGATAAAGTCAAAACTTCACTAGAGTACCAAACAGCGACGGTCCTCATGGCAAAAGACGAAACGCTCGTCTTCAGTGTTACCATCAAATCGTTCATGATCAATACGAAAGGGATAAATTACGATTACTAGGAAAATTATATATAAAAAAAGTTGATGTGCAATCCTCGTCCACTCGTACCCAGCCTTCTTCGACGTCCCATCACTCGCTCTTTTGCTCTGCTTTACCATCACTCGTTTTATCCAAATTCCATGCCCACTTTGTGAAGGCATCAATCAACTCGATTCCCTCTTAACTCCTCCCCTGCCTTCCCAGCGAGGAGGAAGGCAGACATGGAAGAAGCGAATCAGAGAGCAGCTGCAACAGCAGCAGCAGAGGAGGCGGCGGCAAGCGTGAGCGTCGAGGAGCTCTCCAGGAAGCTCGACGAGTTTGCCAGGGAGAGGGACTGGGAACAGTACCACAGCCCCAGAAACCTGCTCCTCGCCATGGTACGTTATTCTCCTAGTGGTTGTTTAGAACAAAGACATCAACTCTGCATGCATGCATCTGAAACAGATCGGCGAAGTGGGAGAATTGGCAGAAATATTCACGTGGAGGGGGGAAGTCGCCAAGGGGCTGCCTCACTGGAAGGAGTCAGAGAAGGAGCATGTGGGCGAGGAGCTTTCCGATGTCCTGCTCTACCTGATAAGGCTTGCCGACGTTTGTGGGATTGACCTCGGAGACGCCGCCGGGAAGAAGATCGTGAAGAACGCGATGAAGTACCCCCGCCCTCCCACACCTCCTGAACCGTTCACTTAACTCTGCCTCCTCCTTCTGTACTTGTTCGTTTGACTTGTGCTTGTGTTAATAAATATATATGGTTGCAAGATATATTTGATAGTGTTGTGTGCGCGCTAGATTTCTGGTGGAACTGATTTAGGATCGATCAATCGACTAATGTTCTTGCACAAATAGAACGACATCAACAACTCGTTAGCTTCGTTACGAGGCTTCGCTTTTGATTATGACTAATCTAATGCGTGCATCACCCTTAAAAGTTCCACTGCGAACTACCCCCATTATAAAAAGATAATAGGGTAGACCCTTTACAATTATAGATTGAGTCAGGTTTGGATCGGATTATATATTTTTCGTATTCATATTCATTAGGTATCAGATATTTATCCGAATAATCATACTCATTAAATGATCGGATATCTCAGGGTCGTCTTTAGCCATAGGTCATTAAGGCCTATGCCTAGGGTCTCAATTTTTATTGGGGCTCATTATTTTTGATATATTAAACATATTTTTATTATATATTTTAAGGGAATGGAAAAGAATAGGGCTTTAATAAAAAAATTTACTTATATCATTTTTTACTCAAAATTATAGATTTTATAAAAATCTTATTATTGTTCTAATGGATAGAGTCATAGGAGACTCTCTTTTTAATATTTTAAATTTAATTTTTATTATGTATATTATTTTATAAGATCTAATGTATTCATCTTCAATATCTTTCAACTCTAGTCTTCTCTTGTTATATTTATTTTTTTTGGTAGTGACGTTTTCTCTCCGGGTTGGTAAGAACATGAATTAATTTTTTTTATCTATGCAATGCAAAATAAAAATATTAGTCTTTTTTCGAATTCCCCCTTTTCCCTTGACTAGCTCTCCCTCTTTGTACTTCTCTCGCTCGTTGATATTGGGAAAAAGAAATTACACCTAATGTTGTCACGTTGATCCGGTTGGTGCTACTATGCTCCTTGCTTGATTAAGTTCAAATGTTGAGGGATTCATCCATATTGTGTTCGATCAAAATAGAGGATTTTATTATTTTTGAGCAATAGTGAGTTAGATATTTTGCTTTTATTTATTTGTATTTACAGAAATAAATTTTTTGGCTTCCCTTTTGTTTATATTCTATCATTTACAACTATTTTGGTTTAGGTAATAAAAAATATGATTATTTTTTTTTTGTTCTGTGCATAAAATGACTTTTTTTTAACAAATGATAATAATATTGATCTCGTTATGATTTTTATTTTCTAAGGATTATATTGAGTTATGTCATTTTGTAAATATATTATTTATTTATTTATTTTGGTTTGCGGTGATGATGAGTTGAGGATAGAAATATGATTTTTTTCTATTATATATTGTCCAATTTCATTTATTTCTCTTTGTAAGAGTTGTTATTTTCGTCTTTGACACATTTTTTTTTATCTTTCTTAGTTTTAAAACAATTCTGAATATATTTGTTTTCGACAAAGTCGGTTGACAGTTGCAAGTCCAAATGAAAAAGGACGGGTAAATTTTTTTTTAAACAATGTTAATGACCTTTTTTTTTCCTAGGGCCTTAAATAGGCTTGAGCCGACCCTGGGATATCTTGTATACTAATAAAAAAATTTTCTTTCAATTCAACTATATCATTCAACAAATCTACATTCGAATTAACATTACATTTAAAATATATATATCTATACTTTTAAAAATAGATTAAATATCTATATAACATATTCCTAACATCAACATAAATGTTAGTGGATTTTAGAAAAAAAATCTTTAATGTATATTGATGGGGTTGAATAGCCTGTGGTCGACACTTGGGATGAAGAAGCTGCGTGGCAAGACACGACGAGTCTGAGCAACTCTCCTTTTAGAGTTCCCGGGACACCCCAGGGCCCCTGCGGTGACCACAAACAGGGAAAGCAGATCATAAAACCCCTCCTGGGGTCACCCCGGGAAGTCGAGTCCCGAGACCACCTCGGGGAATAGAACGCCCGCGCTCACCCGGGCCAGAAGACCTCGAGATCACCTCGGGAAGCGGAGCCCGAGCTGCCTTAGACATCAAGTAACGGTCCCCCTATCTGCGGATAATAATCATCAATAATCACGGGATGAGCATGACTCGTAATCCACGGTCATTAGTGTCTTCTCCTTGTAACGCCCCAGATTTAATAACTGCGAAGGATGTTACAAGGTTATCCAGTAATGAAGATAGGGGGAATGTGGCGAAGATCATGGAGATACGTACGTTCGTCGACTCAGGTATATAAGGTACCCCAACCCCTCTGGTAAAGGGATTACGCATTCTCTACGATTAATACTCTTTTTTCTGTCTTACACCTTTCTCCAACGAGGCACTGACTTGAGCGTCGGAGTGCGCTCCGCCGGACAACCTCCGGCGTGTTCCCTAATGCTCGTGTTGATCTCGCAGGGCACGGAGTTCCTTCCCTCAACGTCAACCTCCACGTGGGTTGAACCCCAGTGACTGACTGTCGATGCCGACTCCTTCCGGAACATATATATTTGTTTATTTAATCAGATATTCGGATCGAATATCAGGCATATCCTTTTCCATTTGGGTCGGATATCGAATTATCTATTAAATTTGGAGGAAATTACGATTCCCATTTACAATCCAACCTTAAGGTTAGGAGAAGAAAGTTTTGAGATTGTAAAAGGCTTAAGAAGGTAATTCATTCTTGTAATGTCTCACACTTTCATACCTCCAAGTCTTCGAACACCCAATGCTCTATATCATAGGGACCGTCTTGTCTTAGGCCTTCGGTCTATCAAATACCAAGCTCTTCAAATCGCTGCATGCTATCTGATCCTCACTAAATGAAAGTTATTCGTATAAGAATGATTTATTAAGAGCGATTTTAATATTAAAATTGAATAATACAATCAGTTTGAACTAAATTATTTCTATTATCTTATTTATTTCAAAATGATTTTACAACCGCTCTTGTTAAATAACTTTAGCATCGATTTAAATAAACTACTATTATAAATCGCTCTTAATAATTCAACTATTAAAATCAATTTTAAAACTGCTGGAGTATTTTAGTAGTGGTTCTGTGTCAAGCATGACCTAAATCAATTTTGAAATTGCTATTACAGTTTAGTTGGTTAGAATATTAAATTTTAATTTAGCGGAGACTGGATTTGAATTTAAAAAATAAATAAAAAAATAAAAACTTGAACCATGTAGTCTGTTAATTTGGGCCGAACCAGGTCAACAGGTACCTGACCCGCAGAGCTGGCTTTAAGGGGAGGCCACCTAGGCAATTGCTAGGGCCTCCCCTCTTATAAGGGCTCATATTTTTTAATTTTAATAATTATATATATATATAATAATAAATTACATTGTTTAATATATAATGGTTTTGATAGGTTTAGTGGAGAGCCCATCAGCCCAAAATACCAAATTAATATATATAAATTTCCTTTCTAAATTTTTTTTTATTTTCTCACCAAATCCTGCGAACAAGGCCCTAGTGCCGTGTGATCGGCGATTCCCTTGACCCTTCGCCTCTTCAACTCTTCCGCTTCCTCGCCAAGCCCTCCGGCCTTCCCTTGCCACAAGTTTGGAATCTTCTCTTCAGTTATGTCCTGTTGTGCGCTGTCCTCGTCGCGACTTCTACAATTCTACTCGTCTCTCCGGTTGTGCCCTATCCTGTCGTGGCCCTCCCTCTACTGATTTTCTCTGTTGTGTCCTGCCCTATCTCGTCGCAATGATTCTGACGAAGGTCCCTTGCTGGTAACTTTAATTGTTTTTTCTGTTAATCATGTTTTTTTCTGAAAAATAGTAGATTTACAGATTTTTTTGCCGGTTGTGTCCTATTTTTTTCCGAAAAATAGTAGATTATTTGTTAATCATGTGTTTCTCCAGTTGATTTTTAATTCTTTTGTTAATCATGTTAAACGATCTTGAAAACGGTCCTGCCCATGAAAAATTAGCCTAGGGCCTCTAATTTTCTGAAGACGGCCCTGCTGACCCGGTTGGTTTAACAACGGATACCTAATATTCAGGGGATCGCTTCCCTGAACCCATACGTGTTTCTGCGGGTCTTACTATAACAAGTTTGTCGAGAAATACGCGTATCCATATTTTTCCACAACGACACACATATCGTGTCATTGTTCTTCGTCCGGCTTCTATTTGTCTAGTTGTGATCCAAGTGGGTTCTGAGTGTTTTAAGAGTGTATCTGCCAAAACGCCTGGGACACGTATACATGTCGGTTGGAGTAGTTGAAAAATATTCTTATAACTTGTTTTGAAATTATTTTTATATTCATGGCGTAAAGGTTTCAGAACAGTTTAAACTATTCTTGAATTTATAGATACATCTATAGAGTCTTGGGTCTAGCTCTAGTCCATTGAATGCAGCAAGATCTTCGGCTCACTCACTCCGTATCATTAGATCCTCAGTGCCCACAAGTCTGCCTAGTTTCGAGCCATTCAGCACTATTAAGCATGCACAAATATAGGTGTAAACAAGCCAAGCCACTCACAAACTATTCGGATCTCAATTCGAAAAAAAATTCATTCAAATTCATTTGATTAAGTTAATAAGCCGAGCTTGAGCCCAATTTTGAGCTTGAAAACATTATCGAGCTAAGCTGGAGCTTAGTTGGTTCGTGAGCTCGGTAACATGTTCGTTTAGACGTTTATGAACATGTTCGTTAAGAGACTTTTTATCTTACTATATATATCTATAAAACTAAATATCGCATAAATAATAATTATAATAACATATTATTAATTATTATAGTTAATTGTCTTACACGAGCTCGAACTAATTAAGCTCGTTTAATTTTTAAACAAGCTTTTATCGAGCCGAACTTGAGCTATTTGATTTTATTATGAACCGAGCTTGAGCTTAAGAACTAAAGCTCGAATCGAACTCGGACCTGCTCGAGCTTAGAGATAACGAACCGTGTTTGAACTCGAGCTTCTTACTATTCGGCTTGGCTCGATTCGATTGCACCCCCATGCACAAACCACAATTCGATCACTAGTTTAATAGATATACCAGCAACACGACATAATTTAAACTTTGTTGTCAAACACATCAAAATAACCAGCGGGCTAGTTAAATCCAACTATATGGAAGCATTGTTCTTGCTCTATAAATTTAATGCGGGTAAACAATGCCAAAGTGAGGGAGTAAGAGGAGGAAGAAGAGGAACATAATCACCAGAAGGATCAAATGGAATTATATATATATATATATATATATATATATATATAATTTTGATCAGCTGCGGACCAATTCCACGCGGTCACCGCTTGCCTGATCGGCCATCGGAGGCTCGGGAGCGCCCTCGACGGGTTCACCCTACCCCCTAGGGTTCATCGCACCTCCCCTGGGTTATAGTTTTGTTCGGGGGCGGCGGCCGAAGGCCGCCGTTGGTATCGAGAAGTCGCAGGTCGCGTGCCTGATCGGCCACCGGAGGCTCGGGAGTGTCCCCGACGGGTTCACCCTCCCCCTAGGGTTCATCGCATCCCCCTGGGTTATAGTTTTGTTCAGGGGCGACGGCCGAAGACCGCCGTTGGTGTCGAGAAGTCGCAGGTAGTTTGCCTGATCGGTCACCAGACCGATCAGGCACCTGCCCGATCGGTCTAGTGACCGATCAGACGCTAGTCCGTACGCGGTCCGCAGGAGATCAAAACACTATATATATAAATATATATATGAAACGAGATTAATTAGTATAAAAAATGATAACAAAAATAATAGAAAACATACCAAATTTACTTAAAAAACCCTTGACGGGAAAAACCACGTGCAGAGGAGTAAAAAATACTATGAACGGTGGAATACAAAGTCGGCGACTCTGATAAAGTAAAGAGAAGTAGAGAGAAAGAGAGGTAGAGAGAAAGAAAAAGAGGTAACCAAATAACTTTCTTAATTGATTAAAACTTGTCAATGAGATACACAATTTATGGAGACCTTAGGATATTTAGTCAAATAAAAAATTAATAACGAAACTGTTAATTAACAGATTTATAAAGAATATGATAATTAACATATTAATAAGAAAATATCTAATAATAAATTAACGGATCAAACTGAATTCGGGTCACCAAATTCTAACAATCTTCACCTTGACGCGAATTCCACAAATCTTCAAAAGAATATTCTCCACCTCTTCCACAAAAGCCCCACAGGCAAATCTCAGCATTTAGCACCAACCAAGTCCAAGCAATGCTTACTTGTCTATAGGGAGTGCCTTACATCAATGTGTTTTGTCCTCTCATGAAACATCTGATCTTTCGTGAGGAAAATGACACTCTGACTATCACAAAAGACTATAGTAATCTGCAAGTTTCGCTAAGCTCACTGAAGAGTCCTTTCAATCAAATAGCTTCCTTACAAGCTTCTCGTAAATGATCTTCTTTTATCAATGTCACCTTGTGACGACAACATCACCTATTATTGTGGATCCCTGCAGAACATATAAACTGACGGTTCTCTTTAGTCCCTTCATCACAACAAGAGACCCTTTACTGACCTTCACAACTCCACCTTCACCAGTATACTTGTACCCTTTAGAATTAAGAATACTCAAAGAGATCATATTTCTCTTCAAATCAGGGGCATGCCTCACATTACCAAGTGTCCGAATGGCACCATCAAACATCTTAATTCTGACCGTACCAATACCAGCGATTCTGCAGGATGTATTATTGCTCATCAAAATGGCACCACTCGAAACCGTTTCATATGTTGAAAATTAGTCCTGATTGGGACACATATGAAACATACAGCCAGAATCAAGAATTCATTCCTCATTCTGCTTTAAATCAGCATCAGATGCAATGAGAAGTTCACCATCACTGTGATTTTCGGCAACATCAGCCTCGCCAGACTTCTCTGATTGTTTTCCCCTCGAATTTTCACCAGCCTTTTATTCTTATTCTGTAGCTTGTAACATTCTAATTTGATGTGGTCCTTCTTCTTGCAATAATTACAGATCTTATCGCTATTTTTGGATTTCGACCTGTCCCTGATATTACCATCAGAATCTTCCTCTTGAGTCTTTCCTCGAATAATAAGACCCTCAGCCTGAGCCTCAGATCCTTCGACAAGCTGTTTCATTTTCTCTTTTGAAAATAATGAATCATAAACTTAATTTAAAGTAAGAGTATCATGACTATATAAAATATCTCTAAAAGCCGTATATGACGAGGGTAAAGAACACAGTAAGATCAATGCTAAATCTTCATCATCATATTTGACCTCCAAAGCCTCTAGGTCAGAGACGATTTCCTTAAACACGGTCAAGTGATCTCTTAACGACGTACCTTCTGCCATGCGATGAGAATACAAACGTTATTTCAGACCCAGTTTGCTCGTAAGACTTTTTGTCATGCACAACTGCTCCAATTTTAGTCATAGTGCAGCAGTGGATTTCTCCTTCAAAACATCCTGTAAAATCTCATTCCATAAGTGATGGTAGATCTGAGATAGGGTTTTTCGATCCTTACGTTCCTTTTCCTCCTTTGTCCATGTCGAGGGCATGTTGTCTATCCCGAACAGTGCGTCGTCCAAGTCCATATGCGCAAGCACCGCTCGCATCTTAACTTGCCACAGCGTAAACCTGGTGTTGCGATCCAAAAGCGGAAATCATACTTCATGCTTGCCGTTGTCATTAATTCCGGTTGAAATTCTCAAAACCAACCTCGCTCTGATACCACTTGAAACGAGATTAGTACGAAAAATGACAACAAGAATAATAAGAACACACCAAATTTACGTAGAAAACCCTTGACGGGAAAAACCACGGGCAGAGGAGGAAAAATTACTATGAACGGTGGAATACAAAGTCGGCGGCTCTAATAAAGTAAAGAGAAGTAGAGAGAAAGAGAGGTAGAGACAAAGAAAGAAGAGGTAACCAAATAATTTTCTTGATTGATTAAAACTTGTCAATGAGATACACAATTTATAGAGACCTTAGGATACTTAGTCAAATAAAAAATTAATAACGAAATGTTAATTAACATATTATAAAGAATCTGTTAATTATTATATTAATAAAAAAATATCTAATAATAAATTAACGGATCAAACTGAATTCGAGTCAAATTCTAACAAAATATATATATATATATATATATATATATATATATATTATTCCACCAACTGATATTATCAATGTCTTATTTTAATAATAATAATAATAATAACAATAGGGAAATGAATTGATGATAATCAAGAAGTCGAAGGTCGCCAAAATTTGTGAGCTTGTCATTGATTGAGCATAAGTGGATAGCAATGGAGTAGTCAGTTAGCAAAATGTGGGCCAATTATGTGTGCTATATTACCAGCATACCACGAGAAATAATTGCCTTCAATGTCCAACTTTATGGCCTTTTTTTGGATCAATAATTAACTAATTAATTGTAACGACCACAAATTTCATTCCTTACTATTTCTTGAAAAAAAGCATGAACAATTTTAGGTATAAAACATTTAGACCCTGTTTTTATCTTGATTTTTCTATAAAATTTAAGTGATATTTTTTAAAATATATATATATAAACTCTCCTTATTTTTATTATCATCAAAAAGTATCCAATGTTGAAAAAACAAATATACCAAACTCATCTTGTTTTTTCATTATAAAATATTGACTGTTTGGCGTTATACCAATAACTTTAACTAAGAATAGTTTAAAAAACATTGTAATAGTTTGAGCTAAAATTATAATGTTAAAACAAAGGTATTTTTAGGGATAATTTTTAATATTTTCACTTTTTGATGCTAATAAAAAAAACAACACCCTTTTAATTTTTATGCAATTTACAAACTTTATTATCCTCTACCACTATCGAATTCTTTCACTCTCTTATATCTTACAAAAATCAAAGAGAAAAAAAGAAAGATATAACTCCATACTGCTCTATTATTGTAAAGGTTGAATCTAATGTTATAACTGATCGCACTAGTTACTAAATGATTAAGTTTCTTCTTGTTTGTTTCTGATTCATTCCTACATCAAGACTTATGAATCAGCAAAAACATCAAACAAAGCATCGATCAAACGAGCAACAACAATGACAAATTAACCAAGCATTTTGAGTTCATGTAGAGAGCCGGCTCCCTCATGTATCAGTGTGTAATACTCAGTTTAAGCTTCATTGAGTTCAGATATTAGTTAAATGTTTTTACTGAAAAGGACTGCATTTTGAGGCCTGACAAGAAAAAAAAAGGTAATATTTGAAGTTTGCTGAAACACAAAATCTTAAGTATACTAAATAAGATCACCAAAGTAATTAAGAAGTATTTGTGCTATAAACAAATTTTCATTAGGGTTTAAACAGAAAATTAAAACTGACCTTTTTTTAAGTTTCAGGTCAGTCTTACAATTTATTAATTACTATTGTAGTAGATCCTTAATTTACCATGAAGTGGTGCACTAAAAGCACAAGTAATTGATTAATTAATTGCAACAAAGCATCAATGACAATTATGCTTAATTTTTTTTATTTGGTTTCAGTAATATTTTTAATCATCTTCAATTAAGTATGACTGAAGAAAAACATAAATTAAAAAAGCATACTATTTCAAATTAGAAAAGAACAATATACTAAACCTAATTAATTAAGGTTTCATCAATGACATGCAATTGGGGTTAGAATTATACATTAATGACAAACTAATGAATCACAATTAGAACACAAACTTAAGTAATTCCCTTTAATTAATTACATCTATGTTTGCAATATTAAGACATCAATAAGTTATAAGTTTGGTTTCACTAAAATAATGGAGCTTATACAGTTTCATTACTGTTTTAATCTGAAAGTGTTTAGTGCATCCATTAATCCCTGACATAACAATGACAACTATCCATCTATAGTACTGAACATACTTTTAGAACTTCACGCGAACAAGAAAATGTAATTGGTAAGTGATATCAAATTAACCTACAAATCAGTTAATAAATGCTGAAAAACTTTTAGGTTTCATGCAGGGACAGAGAGGACTTTAAACCCCTTTGCACAAATACAAACTGTTAATTAGGTTCTTTTAATTTCTCTACCGAATGAAGTTTTAGTAAACATGAAGGTCAGAGACAATCCTATTCACTAATTTATTATTATGACCTTATAACATGCTTATTTCAAGTCGTACACAAGTACCATCAATGCAATATATACAAAATTAATTGCACTACTCCCAGAGTGTTTAAAATGGTTTAGTACTGGCGAGAATTAAAGCGTTTTCACTTCACGCCAGTCAATCACAACAAAATACTATTAAGCCAGAAATATTTGAGCATTTAAGTACTCTTTCATCTTAAACTATTAAGCATGAGAATGAATTGGCATCGACTTTTTTTTGTTTCCTAAGAGAGCAAAAAAGAAGGTTTTGAAGAATAAAGATTGCACATGTCAGATCAGGGACCTCGGAAATGGAAGACCTCAAAGGCAACCTGAGGGAGATGGCAAGGCAAGGGAAATGGCATTGAGAGTGGCAAAGGAACTGAAAAAAGTGGCTGCAGATTTGCAGCGCTGACTCCCAGTTACAAAAAAAGGCATACATAGAAGATGGAAGAGAGAGAGAGAGAGAGAGAGAGAGAGAGAGGGGTGTGATCATGCCTGCTGACATGATACTCACTGTAAGGTCATCATCAACACGCCTATCTATTTGATGCCTTAAGAAGAAAAGAAAGTAGCTCTGCTCAGTGATTGAAGGAAGCTGAAGCAGTGAAGAAGCAGTAGCTGCACAGACAGTAGTCAAAATGACAATAGTGAACTAGGCCTCTTTCAGCGTTCTTAATTAGTACCAATCATGTCATGGCAATCGTCCTTTGCATGAGCAGAGAGATGTCTAGAGAGACTTTAATGGCGTCTGGGTTTCTCTCTGTGATCACATGCATTTGGTTACTAGAAAGATTAATTAAATTCGCATATCAGATGATGAATAATAATATATATCGCAGCAAATAGTTGTTCAAGAAAAATATGTTCAATCGATGGCATAAAGATGATTAAATAGGCACACACAAGCGAGAAATCTAGAGCATATCTGGAGGAGGAGGAGGAGGACGTGATGATATATGACGGATCAGGCGGCGGCGGCGCCGGGCGGTGGAGGAAGGGGAGGATCTTGGTGCTGGTGAGGAAGCGGCGGCGGCTTCTTGCGTTTCTTCTTCTCGTAGCTGATGCCTCTGGCCTTGGACTGGACGTCGCGGACCTCGCGGAGGAAGAGGCGGACGGCGCGGGCGCCGAAGGGGTTGGTCTCCGGGCGGCCGCCGTTCTCCTCGTAGGCGGCGCGGAGGCGGCCGATGAGGGCGTCGAGGCTGCCCCAGGCCTGGCGGAGCGGGCAGGGGCAGGGCGCCGGCGGGTTGGGGTGGCCGAAGAAGGGGCACACGTGCGAGTGGATCTTGGTCTTCCCGAACTGGTCCAGGTACCGCAGGAACTCCAGCACGTGCGCGCTGCTGCACTGCGACAGCGACAGCGGCGGTCGGTGGTTCCGCAGGTACTGCCCGAACGTGTTCCAGTCCCGCCGCTTCTGCGACTCGTACCGGCTCAGCGAAGGCGCCGCCGCCGACGAGGTGGACGAAGAAGAAGAAGAAGACGACGAAGAAGAAGCAACCCCCGCTGGGGCCGCCGACGACAACGACGCCACCGCCACCAAGTTCTTGGGGCTACAGTTCGGGCTGCTCCCCCCGCTGTTGTTCGACCGAGGGCTCTCCGGGTTCGGCAGGAACTCCATTAACGCCGCCACACCAGATCTCGCAAATCCTCAAATTAATTACCCTGCAAATTAAACGATCATCAACCTTGCAATCAGATCCACCTACAACGTAACCTTTTTTCATTTTATCATCAATTCCCCACATAAAAAAAAAAAAAAAATCTTACTAAATTTCAAGAACAATCCCCATGCTTCCCGCTAGCGATCGATCGAGGACGATCCGGCGGTGGCTAAAAGGGGAGAAGTCGAGAGAATTGGCGAGGCATCGACTTAATTATCTCACTGTACGTGGCCTGGGGAGCCGGGTTGCTTCCAGTGGGCTATGTCTGGTTGCGAGAGGAAAAGATTCCGATAGGGTACGTTCTTCTGTAGGCAGGCATGTTCAGGCGATGGTGGAAATTTTGCTTGGGGCCTCGGGCTACTTGAAGTCGAAGTTCAAGTTCAAAAGCTCTGGACGAACGGATGGGATCCATGATTCACCTCCTGGGACCGGACCTGACCTGACCTGACCTTTTGCATCCCTTCGCCAATCGTAAAGAGAGAGAGAGAGGGACATGGCCTCTGCTGCGCAGTGCCGCACAGGTGCTAGGGCTTTTGTGTCAATGGAGACAAAAGCTCTGAAAGGTGATGTGACGGGGTAAAAAGTGGTGCTGCTGGTGGTGGGAGCAGTGAAAAATCACTTCCGGGTGCAAATGTGCACTGGCCATTTACGACTAATCAGCGATCGACATTCGATAGCTAGGGCAGCAGCTAGCGAGCAGAGGGAGGGAGGGAGGGGAGCTGCACGTGAAGCTCGAGCAGGCGCCGGGGCGCAAACGCCCGGCAGCGTGTGCCCCAGCCGACTGGCCGACGCGCATGGCCTCACAATCCATGGACGGACGGACTTTTTTTCATTACGTGAGTGACAAAGAGGAGAGAGGATCGGAGTTTGACGTTTCTACTGTTATGGCTCTGGTGGACTGATTAGTTTATGCATAAACACTCTGCGGCTCCGTTCGAAAGACTCGATTCCCGATTTGTAGCCACTTATGCCAACAGGGAATTGATTGAAGAATACTTAATTATACTTGCAGACTTCCGAAATGTCATTAAAAACTCAGTCAAATTCTAAAGAATGCTGGTGAGCAAAAGCCTCGATCGTTTTGACAGACCAAAACGAACCTGTAATTCATATCCATGTTTTCTCTGTTTCTTCCCTAAAATAGTCACAAACGCTCACCACATTTTGACAGACCAAAAATTGAAATTAGCCACGTATTTCGAAATCTCTCGACCTAAGCTATATATTTTGGAAACACTTTGGCATCACAACTTTTAATGAGTCGATCGACTAGGGGCAGATTCATAATTTTAGAGGCCAAACTCTTCCTTCACGTTCGAGTGGGGGCGTGCCCCCTCCTAGTTCTATTGTAGATTCGCCCTTGCCATCTGCCGTCTTCTCTCGTCAGAGTTGCACGACACATTTCTTATCGTTGGTGAGGGTTCTTGTCGTCGAAAATCAACTTGAGAAAACTTAGACTTAGTTTCAGTACCTAGAGTGTCATTTTGGAGGCTATGGTGCGCGATGAGTGAAAGTGGAACCCCAACTCACTTTTTGATTGTTGATTTAATTTTGGGGCATTTAGGGTCCAAAATTTGGAGCATTGCTTAATTAATTGAGTTGTGTTGTGTTCTTGAATAGGTGTTAAAGAAAATAGCTCCAAGTATCGTTGAATAATTGTTGTAATTAAAATTAAAAGTTAAGATCAAAGATTTCAAATTTAAGTTCGTCTTTAACCGTTTAAATTCGAAATTTTGACTTTTTGATTGTGAAAATTAAGCTACACTGATGTTTAAAATTTTTAAAAATTTCAACTTATATTTTTTAAGAATTTTCAAATGTTTAGGGATAAATAATTCGATTTTGGAAGTGTTAATATTTTATAATTGTAAAATATAATTTTTAAAAATTAATATGTGTAGTTGTGAAATAAAATGCAAAGTTTTAGACTTTTAGAAAATTTTGTTTGCTATTTGTTTATGAATTATTGAAAAAAAGATGGTTATTAAATTAGGTAACTATACTTTTAAAATATTATATTAATGATAAATTATGTAAAATAAAAGTATTGAGATATCTTAAGAAGATACAAGATGAACTACTTCAAACAAGCTATCTCCCCCTTCACCTCCTCTACTAGTTTTTTGATGTTGACTCGAATGACTATTTTAGTGATCCTAGACTAAGAAGGAACATCCTCGGATATAATATGAAAAAAAAGAGATTGTTTAACATTACTATTTACAAAAAGATCTATTCTAGTTTAAAAATCATGAATGTCCCTGGCATTCTTGTCTAAAGGAGAAACGAAAATTTTGAATTATATAGTTCGGTAATCATCCTAATTGGCTAGAGTATAACATTGCAAAAGATGTAACATTCTAACCTTATTGTTGTTTATTCAAAGATAATCATGGTAATCAAAGTGGTGGTGATTTTTTTTACTGGGGGTTTTAAAAATCAGAGAAAGAAAGAAAATTTTCATGAACATGTTGAAAATTAGAGAAGCATTCACAACAGGTATATGATGGAAGCTTATAATTTAATGAATCAAAAATAACATATTAAAACTTATTCGATCAATCAGTCTAGTCAGGTAGATACCGTTTATCATGTTCAAATGACAGTATCAATTGATTTTATAAAATTTCATGTGCATCAAGTTGGCAAAAAGTGATTCATTCGCCCCCAACGCCCCCGCCAACCTGTCCCAATGCCAACACAGAGGAGGTAAATCATGGGGGATACTAGCCCGGATGCTGTGACTAGTGCGTGGGGAGGGTGGGCACACTGGCTTTGCCAGGTTTTGACCCCCAGACCTCATGTTTGTTGAGGCAATCTGTGATCCGGAGTGATCATGAGTTTTGATGTTTGGGCAAAGGGTTTAAGTTAGGTTTACCCTTGTGTTCTTATATGTGTATGTTGAGTGTGCAGGTTGTACAAGTTACACATATGGACTTGGCTGGACGGCCTCAGTACGGTGAAGGGTGACATGGAGACAAGCTGGAGGCTTGTGTGCACCCGAGGGACATTGGAGAGCAGGGACAATGAGCTGATGGGCGCGGACTTAGAGGCATGCGTGAAGGATGGCATGGAGGCAAGCTGGAGGCTTGCGTGCATCCGAGGGACGGGAGCCGAAGATGAAGAGGGCGCGAAGGCAACAGTCGAGGCTGCGGACGAGGAGTCAGTCGAGTCATGAGGGTACGAGTGCTGTGTGATTGTACTCGGAAAATCCTAGGGGTTGAGTGCGGAGTGGAATATACTCAGGAAGGGTAACCTTAGGTGGGTGAGTAGACCAGTCGACTAGCCTGGGGGCAGTCGACTGATGAAACTCATAGAAAGGTCTCAGCCCTGGGACCAGTCGACTGCCCTGGGGACAGTCGACTGGTAGGTGGCTGGTGAGTTGGCTGAGAATTCGAACGTTGGGGTGCAACGGTCGAATTTCAGTTGCATCAGTTGACTGCCATGGGGGCAGTCGACTGGTAGCGAGGGTTTCAGCCCAAGTCCTATTTAAAGAGGACTTCGCGGTGGCTAAGATTCTTGACGAATCTTGTCTTGGTTAAAGGCAAGATAGTAGTCTTTGTGCTCAGAGGTTTGTTTGGTGTTGTGGCGAGGTTTCTCCACCCACAAGGAGCGACGAGGGCTAGCCGGAGGTTATCCGGGGAGTGTTCCACCGACGGATTCTTGGATTAGTCACCCGGTCGGGGTGGATACCAAGTAAAATCGGTTTGTTAGCATTGTTTCTTTATTGTTAGTTTTATTTTGTTTGTATTTCCGCTTGCGCGCTAACAATCTTGTAGAGAAGAACTGACAAACGCTATTCACCCCCCCCCTCTAACGTACCGGAAATGATCCTACAATTGGTATCAGTGCGAATGACCGCTTTTGATCGGACTAACTGCCGAGGGAGCATCCGCTAGAGAAGAAAGACAATGGAAGATAAGTTGGGGGAAGACATCTACACTCCACCGCCCTACGATCATCAAGATTTCGATTTTTGGAGGGCAACGATCAAGACTTGGTTCGGAATGGAGTGGGCATATAGTATTGCGCTAGAAGAGCTGTTCGAGATTCCAAGGGATAAGCACGGAAAAAGGCTTAGGCCTAGATATTGGAATCAAGAACAACAAGATCAATCCAAGGCAAACGAAAAGGTAATGACAACTTTAGTTAATCTTTTGTCTAACAATGTTTTGAGTTGTGTAGGTAAATATCAAAATGCACATGAATTGTGGAGCAAATTGAAAGAAATTCATGAGAAACCTACACAATCTCAAGAGTCCAAAGAAATGGAATTGTTACCATCCGAGGAGGAAGAAATGTCCACATCCTCAAGTGTAGAAGAAAGTGCAAAATCATCAACCTCATCAAGGGAAGAGGAAGCATCCATTTCATCCAAGGTTGAAGAAGAAGTCAACCTAGCCTCCACCTCCACCAAAGTAAATAAAAAGGATCACATTATATGTTTTGGGAGCAACGAAAAGGGACACTACAAGGATAAGTGTTCAAATAGTAAGAAAAATGAGGTACATTCTAAACCCACTTCAATTCTTTTTAAATCTAACATGGGGTGTAGGAATGGAGAAGCCCAAGAGAAGAAAAAGAAGATTAGATGCTTCACGTGTGGTGAGCTAGGCCACTACCACACGAAGTTCCCAAAGAGTGGAGAGCTCAAGAAAATGGAGCATCTAAGAAGATGGGAGAAGAAGGAATGAAAGAAGAGAAGAAGCTCACAACAAGGAGGGACTTCAAGGGTAAGGGAGGTAATTCCTAACCCTAAGTTAAAATACAATTCAATTTCAAGTTCCTCTATGCATGATAAAAATAGGGTTAATTATCCATCCATGCATGCTAGATTTAATGAAAAATGCTTAATGGTGCATAATTTTGGATTTAAGTATAATGATAGGAATAGGGTTAACAAGGTAGATTATAATCCTAGGAAGGTCATACATCATGAACAATCAAAGACCTATAAACCTAAGGACCAAGGCATTAACCCCAAGAGGGGGAGAAATATGCCCAGAGAAATGGGTAAGTCTAGGAATGTCCAAAGTAGACATATGGATTCTAGGTTTAGGAACCTAGAAATGGAAAATCAAGCTTTAAGGGAAAAGCTTGATAGGTTAGAGAAAATCCTAGAGAGATTCACGGTTGGATCTAAGGGTTTGGATATGGTGTTGGGTGGCCTAAACCACACCAATGATAGATCGAGTCTAGGATACCGATCTAAGGTCTCCCATGCCAAGGGAAAGAGATATGCTAGGATAGCATTAGATTATGGCAAGAATGGGGAGTCCAAAAATGGTAAGGGGATGTCATTTAAAGGGAAAAAGAAGGACTTAACCAAAGACGAGGTGTCTAAGGTTAAGAGTATCAAGTTTGTAGGCCAAGAGTTACCGGTGGAACACCGATGTGGCCTAGTGATGGTTGAGTCATCTAGGGAGGTGGCTAGGGCTAAGAGCTCAAGGGGGAGCTCTAGGAGCCTTTGGGATATATGGTGAATGGACCTTGGGAGGGGTGCTCCTAAAGGTCTAGATGGACCATGGAGTGTGCCAAAAGAATTAGAGATGGACTTGAGTCTTAATTCTTGGGTTTTGGCATGATGTTTTTGAGTTTCATGCATGGAAATATGACATTGAGGTCATATAGCATGAAAGTTGATTTTTGATGATTAAATGTCATGTAAATCAATGCTAGGGATGCATTGTGGGATGACATGGGCAGAGACATCAAGAGGAGGCCAAAACTAGGACTTTAGGTCAAGGTTTGATTGAAGTTTTAGCTAATTTTGGGTTTTGTATCAAACATGGGAATGGTGATAGATATATTTTGGAATTTATTTTTCCCAAGTAGGTATGAGTACCACAAACTTCTCCACAAAATTTGAGAATTTTTGGAGATTTGTGGAATTTCTGGCGCATTTCTGAATTTCATCAGAAAGGCTGAAATTCTGATTTTCAGAGTATCAGTCGACTGCCATTTGGGGCAGTCGACTGGTAAAGGCTGAATTAAGTTTCAACAGCTGGGTACGTGTCCAAATGATGCAAAACAAGTGTATGGGGGGCAAGTATACATTGTTTTCAGAGTATCAAAAAGACCCCGATTTTTGATGTTAGGCAAAGGGGGAGAAGTGTTGGGTTTAAGTTGGGAAACCAAACACACCTTTGCTAGATACCCTAGGTTTAGGGGGAGTTGAGATTAAGGGGGAGCATGATTGCTCCATTCTTGGCGTAAGGGGAACCTTAGAGAGGTTCTTAAAAAGCCTTTGTAAGTCCAATGTAGGGGGAGCTTGGGAGAAGCTTTAAAAAACCCGTTTTGGTGAATAGTCTTAGCTCGGAGGGCTAGGTGTGAGAAAGTCCTAGCTTGGAGGGTTAGGTGTGGCAAAATTCTAACTTGGAGGGTTAAGTGTGGAAAATCCTAACTTGGAGGGTTAGGTGTTGAAAAGTCCTAACTTGGACGGTTAGGTGTAGGATGCCTTGGGATAGGATCCATCCATGCATTGCATATGCATTATTTTTGCTATTGACTACTATCTTGTTTCCTTAACTTAAACGTATTGCCAAACATCAAAAAGGGGGAGATTGTTGAGGCAATCTGTGATCCGGAGTGATCATGAGTTTTGATGTTTGGGCAAAGAGTTTAAGTTAGGTTTACCCTTGTGTTCTTATATGTGTATGTTGAGTGTGCAGGTTGTACAAGTTACACATATGGACTTGGCTGGACGGCCTCGGTACGGTGAAGGGTGGCATGGAGACAAGCTGGAGGCTTGTGTGCACCCGAGGGACATTGGAGAGCAGGGACGATGAGCTGATGGGCGCGGACTTCGAGGCATGCGTGAAGGATGACATGGAGGCAAGCTGGAGGCTTGCGTGCATCCGAGGGACGGGAGCCGAAGATGAAGAGGGCGCGAAGGCAACAGTCGAGGCTGCGGACGAGGAGTCAGTCGAGTCATGAGGGTACGAGTGCTGTGTGATTGTACTCGAAAAATCCTAGGGTTTGAGCGCGGAGTGGAATGTACTCAGGAAGGGTAACCTTAGGTGGGTGAGTAGACCAGTCGACTGGCCTGGGGGCAGTCGACTGATGAAACTCACAGAAAGGTCTCAGCCCTGGGACCAGTCGACTGCCCTGGGATCAGTCGACTGCCCTGGGGACAGTCGACTGGTAGGTGGCTGGTGAGTTGGCTGAGAATTCGAACGTTGGGGTGCAACGGTCGAATTTCAGTGGCACCAGTCGACTGCCCTGGGGGCAGTCGGCTGGTAGCGAGGGTTTCAGCCCGAGTCCTATTTAAAGAGGACTTCGCGGTGGCTAAGATTCTTGACGAATCTTGTCTTGGTTAAAGGCAAGATAGTAGTCTTCGTGCTCAGAGGTTTGTTTGGTGTTGTGGCGAGGTTTCTCCACCCACAAGTAGCGACGAGGGCTAGCCGGAGGTTATCTGGGGAGTGATCCACCGACGGATTCTTGGATTAGTCACCCGGTCGGAGTGGATACCAAGTAAAATCGGTTTGTTAGCATTGTTTCTTTATTGTTAGTTTTATTTTATTTGTATTTCCGCTTACGCGCTAACAATCTTGTAGAGAAGAACCGACAAACGCTATTCACCCCCCTCTAGCGTACCGAAAACGATCCTACAATGTTGACAACACTCACGCAGTATAACCATCAGTCCATCCCGTGGGGACAATTTCTTGTGCATTAAAAAAAATGGTGAACCAGGCAGCAGACAAATTGAACCTGGGGTGACCGGCCCGGCCCCACGGAAGTTTCCCACCGGTCACCAGGGTAAATAGAGAAGCGCTCGCGGTGGGCAGTCTAGAAGTCCAGCGTCCCAGGGTTCGCGCCCCATTTGGAGGACAATTTCTTGTGCATTAAGAACTATCAATTTGTGGTCATGATGAATCCAAAATCTCTCTCAATCTTGGTAATTTTCTTAATCAATTAAAATTTCATGCTAACCATAATGAGGATATCAATAGAGTTGCACTTGATAATGCTCTCACAAACCTCAAACTGACATCGTTTAATATTTAACAAGATATTAATTTTATCATATCCATTGCATATTAACTACTAATTCTATTTTTGAAGATCTTAATAATAAATTATTTACTATATTCGTTGATGAGGCTTGTAATGTATTTATTAAAGGGCAAATGACAATTGTTTTATGATTTATAGATTAAAAGGGAAATATTGTTGAACTCTTTCTAGGCATTGTACATGTAAGCAACACTACTACCTTATCACTTAAAATTACTATTGATTCTTTTTTGTGCCAACATGTGTTATCTATATCTAATTTTCGAGTGCAAGGATATAATATAGCTAGGAGTATGAGAAAAGAATTCAATGTTTAAAAAGCTTAATTATGACAGAGAACAAATTTATTTATTATGTTTATTATTTTACTCAACGACTACAACTTATACTTGTAACTATTACTGAAAATCATATGAGGATTTCTATTTTTTTATGTTTGTTAGAGTTTGGTGACCCGAATTCAGTTTGATCTGTTAATTTATTATTAGATATTTTCTTATTAATATGTTAATTAATAGATTCTATAAATCTGTGAATTAGCAATTTCGTTATTAATTTTTCATTTGACTAAGTATCCTAAGGTCTCTATAAATTGTGTATCTCATGGACAAATTTTATCAATCAAGAAAGTTATTTGGTTACCTCTTCTTTCTTTCTCTCTACCTCTCTTTTCTCTCTACTTTATCAGAGTCGTCGACTTTGTATTCCACCGTTCATAGTGATTTTTCCTCCTCTGCTCGTGGTTTTCCCCGTCAAGGGTTTTCTCCATAAATATGATGTGTTCTCTATTTTTCTTGTTGTCGTTTTTCGTGCTAATATCGTTACAATGTTGTTGCACTATTGAACAATATTGTTGAAGCGTCATGCAAGCGAAGAGACATACTTTGTGAAAAATAATTTGAAAAAGTTATTGAAGGAATTTGCAATGGTGATGTATTCACTGGACGACGTATGAATCAAGAGAAGACATTGAAAAAACTAGGAGTACACGTTGAGATTCACATTATAATATATTGTTGAGTTTGATTTGCTTGTATCCTTTAGTTATTGATTTCATTTTAATTATTGAAGATAAGGGAAAAGATTACATGCAAAGCACTTAATGAAGAATATCTAGGGAGTTAAGAATAATTTATCGCAAGTTTTACAAAGAAAATATCAAGATATCGTAAATGTCATGATTCTTGTAAGACAAAGCAAATATCAACTACAAACCATGATGATAGTTAGGATTTATTATTGAATGAAATTTCTTTACTTTGTATCAAATTCATTCTCTATTTATGATAAAGAAAGCTATGCTACATTGAAACATGATTATCCTTTAGCGAAATCATCACATGTAAAATCCTAAATCTTTTGGGTTTATTTCCTTTCCTTTTACATTCCTCTTACACTAGAGGTGAGTAAAATTTGGTTAAACCAAATTAATTTATCTAATCAATCGATAGAATTTAAAAGTTCAGTTTGATTATTTCAAACATTCAATTTTTTTTTAAAAAAAACATCGATTATTTCAATTAAATCTGTTCGGCCTCGATTTTAAAACTCCTAATTCTGTTAAACTAAATAAACTAATTTATTTCATTTTCCTTTTTGAACTATTACAATTATTAGAAATATATAGTATCAAAATTATGATTTTTTACCTGATCTCCAATGATACCAGGTTCTCAAAGTTGTTAACTAGTAATAATAAAGAAACACATGTTCTCAAAATCGCTGATCTAAGAGTTAAAATCGGATATAAATATATCTTATTGAAAATTTTAGTTAATTTAGTTGAAATTTAATTATTCTATTTGTTAAATCGGATATAAATATATCTTATTAAAAATTTTAGTTAATTTGGTTAAAAATTTAATTATTCTATTTGTTTGGATTTTATTGGAAAGTTTGATTTATTCTATTTAGAATAAGTCGGTTGTTTCATTTTGAATTGATTGATCAGCCTTTGGTACAGTAAAGACTAGTGAGATAAGTATGTAAAACGAGGCAATATTTTAAAAGAAGATAATGTTTCAGATTTACCTTATTCACATCTAGGGTTCCCTATTGACTCTCATTAATTGGTGGAACAAAAGATTGCCAAAAGGACTGTCTCCGAAAGTCCATGCAAGTCTCAGAACCACTGGACCTCCCTACTGATTGAGGGCTTTCAACAGTATATCTCTTAACCTTCTGGATAGGGATGGTTAGGCTACTTGTCCTATGATCATTGGGCAATTGAAATAGAGAAAAAGAAAAAAAAAATTGTTTAAGTTCATGCGAGTCTCAGAACCACTGGACCTCTCTACTGGTTGAGGTCTTTAAACATCAATAAATCTCTTAACCTTCCGGATAGTGATTGTTAGGCTACTTGTCCTATGATTATTCGGTGATAGAAATAAAGAAAAAGGAAAAAAAATGTTTAATTCTTTGTTTTTACCTTTTAGAAAATTTTTAGAAAGATGTTAAGTCATGTAGCAGTTGAATTTGGGATAACTGATTTGGTTTCATGAAAATTTTATATCGATCATCAAGATAAATTAAATTAAGAAGCGCTCGTAAATTTTTTTTTAAAAAATATTCTATACTCGTGATATGCGATGGTAGCGATCCTAAGTTGTTAGTGTTTGAACTCACACATTTGGCATGGCATAAGTTTGTGCTACGAAGGACCTAACCCGACATGTGGGTCAATGACTTCGCGTCTAATTTTGACTTGGCTTTGGTGCATGAACAGTCCAGCCTAACCTATCATGTGAGCCACGGATCCTGCTGATTGAGAGAACAACAAAAGTAGTGAAAATCTAAAAACTAATCAAATTAATTCAACCGTAAACTGTTTTAAAATCTATAATATCGAACGCAATTCCCTCCTGGTCCCTACGTTAGAAAATATTTATTCTCATTTGATCCTGGCCTAGCCCACGGATAACTCGGCCGGCTAATTACTTAGCGCCACGTTAGGATGGGGTCCGAACTGAGACCCCCAGAGTCCATGTAAATAGAGGGGCTCGGGAGTCAAGCTGACATAATTCGGCCCGGTCTAACCTACTCAAGGACATCGAGGAGCCCACCTTAACTACACGCGATGCAGACGGAGGTTCAAGGGGTAGGCCGACGAAAAGCCGACCCCAAGAAGTTCCTTAACTCTCGGAGGCCCGATCTCCCGACCCAAGCCTAGGTCGGGTAGATCAACTCTACGCATCCCTCAACCCGGGCATACGCTGTAAAATACGGCGATTCGAAAATCCGGACCAGAAAATTTTTTCGGAATTTTTCTAGATTGAGTGTAGGGTTTCCGGCCCTACGGGAGGAGCCCAAGGGGCTTTATTGTAAAAATTTAAAATTTATTAAGGGCTTCATGGAAGAAAACCTTAAAGAGCTGGCTTAAGTAAATTTGCCTAAAGTTAAGGGGCTTACAGGTAGACTCTTAAATTACGAATGGATAAATAATTTATTCCTAGAAATTTATTAAAGTGGATTACAATAAGTTGGAGGGTTAAATAGCTAAAACCTTTACCCTAAGGGTAGGGTTTTGATTTTCAAGAGTGGAGGGGGTTTTCTGAAAAATGACCATCCACTTATATACTTTCGTTCCTCTTCTCTTTCACACGCCCGCAGCCAAAGCCAACCCGATGTTTTCCTCTTCGCGTGCCCTAGGCGCAGACACGCCGACTCTTCTCCTCCCATCCCCTCTTCGCCGCACGAGAAGGAAGCACAGAGCGTTGCCCTCGTTTGAGCGATCCACGTCGCCGACCATTGGCGTAGCCCAGATCATGACGCCGACGGCATCAACCACGCGCAACCCAAATTGCAAACGCCCCTCTCCTCCGCTGATCTCCTATCTCTGTCGTGTCACTGGCCGGTGCCATCTGGTCCAGCCGAGCTCTCAGTGCCAACAACCATTGTGCCCTTCTCCACGTGCGATCGAGGCCATCCCAAAGCCTATCGATCTTCTTTGTCCCTTCCCCTGTGCGGACAAAGATGTACGTCGGTGATCACCAATTTTGGCCGGTTGAAGGTGAGTCGGAACCCTAGCTTGAGTTTGGTTGATTTTTCTTCCCATCCCCACAGGAATGGTGGCCAATTTAGGCTTGACCCTTCCTTTGATTTGCAGCTTTACCTCGAGATTGGAAGACTAAGGGCGTGATTGTGTTTCCAGTGAACACAGATCTGGCGTAGGGGAGGAAGAAGGTATGCTTTGGTTAATTCTAACGGTTCTTGAGTTAATGAAGTTTAATTTTGTAGGGTTATGTCTCTGTTGAATTAGAGGGTTGTTCATGAGGTTGTTTTGGTTTGGATTAGGCATTAGCTTGGTCCTTTTGATCTTGTGGTGCCCTTTATTGTGGGATATCATATGGAATTGCTTTGGATCAGTTCATTGGATTAGAGGGATTAAGCAGAATTTGAGTATGGATTAGAGTTAATAAATTCTTAGTGTTATGTTTAACCTGTGAAGGAATTTTTTTTTTTTGGTAATTGAGGCTGTAGTTTGTATAGAATGGTAATCATGTGGTTAGCTTTATCTTTGGGTCTGTTTTTCCGAAATTGTAGGAGAGCTGTATTCATTTGGATTACAGATTATAATTGGGATGATGGTTTGCCTCACTTGGATGCTAACCTTGTTCATAGATACGTTCAATTGCAAATAGGGTACTGTGTTATCCGAGCTTTTAATCATGTTATTGGAATGTTTGATCTTGGTGGAAATCCTATTGGGAGTTGATATTAGCTTGATGTTTAGATCTTGTGATTGTTTGATTATGATGAGAGTTGTGTTTTGATATTGACCCTGGATAGAAGTTTGGTCTCTTGGCTATTTTGTAAGAGTATGTCTTGTTGGATTTGAATTAGTTAAATCCCCAAGGTGGCAGATCTGTCTTGTTTTGGAAGGGTAATTAGGAATTTTTCATTTAATTAGAAGTAATTAAATGGAAAGAAAATGATTAGGTAAACCCTAATATGGTTTAGGGATTTTCTGGCAAGTTGCTATTCTATTTTGTAATAGCTATTAAATATGTCCTTTGATACAGGACAATGATTCGGACTGTTGAGTTGCGGAGTATCAGACGGGAGGTTCTCTTCGTATACAGACTTCTACCTTGAGGCGGGTACCCTTTGACTTATCTTGTTGATATTGTCATATTGTTATGCATAGACTGTTATAGATAGCAATAAGTTTATACGCTATCCTTGTTTAGTTGGCTTGTTCTGTATACTTGTTAGTTATCCCTGAGTTATTATGTCTGTTCTGGATACTTGTTAGTTATCCCTGAGTTATTATGCCTGTCTTGGATACTTGTTAGTTATCCCTGGTTATTATACCTGTCCTGGATACTTGTTAGTTATCCTTGAGTTATCATGTCTGTTCTGGATACTTATTAGTTATCCCTGAGTTATTATATCTGTCCTGGATACTTGTTAGTTATCCTTGAGTTATCATGTCTGTTCTGGATACTTATTAGTTATCCCTGAGTTATTATACCTGTCCTGGATACTTGTTAGTTATCCTTGAGTTATCATGTCTGTTCTGGATACTTATTAGTTATCCCTGAGTTATTATACCTGTCCTGGATACTTGTTAGTTATCCTTGAGTTATCATGTCTGTTCTGGATACTTATTAGTTATCCCTGAGTTATTATGCCTGAACTGGATACTTGTTAGTTATCCCTGAGTTATATTGCCTGACCTGGATACTTGTTAGATATCCCTGAGTTATTATGCCTGTCCTGGATACTTGTTAGTTATCCCTGAGCTATCATGTCTGTTCTGGATACTTGTTATTTATCCCTGGTTATTATGCCTGTTCTGGATACTTGTTGGTTATCCCTGTTTATTATGTCTGTCCTGGATACCTGTGGTTTATCCCTGAGTTATTATGCTGTTAGTTCCATACATTATCAGGTAGTGTCATATCTATATGTATGCTTAGAGATCGTGATGTATCTCCTGCCTTTGACCTTGAGGGATCTGTAGTTTTCGGCCAGTATACCTTGTAGGTTACCTGTATTTCCTGTTATAGGATTTCAGACTGAGACCTAGTATACTGAGGACTTGGGAGAGAGGTATGTGTATCTATCATACACCATCCTTGCATTGTTGCATGCCGGCGATCAGCGACTCCCTTGTGGTTGAGCCTAATCGTCTTCCGGCACATGATATGCACACACGGCCACTCATGGGTTAGTGGATACCGCTGGGTGTGTGCATTTGCTCTGTATTGCTCCGCTCGTCCGCTCAGGGGTAGTGGTTTCGGAGCGTGGTAGCAAGCAGGGATCCCTTCTCTACCCATAGACCAGAGAAGATGAGAGAGATATCTCCCCCATATGTACATGGGGCGGAGCGATAGCTCCACCAGCATCCTGTCCTTTCGGTCACTCAGGAGCAGTGATGGCAGAGTACGGACAGTGTCACAGCTCTACCCACTCGGCCGACACAGTATCGCCTGTCTCGGTGGCTTGACTGGAGTTAGGGGGTGACCATGGCATTGCACCATGTGCATATTTTGCATCGTGCATTGTTTGCTGCACTTGATTGCTGCACTTGTTTGACATGCATATTCTGGAGACTTGTTATCTGAGATTATATGTCTATTGATATTCCCTTGGTACTTATTACCCTCTTTTCAGGTTAAATGGATTCTGGTATGTATCTTTATTCAGTATCTTCAGTATACCTTTTCCTATTGTTTATATGAGACTGTATCAGCGTAGACTCCTATTGTTATTATAACTTTCTACGCATATCTGTTGGGTATTCGCTGAGTTATGGACTCATCCCGTTGCCATATATGTTTTTATTTCAGGTTGAGATACTTGGAGTCGCCAGAAGAGCCCAGCAGCCAGTCCCTACCCATCGTGACGACATGGTTATGTGTTTGTACGGGGCAGTGTATTTGTTTCATATGTCCTTAGTGATTTGTATATGTACTACGAGTGTGTCGTGTGCCCTAAGGGGTTGTTGTATTGGTTGTTTCGTCGTAAGTCGGACCGGTCCGCAGTCAGGTATGATTTACTTAGTTGTCTTGTGCATTTGTGTCGTGTCTATATATATTTTTTGAGGGCTGAGGCCAAGTATAACTGCGTGGTATTGTTATATTGTGGTGTGTATGTGTAAATTGTCCGCCGGACAGGGGAGGTGCTGTCCGATTTTATATTGGAACAGCGACTCCTGGGTCTCGGGGCGTGACATACGCTACGTCACTCGGGGACAGTACGCCACTCGGGGCATGCCCTACGCTACTCGGGGACAGTACACATACCCCAAGACCTCCCACCTACGACCGTGGTACAGGGTAGCAACCCCTTACTTATTTATGGCACACGATGACACCATACTGCTGTACTACATGAGTACCCCGCGCCATGTCGCCCTTCTACGGGTGAGGCAAAGCGGCATCGATCGGTGCCTTTCCATGAGCTGACAAGCACTCATACTCCTGTCTACTGCAAGTACAGAAGAGTGATTGACACAGACAGGGGTTGTCAGCTTCCCTGGCTATATAAGCCCCTCCCTTCCTCTTTTCATAGGTATGCGCAATCGTGCTCCCGTCCACTATTTCAATTGCTTCATCATATTTCTGCGGATACTGACTTGACCGTCGGAGGGCCTGACCGGGGATTTTCCTTGGTGAGTTTGCTAACGGTCATTTTCCTCGCAGATTAGAGCCGGCCTCAGCAGTTCGTGGCGCTCGGAGGTACCATCTCACTCTTGGGGGATTCTACCTCGCTTCGCGGCATGATCAAATTTGGCGCTAAAAGGAGGGTTGTTCGCCTGATCGGAAGTGAACGATGGAAGATCCCAATCGAGTCATGATGATCATCACCCCCGAGGAGTATGAGCTCTTGACGGTTGTCCGAGCTCAGAAGACCCCTCAAAGGCCTTCGCAGGCTGGTAGCCAGGCGCCCAGATTCCTTGAGCCAGCGGCACTTGGACGTTCAGGAGGTTGGGGAAGGCCTTCCCGACCTGAGGGTGGTTTTGATCCCTTCCCCGCAGCTTTCTATCGGGGTCGGGACGGTGAGGCCAACTCGATGCCGGCCGAGGCGTCGACATCCAATCAGACGCATGGGCCGCGTCCGGATAGGGGAAAGGCCCAGGCCGAGCCATCTCCGGCCACCCTGGCACGCAATCCTTTCTCCTCTTGGATCTTGGAGGATCCAGTTCTCAAGCATCTCCGGTTCTTCACAATACCCGAGTACGCTGGAGCCACCGACCCCAACGAGCATCTTATGAAGTTCGAAAGTGCAACCCTGCTACACCAGTATCCTAAAGGCGTGAAGTGCAGGGTCTTCTTGACGACGCTCTCAGGACCCGCTCAACGGTGGCTCGGCCAACTCCCCAGCGGGTTGATTGCAAGCTATGGGGAGCTTAGGAGGACATTCCTCCCGCACTTCACCAGCAGCCGGAGGCACCACAAGACAAGTATCAACCTGTTCGCCCTAAAGCAGGGCTCGAAGGAGTCGCTTCGGGCCTATATCAAGAGATTTAATGGGGTGACATTGGACGTGCTGACCGCCACACCCGAGGTGTTGATCAGCGCCTTCTCCCAAGGGTTGCAGGAGGGAGATTTTTCCGCTCGCTTATCAGGAAACCACCAAAAGACTTTGACAACCTACTGGGAAAGGCTGTCAAATATATCAACGTGGAAGAAGCGTAGACCGCTCGGAAAAAAGAGTCGGTCACCACACCGCCCCCGCGTCCCACACAGATTAGGTCGCCAGGCGGGCCCATCCGTAGCCCACGGGGACTCGTCGATCGAGAGGAGGGGGAGCGCCGCCAGGTACAACAAGTGGCTCAAGGGTGTCTGCCGACCCGGTGAAGACCCTACTACGCGCTTCATCATAGCCATACCCACGACACGAAGGAGTGCCGACAGCTCGGCAGAAGTCGGGCTCTTTCCACTGCCGCGCCAGGACGAGAACGGCAAATCTCCCGTGGGCGCGGCCCAGGTCGGGGAAATCGAACCATTGTCCCAGCCGTCAGAGAACCCAGGCAGGATCCCCCAAGTGCTGGTAGCTTGCTCTCTCAAGGGGGGCGAGTCGAGCCGAATGACATGGATGAGCAGCAGGCCAATTGGTAGAACGCCGCCCGAGGGGGAGTACATGTGATCTCGGGCGGGCCTGCCAGGAGAGGCTGCCATCGAGCCGGCAAGTAAAATAGTTGTACTCTATAACCCGATAAGGATAGTGGAAGAGCCGTACTCTTGGACCATGGGCAAGCACTCCAGACTCTCGCTCCCAGCGAGTTATAAGTGGGCATGCTCCCACGAACCCCTCAGCTCGGCTCCCAATCGGACGAGTGGCAACCCACGCTCCCTGGGTAGAACCTGACCGAGTGTTCAGACTCTCGCTCCCCGCGAGTTATAAGTGGGCATGATCCCACGAACCCCTCGGCTCGGCTCCCAGACGGACGCGTGGCGACCCACGCTTCCTGGGTAGGACCCGACCGAGTGTCCAGACACTCGCTCCCCGCGAGTTATAAGTGGGCATGCTCTCACGAACCCCTCGGCTCAGCTCCCAGTCGGACGCGTGGCAACCCACGCTCCCTGGGTATGACCCAACCGAGTGTCCAGACTCTCGCTCCCCACGAGTTATAAGTGGGCATGCTCCCACGAACCCCTCGACTCGGCTCCCAGTCGGACGTGTGGCGACCCATGCTCCCTGGGTATGACCCGACCGAGTGTCCAGACTCCCGCTCCCCGCGAGTTATAAGTGGGCATGCTCCCACGAACCCCTCGACTCGGCTCCCAGTCGGCGCGTGGCGACCCACGCTCCTTGGGTATGACCCGACCGAGTGTCCAGACTCTTGCTCCCTGCGAGTTATAAGTGGGCATGCTCCCACGAACCCCTCGGCTCGACTCCCAGTCAGACGCGTGGCGGCCCACGCTCCCTGGGAATGACCCGACCGAGTGTCCAGACTCTCGCTCCCCGTGAGTTATAAGCGGGCATGCTCCCACGAACCCCTCGGCTCGGCTCCCAGTCAGACACGTGGCGACCCACGCTCCCTGGGTAGGACCCGACCGAGTGTCCAGACTTGGTCCAGACTCTCGCTCCCATCGAGTTATAAGTGGGCATGCTCCCACGAACCCCTCGGCTCGACTCCCAGTCAGACGCGTGGCGACCCACGCTCCCTGGATATGACCCAACCGAGTGTCCAGACTCTCGTTCCCAGCGAGTTATAAGTGGGTATGCCCCCACGCCCCCTCTTGGCTCGGCCCCCACTCGGGACGCGGGGTGGCCCGCGCTCCTTGAGGACTGACCAACCGAGCGCACCAGCTCTTGATGATTGAGCAAGTAACATCAGGTTTTGTCAAACAACGGGGCGACCACTGTTTCCTAAACGAAAGTCGATCCTAAATGGCCAGATACCCCGAGCGGGCACGCCACTCGGAGACCATTCCTTAACGGGGACTTACGCAAGGTCGGGGCCCTAGGTCCAGCTCAGTCGAGAGCCTACCCCAGCCGACCTCACAAAAAGGAAGTAAGAATTCGAGCCATTGCCCGAACCACCAATACTTAAACGCAAAGCACACATTCGACAAAGCATAGAAATAGAAGAAAAAGACTTGCATTCAAGATAGTCTCCTTACAAAAATGAGTCTAGGCCTCTACAAAAGGAAAATAAAAGTAAAGAAAGAAAAACGAAGGACCCCAACCTCACTCAAAGGGCCGGAAGATTCCTCCATCCCTCAGGTCAATCCGGCCAGCTTAACGGTGCTGGCTAGAAGGTCGGGCGGAAGGTGTCGGTTAGGATGTATACTAATTAGAAGAACATCTACATTTTGAAAGAGAATCACAGAATCACAGTTGCATGTTTATATTAGTATATGCACAAAATATCTTATACTTTGTATTGTAAATAACATGGTGTGTGGTGACGCACAGAAGATCATGTTATCAGTCCCTTGCAGAGTATAAGAATAGACTCACAATCGAGATGGATTTGGACAAACCATCGGGATGGTTGTAGTGTAATTAGGTGTGGTTTGTCTTAACCATAGAATTACACTAGTGCGCTTTGTGTGCATTGAACATGACCAAAATAGAGGCCATCCAATTTATACTGACTTTATAATTGGATTAGATCTCGATTTTATTATGGAGTACAATCTTTAAATCCCAATATAATAACGGGCACGTGTATTTAATTATTATTTCTTTGATTTACCAATGAGCGAGATTTATTCTGTTAAATCGATAGACCCGATAAGTTGGGAAATAATATTATATACATGGTGTGCCATTGATTATTGACGAAATCCGTATCCTGGTGAGTCGGGATGATGATGCCCCCTTGATGAGCTCATAAGGGTCATCATGTTAAATCTTGCAAGTGGACTATGGTCCAACATGATGAAAAGGTTGAGTGGTACTAGTCAAGAATCAAGAGGTTGATTAATTAAAATTGTCAGTAATTTAAATTAATCGACAGACATTCAATATCTTAAACACAGGGAGATGGATGTGCTCATAATAGGTGGAGCCCATATGAAAATATGGGGGTTGGTGAGGAAGTTCAATGAGGATTCTTTAGTGGAATGAATCTTCATTAATGAATCGGATTTGGATCCATTAGCGGGCCAAGACTCAACTCCTCCTCATGGTCCCTATCGTAGCCCTATATATACCCCATGGGAGTCATGATACCAAGGCTAATTAATCAAGAATTAATCCAATTAACCACAAAACCTAAAACCCTCTCTTTCCCTCTCTCTCCTAGGTCACGGACAAGGTGGTGGAGAAGAAATTCTTTCTTCTTCTTCCTTGGTTCTTTTCTCCCTCTCTTTGTGGTGGTTGGCGAGCACTAGACAAGGAGAATTTGGCTTCTCCTTTGTGGCACACGGCAGCAGTAAGGAGGTGAAAAGAATCGGCATCGATGAAGGAGAGGGAGCTTGCTTCTTGGAGGTGATCGCCAACGGTAGAGGAGGAAGAAGTAGGGCTCGGTAGGGATTGGTGAAGATTATCTCTTCTCCTAGTTCTATTCCTTTCTTCTCCTTCACTTGTGCGACCTCATCCAAGGGACAAAAAGGATCGCCGATGGCAAGGAGGAGCCTCCTCTTGCGGCGCCGGCGGTGAGGTGGAAGGAGGAGAGGTTGCGGCAGGTTTTGGAAGAAGAAGGATCTTTTTCTCCCTTCTTCATCTGGTTCTTCTTCATCATTGGCTTCCTCTTGGTGCTGCCCTATGGCCGGCGATCCTTGGGAACTTGGTGCGGCCGGCGGCGCAAGGTGGAAAGGAAGAAAGGTGGGCCGGCGGGAGAAACCTTAACCCTAGGGTTTGTTGGCGCAAAGGAAGGAAGCAGAAGGAGGATTAATTGGAGGCCTTGGTGACTCCGCGTCTTGGTAGATCGTTGCCCACACAACGTCCAAGAGGGGAGGGTCATACGACAGATGACTACGAAGTAAAAGACGAGGTATAATATCTCTTTGGCTCCTTTATTTTTCTTTTGTTTAATGTGACATTTTGTTATCGCATGTGTGTTCTTAATTAGTTATCATAGTTTAATTATTTGTTAATTAATATTGATAATTAATTATGTCATGGACCTCGAAGATAAACACAAAAATTGACGATCCGCTCGTCGTCTTTTCCACGGTCAATTGATTCGAAAAATTACAAGGTCTTACCTTTGAGTTTGGCTAAGTTGTAACTTGAATCAATTGATACGATGACGAGACGGTTGTTTGGGAGACGGGTCTCCATTCAGATTAAATTTTTAATCCATAGACATGGAGAGGTCTCTCATGTTCGACCAAGTATTCACTTACGAAACCTACCCAGCGCAACCTTCAGTGTCTGCCCTGCTTCAACTGCTTTATGGTACTGAGCATTTGCTGTTTAAGCAGGGGGCGCAGCCTCCTCGACATCTGCTCGCTGAACTCTCGAGAGTTGAGGTACTCAACCATACGAGAGTCCCACCGAGCCGCTTCCCCCATCTTGTAGGCCCGGAGTTCCTCTAGCTCCTACTGGGTCGTCTCCAGCTCCGCCTCCAAGGTGGCTTGCCGATCCTTCAGCTGACCGAGTTCCTCCGAGCAGACGCTCAACTCCCCGTCTCGCTGCGTTAGCTGGGTCGCCAGGTCCTCCGACTTCTCCGTGTGAACCGCTAGCTCTTGCTCCTTGGCGGTCAGATCAGTGCGCAGGGCGGAAGTCGATTGGGACACCTCTAGGAGCTCTGCCCTGGCCTTGGTCAGCACACCTTGAGCCTGGCTCTTGAAGGCCCAGGCCTTGCGCTCCGTATACTCCAGGCCGATAACTCGGTGCTGCGCTTGGGCGGCTGTCGTGCTTGCCGCGTCTAGCTCTGTTTGGGTCTCCGTGAGTCGCGCCTCCGCGTCAGCCAGACGGTCTTGTAGGGCCAAGTTCTCGGTCCGCAGCCCACTTAGAGTCTCCTCGTTGGAAACTACCTGCGCATGGCGTAGCTGGGTCTCCAACCTCTCCGCCCAGGATTCCGCCTGCTGTCGAACCCGGGTGTGGGCTACAAAAGAAACAGCCAGGCTATAGGCCGAGCCAAAAAGTTACAGACAGAGAACCGACCTTAAGTCTCAAGACGAGAATAAAAATGAAGAAAAACACAAACCAAAAATGAACGTATCTGACTGGCCTCCGAAAGAAAGCCATTGGCTCTGCTGGTCGGGCCCCGGTTGTTGGCCTCTCAAAGGCCTTAATAAAAATGGTCGTCGAGCAAACCGTATAGATGGACCTCACAGGCCGACTCGGGCAGTTCGGTAGTGGGCATCTCATAGCACTCGCTATCGACAACCCTGGACGACATGACTAAGTGGAAAGGCCGATTGTCCGAACCCCTAGCAGGAGGGGAAGGGGCCCTCCGGATCCGAGCCTCCAGGGGACCGGCTCGGGTCGGGATCGGGGTCAGGGTCAGGGTCGGAACTGGAGTTAGGGCTGTTGTAGACGGGGCCGCTGGAGATGAAGCTGGAGCAGAGGTCAAGGGAGACGGGGCCACCCGTGCGGGGACTACCAAAGCTGAGGTCGCCGGAGAAGGATCCGCTGCCTTCTTCTTCTTCTTCTTTGGCCGAGAGCTAGCTGAAGTCCCGGGGGGTGTGGACGCTGAGTCGGATGGTCGCTCCCTTCGGCGCCGGGTGACTAACGGCTGGTCATCCACGTCTATGGGCTCAGGGTCGGAGACTGATGCCGCTCGATGACCGGAGGATGTCGCCTTAGGGGGAGAAACCACAAGGGGAGTTGTCTCTCGTTGAGCCAGTTGTTCGCTGACCCGAGAGGCAAGTTCGGCATCGTCCAGGCCGAGCCCCTCCTCTAAGACAGCTGCCAGCGTCATACTTGTTGCAAGGAAACAAGGGTTTTCGTTAGTTATGAATATTTGAAAGACGGAGTATAGAACTAACCGAGTGAAAAAAGGATCGCCAGAGGAGACGACCAGAGGATAAATGCCGACGAGAGTTGCCGGAACCCTAGAGACCGAGCGGCGATAGCGGTTCGGTGTCAGAATTAAAAAAGCGATGGTAAGAACTGTGGAGTAAGAGCCTATATATAGGACCGAGTTATCAACCCCAGTCGTTCGATGGAGATCCAGGCGAAAGGCGGGATGGCACGGCATGGCACGACCGCACCACTGATTCGCGGAGCCCGACGGCAGACGCCTCGTTGCTCGGGGAAGCAATAGCCAGTGGACACGTAGCCTCGTTAGTTAATGCAATAATTAATGGTAAAGATGCGAATCGGCTTGAATCGAGGATAAGGCCGATAGGACAGCTGAAGGGACGTTGACCCGCCGATCGGGCGACTGGCTCGGATTAGGCGGTGGAGGCTAGCAGGAAGGGCAGATTACGTGGGTGCACCAAGCTTGCTCTGAAACAATAGACCAGTCGAACTCGATGCCTCCTTCGACTAGACTCGAAGAGGTTGGCCCGGTCCAGACTCTCGCTCCTCGCAAGTTATAAGTGGGCAAGCTTCCACGAACCCCTCGGCTTGACTCCCAGTCAGACGCGTGGCGACCTACGCTCCCTAGGCATGACCTGACCGAGTGTCCAAACTCTCTCCCCCAGCTCGGACGCATGGCCACCCACGCTCCTGGAGCTGGCCAACCGAACATCTAGTGTCAGCCCGCGAGGCGGCCGACCAATAACACGAGCCCCGAGTATACAACAAAGCTAGTCCTTAGCTTTAGCTTAACCCAGGGTCGCATGCCTTGACCGAATTGACCGAGTCAGCCTAGCCCAAGAGGGAATATGATGGGAACTTGGACATTTGCCCGAGCCCGCAAGACTTAAAGAAAAAACGACAACAAACACATAACACCATTCACAAAGAGAAAGGATTGCATTAATCAATACAAAATTGAGGCGAGGCCTCTACAGAGAAACAAGACAGAAAAAAGAAGAAAATGAAAACCCCGACCCTCACTTGAAGGGTCGGAAGACCTCCGCCGTCTGATGGGTTAGCCTGGACAGCTTGACGGTGCTGACCGGGAGGTCAGGAGGAAGGTGCCCCCCTTGCTTAAGCTGCTCAAACGTGCTGATCAGCTGCTGCTTGAGCAAGGGGCGCAACCTCTTGGACATCTCGCGCCCGAAGACCCTGGAGTTTAGGTACACCACCCGCCGAGCGTCCCACCGTGCCACCTCGTTCTCCTTGTAGGACCGAAGCTCGTCAAGCTCCGACCGAGCTGCCTCCCAGGTGGACTATTGCACGCGCAGCCGAGCCAGCTCTTCCGCCTGTGCCCATAGTTCAACGTCCCGACTAGTCAGTTGACTTGCCAGAGAGCTAACCTCCTGCTCCTTGGCCGCTAGCTCGACGCGAAGGGGTTCAGAGGCCCGGGTAGCCTCGAGGAGCTCGGCCTGGGTCTTCTTCAACTCCTCCTTCACCTGGTCCCGGAGAGCCCAAGCTTTGCGCTCTGTGTGATCGACTTGTGCAACCCGGAGGTGCACTTGGGCTATTGCCGCATCGGCTGAAGTAATCTGCGCCTTGGAGACCTCCAGCTGCTCCTTCACGTGGGCCAACCGATCTTGCAGGCCGATAACTTCGGCCCTAATGCCGTTAAGAAAGGCTTCATCAGAAGTCAGCCGAGTGTGCCGGAGTCGGGCCTTCAAGTCCTCCACTCACTGCTCCGCTCGGAACTGAGTCTTGGCATACGCCAGCATGGTCATGGACATGGTATAGTTGGCACCCCAATGCTACAAAACGTAAAAAGGTCTAGTCAGTACCAAGGTGAGGGAATCATAAGGAAGGAACAAAGTAGGCACCTGGGTAGCGCCCGACATGAAGGTGTCCGCTCGGATGCTCAGGCCTCGATACTTGACCTCTCAAAGGTCGTGGAGGAAGTGGTCGATGTGTGGTCCTGTAGACGGACTTCTTGTGTCCGATTAGAGGTCACTCCACTCGGCACCTCCAGACTCATCTTGAGGTCGGAGACCGAAGGTGGCAGGAGATGCATGGGGGAGTGCCCAAGTGAATCCCCCGATCGGGGAGAGCCCGACTCCCCCGATGATGTCTGACGCGAGGAAAGCTGTGGTGCGGAGGGTTCAGCTGCGGGCCTTTTTCCCTTCTGTTTCTTCCGCGACCGGCTGGTAGAGGCCTCCGCATGATCAGTGGGTGACGGCCTAGGCTCGGCCACGCGCTCTCGCCAACGCCAGAGGATGAGGGGTTGGTCATCTTCCGACGCGGACCCTGAGACAACGACAACTGCCGGCGTGGGCACGGGATTGGAAGAACGTGACAGCTCAGGGGCGGGGGGGGGGGGGGGGGGGGGGGTAGTCTCCCGTTGGGCTAGTTGCTCAGCCGTGCGGGCCTCCAGCTTGGCATCGTCCAAACCGAAGCCCTCTTCCAGAGCTGCCGCTAGCATCATGTTAGCTGCAAAATAAGCAACTCTTAGTCAACTATATAAGAGTAAAGGACCAAAACAGTAAACTTACTGAGTGAGGCAGGCCGGCGGAATGGCACGACGCTTAGCCCGAACACGTACAAGATGTCCTCGCTCAATAGGTGTCCACCATGAAAGTGTCGACCCTCGATTTTGGAAAGGGCCGACAGATAAGAGGGAAGAGATCGGTAGTTCTTGGGGAGAAGGGGAGAAGGAGGAAGGTCAGATATCCAGTCGGTCGGCCAGCTCGGGGTCGGGGTAGTGTTGACAAAAAAGTATCGCTCCTTCCAACCCTTATTAGTGATGGAACCCGGATGGCTAGAGAGGGGGGGTGAATATAGCCAAACACTTTGACCTTTGGCACTTATCAAATTTCTGCACTCAACCTTATCAGTAGCACAGCGGAAGAAACAATGGAAACAAAGCAGTGCAGAAAACAAAAACAGAAAACGAAGGCAAACAAACACAACTAGCAAAATCGCTAACAAGGAGGGTTTACAAGGTTCAGGGATAACTTGCCCCTACTCCTTGGCGTGCCCTTAAGGTGGGCGATCCCTTGATCATCGGCAGATCAAGCCCCGGTTATCACCGGATAGAAAGCAACCTCCTTCTCGGTGGAGAAACCTCTCCACAGCATTTCAATCACAGATATATGTTTAAGCACAATGAAACAACAAGAAAGATCTTACATAGCACTTAGCAAAGACAAGAACACAGCAAACTCCCTCAGAGCTCCACCCAGCGACGATCTCACGCAAGAGCCCTCTCCTCGTGTCTTCTCGCTGTTGGACTCGGAGCTTCTTGTTCCCTCCTTCAAGCGCTCAAGTAATGAATCGTTGCCTCACAGATTGTAGTTGCTTGCACAAGATGATAGAACTTCAGAACACGCAAGCAAGATGTGGAGAACACAAAGGCGCAGCAAGAACTCAGTTCGCGAACTCTAGAACTCTGCTTCAATGAAGCCTTCTTCCGCCCTTTTGTTTCTTCACTCAGCACCAGGTGACAGCATCTCCTGCAGCCTCCAGCTGCTTCCCTGCCAATGCCAGCTACCACTGAGCCCTCCCTGGACTTCCTGAGCTCCCCTCAGCCAAGCTCCAGTCAGCAGCTCCAGCCGTTGCAACCTGAGATGGAAAACGGACAAACCTGCTCCAAGGAAAGCCTCCATTGACTTCTCCTTGAGTGTTTGAATCCTTCCCTGTCATATGCAACTTGATCAGAGTATTAGAACAGTATATCACTCAGTAAATCAAGAATCAGAAGTTAAACGCAGAGAATCGGATACGTTCAGACGCGATCAGAGCGTCTGACAGTGCATTTTGAATTAAAGTGATCGGTCACTGGACCGATCAGAGAGCCTCCTGATCGGTCACCAGACCGATCAGGCTGGGTCCAGACCGATCAGGCTCCGTCCTGATCGGTCCCCAACGCTCAATTAGAAATCGCGATTTCTTTGAAACTCTCCTGGATCGATCACCAGACCGATCCCAGGTTGTGGATCGATCACCAGACCGATCCACCCCTTTATCGGGCAATTTCTGAGCTTCACAGTCCAGACTTCCTGATCGATCACCGGACCGATCAGGAAACCTCCTGATCGGTCACCAGACTGATCAGGTAGTAACCAGACCGATCAGGCTCCGTCCTGATCGATCATAGAGATGAACCTGCGATGCTGGATCGTTCTCCAGAATGATCTGCACAGTGATCCTGATCGGTCACCAGACCGATCAGGAGCAGTTCAGCAAGGGAACTCAACCTCACTGTTTGCTCCATGATCGGTCACCGGACCGATCCGGAGCAGAGCAGCAGTACTGAAATTAAACTCTTCTTTTTACCGACGTCCGATGTAGATTACTTTTTCCGGAGCAGTAGGACGTCGTCGGCGCTTGTATCTTGAGTCGGGAGGTTGCCGGAGCAGAGCGCGGAAGCAAAAGAGCGTAGAAGCGTTGAAAGAATTCGTTGTTCTGAAGCCTTGGTTCGAGGGTCCTTTTATAGCACCTGGGGGCGCCCGGAACGTCGGGGGCGCCCCCCCACGTGTCGGCTGATCCGGCTTTAACTCGGTCCGCTTCTGATCCCTTCAAACTCGGGATCAGATCTTGACCGGGGCACCCGGGACGCTAGGGGCACCCGGATTGACCGGGTCAAACTCTTATCCTCTCGGCTTCGCTGGAGCTACTTCGGTAGCTTCACCTGGGGGCGCCCGGAAGCATGGGGGCGCCCCGAACATGAACTGTCGAAGCCTTCCTTTGCATTATGTGTTTTGTTTTCACCTTGGGGGCGCCCGGGACACTCCGGGCGCCCTTGTCAGCTTTTGCCTCACTCCTTTGAGGCTCTCTGAGCTGCAGACACTCGTTCCTTCGGTCCTGCATCGAGGGTTAGTCCAAAACACTATAAAGCAACAAGATGTTAGTTTATACAGCCTTAGTTGTCTTGGTTCTGACTTTGGGCCTCCAAAATGGAGCCCTAGGTCGAACCGACACCTACTGTTCCCTCGACGGGGAACGCGCCCTCACCTACTCCTCTCAGGAGAATGTACCTGATGCCAACCGGCTCCTTCGGTTGGACTTTTGCCTAGCGGTCCTTCGCTAGGTGCCTAGCTGTCCTTCGCCAGGTCTTCAGTACCAAGCCGTCCTTCGCCTGGTGCCTAGCAGTCCTTCACTAGGGCTTTGTATCCTGGCATTCCTTCGTCAAGTGCCTAGCAGTCCTTCGCTAGGGCTTTTTATCCTTCCATTCCTTCGTCAGGTGCCTAGCAGCCCTTCGCTAGGACTTTGTTTCCTGGCAGCCCTTCGCCAGGTGCCTAGCAGCCCTTCGCTAGGACTTTGTTTCCTGGCAGCCCTTCGCCAGGTGCCTAGCAGCCCTTCGCTAGGATTTTTCCTGCACACTTGAGTAACATTGTTAGATCACCAATAATACTTAACTTTGAACCCTTTGCCAATATCAAAACAAGGTTCAATATGGTGCTTCCTGCACCAACATTCATCACCTGGCTTCACTCACCAGGACCCGGCTTCACTCACCGGGATTTCCACCACCTGGCTTCACTCACCAGGACCCGAATTCACTCACCAGGACCCGACTTCACTCACCAGGATTTCATCCAACCTAGCCCTCCAGGCTAGGACCTGACCCTCCAAGCCAGGACTTTTTCACCTAACCCTCCAAGTTGGGACTTTTCACCTAACCCTCCAAGTTAGGACTTTTCACCTAGCCCTCCAAACTAGGACTTTTCACCCAACCCTTCCGAATTAGGAATTTTCAACACCTAGCCCTCCAAGCTAGGATTTTCCAATCACTCCGTGCCTAATCCCCGATTAGGACTTAATCATAATCATAATCATCAACCTAAACTAAAATCGATGTCAACACCAAAACAACAATCAGGGTCAGATTGCATCAACAATTAGAGGTTGGAAGTTTCGACAAAAAAGATGTTTTGGCTCGGGCTTGGAAGAAGAAATCACCCGACTCTTATTTTTTGGGATAGAAAAAGTAGTAAAAAATTTCAGGCTGGAGGGGAATTTTGTACAGGAAGAAGATGACCACTGACCCACAGATTAGTCGGATGACATTCGGGGCAAGCTGAGACAAGGGGATTTGAAAGAAACGACAAATAGCGGTGATGAAGGGGTGGATAGGAAAGTGCAACCCGGCCTGCAGATGGTCCCGGGAGAGGGTGATATAACTATGAGAAGGGGTCGCGGGTCGGTCGATGGAACGAGGTAAGCAAAGATGGTGGTCGGGGGAGATATAATAGTCGGCACAGATCTCCTCGAGATCATGGTGGTCGAGCCCGGACACCAGGGTGAGGTACCAAGGGTCCGAGTGGGAAGAGGAGGAAGCCATAACGAGAGGTAAAGGAAAAGGGACTGGCCGAGTGAAAATAGGTTCGCCGGAGACGATGACCGGAAAGCACACGCCACCCAAACTCGTCAGAACCCTAGCAGAGAGCGCAAGAGCAGCAACTCAGCGTCAGGTGTGAAAAGGTGATGGTAAAATCCGAAGGGTAAAGGCCTATTTATAGGGTCTGGGGAACGATCCCTACCGTCCGATGACGAGCCGGAGGAGAAGCGGGGGAGGATACGAACCGTCCGTTCGGGCCCAAAGTAACCCCCGAGGCGGCGCAACACACGTGCAAGCTAATCATTTGCGAGGACGGGCGATGGACTCCTCGTTGCTTGGGGAAGCAATAGCCACAGGACACGTGGTCGGGCGGTTAAATGCGGTAATTAACGATAGGGATACGAATCTGTTGGGTATAGCTTGGCGGGTTTCCTTAGAAAATACCTAGTCGATCCGAGAGACCTCTCTATGCCTACGGATTAAAAATTTAATCCGAATAGAGAGCCGTTTCCCATCGACCATCTCGTGCCGTATCGAACGATCCAAATACAACTTAGCCAATTTCCAAAATTGGCCTTGCAATTTGCTCGACCGTTCGACCGCGGAAAAGGCGACGAGTTGATCGCCGGCTTTTGTGTTTATGGTCGGGGTCCAGTTAAGAATTTATTAAATATATTTTGCAAGCAAAACAATAAATTCTAACACAAAATGATGAGACATATCAACATGGCACATACATGACATAAGGAAATACAAAGGAGCGTATGGAAGGTTTCCGATCACCTCGCGGTCTTCTACCTTATGTCCCTCCCTTCGCGAAGGTCGTGTGGACGACGATCTACCGTGATCCGAGATCACCAAAAGCTCCAACCAATCCCCTTCTTCAACCGGCCGAAAACCCTAGCCTCTAGGGTTTGCGCTGCTGGCGTCTCCTCCCCTTCCCTTTGCGCCGCCGTCCACCAGAGCCGGCTCCAAGCCCTCCGGATTAGCAGTACACCTTGAGAGGAAGATGAAGAAGAAGAATAAGGAAAGAAACAACCTTCTTCTCAGTCACAAAAACCCGCACAAGCCCTTCTTCTCCTTGCTTGCGGCGCCGACGCAACCCTAGGTTGCGCCGCCTATAGCCGGCCATCAACCCCTCTTCCGACCTCCATGATCGCTACGCAAGGTAGAGGACTCCTCTACCTTGCTTCTGTAAGCTTCAGTCGGAGTTTGGTGGAGGAGGAAAGAAGAACCGAGGAGATTCCTCTTCTTCTTTGTTGCGCCGCAGAGAGAGAGAGAGAGAGAGAGAAGGAGAGGGAGAGGGGTTTTGGTCTTGGCTCTAGGATTGATTAATTCGCTTGGTTTCTTGATCTCATAGGGTATTTATAGAGCCAAGGCAGGGACCAAGAGGAGGAGTTGGTTCTTGGCCCGCTAATGGATATATACCCGATCCATTAATTGAGATCCATTTCACTAAAGGATCTTAATTGAACTCACCTCACCAACTCCCATATTTTTATATGGGCTCCACATATTACGAGTCATTCATCCCCCCGTGTTTAAGATCGTGCATGCCCGTTAATTAATTAAATTACTGACAATTTAAATTAATTAACTTCTGGATCCTTGATTAGTACCACTCAACCTTATCAACGTGCCGGATCAAATCCACCTGTAGGGTTTGGCACGATAAACCTTTTGAGCTCATCAAGGGGGTATCATCATCCTGACTCACCAGGACATAGATTCCGTTAATAATCATCGGCATATCATATTATTAATATTATTTCTTAACTTACCAGGTCTATCGATCTAACAGAATAGATCTCGCCCTTTGATAAATCAAAGAAATAATAAATAATAATATATGCTCAATATTATTTCGGGATTAAGGGATCGTCCTCCATAATAACAACTGAGGTCTTATCCAATTATCTAGTCAGTACAAATTGGATAACCTCGAGTTTCGGTCTTGCTCAATGTACTCATAGCACACTAGTGTAGTCCTATGGTCAAGATCAACCACACCTGACTACACTACAACCATCCCGATGGGTTGTCCAATTCCATCTAGGTTGTGAGCCTCTATTTATGCTAAGTAAGGCACTGATAACATGATCTTCCGTGTGACACCACACACCATGTTATCTACAATGCTAAGCAATGGGACTTCGTGTATGTACTATAAACAAACACCTAGTGTAGTGTGATTCTCTTTTCATAAAAGATGTTCATATAATAAAAATCATGTCTTTCAGTATACACATCTTACAGAATCGTCTCAGCTCGGATGAAGGATGAGATAGAAAAGACGGCATGATGTGACTGGGTCTGCCGGTCGGGCAACCCGCGCAGAGGCGGCTACTAGAGTCGCAAGTAAGATTAGACCGCTCGAGGGCGCCAGGCTTCCTCTAGAACAACGGTCTAGTCAGTCGGACTCGGCGCCTCCTTCGACTAGACTTGAAGGGGATGCTTATATGATCCCGGCCTAACCCACGGGTAGCTCGGCCGGCCAGCCTGGCGCCACGTTTGGACGAAGTCAAAGGCCCCCGGAGTCCATGTAAACCGAGGGGCTCAGGAGTCAAGCTGACATAATTCGGTCCGGTCCAACCTGCTCAGGAGTCTCTGCTGCGGACCGTTTCGTGTGGACCGCATACACGACCAAGGTGCCAGACCGATCAGGCCCTTGCCTCATCGGTCTGGTGACCGATCAGGCAAGGGCCTGATCGGTTTGGCAGTGTGGTCCTCACGGGGAGTCCGCACATCACGTCCGCAGCAGAGCATTTTTGTATATATATACATATATATGAATGATATGGTGCACAACCATGGGCACTTACTTAGGTGGCGAAATCTTGATCATTCATCTCTATTATGTATTTTTGATGGGTGATGTGCAAGTTGCCACCTATGCAGGTGCCCATGGTTGTGCACCATATCATTCCTCTCTCTCTCTCTCTCTATATATATATATATGAAAAATAATAGGGAGAGTGAAAATGGAAGAGTGAATGGTAGAGTGAATGACGTAGCACTTTGCATGCAACGATCTCCGACGGGTTCACCGTGCCCCCCAGGGTAAGTTTGATTCGGGGCGGCGGTCGAAGGCCGTCGATGGTGTCCAAGCGATAATCGGGCGTGTGCATGTAAAATGTCACGTCATTCATTCAAGTACCACGTCATTCACTCTACCATTCACTCTCCTATTGTTACTCTCCCTATCGTAGCTATATATATATATATATATATATATATATATATATATATATATATATATATATATATATATATATATATATATATATATATATGGTAAAAATCAAGGTCACATTTCAAACTAACGGAATCATCAAAAGGATGTCTCTCACTCTTATTTTGAAAAAAAAAAAGTTATTTCAAAGTTACATTTCAAATTAGCGGAATCATCAACAGGATGTCTCTCACTCTTATTTTGAAAAAAAGTTATTTCAAGGTTATTTAGTCGTTAGGATTAACTAATGTAACTAGTTAAAATAAGTTGATTCAACTTGGTCAAAATATTATATAATGTCGGGTCGAGATAGAACAAGCCCAGCTCAAGAGGCCATGTCATCGAGTATAAATATCTTAAGTCTCAATCATCAAGAAAAGCCCTGCCCCAAGCTGTTGAGGACGGAGTCCTCGATAAAAGCCCAAGCTGAAATCATGGAGAATATGTCTTGTATTGAGGTCAAACTCCCTCTCAGAACTCTCGACAAAGACATCTCATCCATAGTTGCGATCGAAACTCAGCATGACCATTACTCGGGTCGACCCCTCGAGCTCAAGTCAACCCCAACTCAGGTCGGCGTAGGCCGACCCTTGGACTCTAGACGTCTAGCAACAACCTAGGTTGGCCTTCGTACTCACACCGCCAAGCGACAACCTTTCATGGCAGGAGGTCTGAAGCTCACTAGAGGAACACTACTCTCAGATTAATAGCAACGGCTGTTGGAAATTTATTCCTTCAATAATTCCGAATATATCTCCTCGGTATTTAACTTAGTCAATTCATGACCGTCAGATCTTCTGGGAGGTTGCTTTCGGAGGAAGCAAACTGATTGGTATTTCACGTCGAGGCTAGTGTTAGACACTATCTCCGTAAAACGATATTACTCCGCTACTGGTGCTCACGGATAGCAGCAATTCGTTTCCAAGATACAACGACGTCGTCTCGGAATAGTAGCACTTCAAATTCGGAGACCGGCGAACCTTCCGTAGGCTTCTCGGACTCTCGATGCAGAACAGGGAGGAGTGCAAATGACTATAGATTGCAATTCTTGAATGAATGAAATGATCTAGTGGAGGGATCTATTTATATTGAGTGAAGAGGTAAGTACCCTTTGGTTCGGACAGATCTGGACCGTTCATAACGAAAGGGTATAACCCTTTAAAGGTCATTTAATCTCGTCCCTTGATCTGAAGAGTTATAACTCTTCAAATCCATCTTGATCTCGACCGTCAAATTAGAACATTTAATCCAACGCCTCAGATCCATTCTCCCTCTTCACATTCAGATCTTTGATCCGACGCTCCAGATCGCACCTTCTTGCGATCTGTCCAGATCATTGATCCGACGACCATCATTGAGCGTATCTTGACCAATTAATTTCTCATTCACCCTTATTCGGTTTTGAGCAAATAAATAGTCCACATTTATCTACGCGAAACGTAGATTTCGATTTTGAAGTCAAACTTGACTTTCAACGATCGATGACATCAAAATGGTATCCAACAATCCCCCACATGAATGGAAATTAATGCATGTATTGCATGTTGACATTTTACAAGAGTCCAATCGATAAGTCAATGCATCGGGAAAGGTAGCTTGTGACTTTGAACCTTCCGTAGTGGAATGCTATCGAGCATACTAGGCTGCGCAGTGAACGTGATGTCTTGAACTACTCAGCTATTGGTGTATACTAAGACAATAACACCCACATAGAGACTTATCTCACCCACTTTTAGTTCTCATGGTTGGTTCCATTTCGGCCATGGACACCATCTTGGATTCATGAGTGTTTCATTGAAGCGACCTGCCTTCACACTCACATAGGTGACACTTCTATCAAGAGTATCCTACCATACTCCACCTTAAAGGTATAGAAGTCATTAAAAGCATAAGTTTATCCTCACTACATGTGGTAGGACAACACTAAATCATCCTAGGATTGGGATAGTAGAGATAATTATTTCTCTTGTGCTGTTACACAACATCTGCAACTTCGTTGTCCCATTGAACCAAGATCTTGGGATCTCCAGTCAACAAGGTTGGGTTACCGCTACAGTCATTTTTAGTTGTAGATTTTCAATCTCATTCCTCTTGATGAGCAGAATACTTGATCTCGATTTAGCCCCTTCGTTAGAGGATCTGCCAAATTATCCTTAGATTTAACATAATCGATTGCAATCACTCCGTTCGAGATCAACTGCCTAATGGTATTATGTCGACGACGTATATGTCGTGATTTACCATTATACATACTACTCTATGCCCTTCCAATTGCCAATTGACTATCACAGTGGATAAGTACGGTGGGCACAGGTTTTATCTAGCTCGGAATATCTTCCAAGAAATTCCGCAACCATTCAGCTTCTTCAGCTGCTTTATCAAGTGATATAAACTCGGATTCCATTGTTGATCGAGCTATGCATGTTTGCTTGGTGGATTTCCAAGATACTGCTCCTCCACCGATCGTGAATACATATCCACTAGTGGATTTGGAGTCTTTTGTATCGGAGATCCAATTAACATCACAATATCCCTCCAAGACTGCGGGATACTTTCCGTAATGTAATCTGTAGTTCATAGTATATTTTAAATATCTAAGAACTCGCATCACTGCTTTCCAATGGGTGTCGTTTGGATTGCTCGTAAAACGACTCAGTTTGTTGACCACACAGGCAATATCCGGATAAATACAGTTTGTGAGATACATTAAACTGCCAATTATCCGAGAATATTCCAATTGCGATATGGGTTCACCATAGTTTTTCGCTAAGTGTTGACTTAGATCCATAGGTGTTTTTACAGCAGAGAGATCGTATGCATTGAATCTTTTCAATACTGACTCTACATAATGGGATTGTGTTAAATCTATCCCATCGGACGTCCTGAGAATTTTAATTCCCAATATGACATCTGCTCGACCCATATCTTTCATGTTGAAACTATTGGTCAACATTTTCTTAGTACTCATGATGACATCATGATTACTTCCCATTATGAGCATGTCGTCTACATATAGACAGACGATTACATAACTCTTAGGTTTTTAACATAAATGTATTTGTCACATTCATTTATTCTGAATTCGTTTGACAGCATTATTTTGTCAAATTTTTCGTGCCATTATTTTGGTGCTTGTTTAAGTCCGTACAACGACTTAAAAAGTCGACACACCTTTCCCTCAGTTCCAGGAGCTATGAACCCCTCGGGTTGCTCCATGTAGATTTGTTCTTCCAACTCACCATTTAAGAACGCAGTCTTAACATCCATTTGGTGTATTTCAAGGTCATACAATGCTGTAATGGCTATCAACACTCGTATGGACGTAATCCTTGTCACCAGTGAGTAGGTATCGAAGTAATCAAGGCCTTCCTGTTGCTTGTACCCTTTAGCTACAAGTCTGGCCTTATACTTGTCAATCGATCCATCAGCTTTATACTTGCGTTTCAGTATCCACTTACAACCTAATGGTTTAGTACCAAAAGGAAGGTCTACTAATTTCCAAGTATGGTTATTCATGATGGACTCGATTTCACTATTGACAGCTTCTTTCCATAATAGGCCATCGGGACCAGAGAGAGCTTCGCTTAGTGTTCTTGGGTCCATTTCTGACATGAATGTCATGAAATCCGGCCCGAACAATTTCTCAACTCTAGCCCGTTTGCTCCGACGTGGCTCTTCGCTTTGATTGTCAATAGCCCTTTTATGACAACTAAGTTCTGGAACATTATCTTTGTTAGAACTTCCGTTGTCATTATTTTGAACGTTTTCCTTCTTATTTGAAAACACGTCTTCAAAAAATATTGTATTCCGAGATTCTATGGTTGTACCCACGTGAATATCAGGAATATGTGACTTATGAACTATGAAGCGATATGCACTACTGTTTTGAGCATATCCGACAAATATTACATCGAACGTTTTAGGTCCGATCTTAACTTGCTTTGGCTTAGGTACTTCGACCTTTGCTAAGCACCCCCACACTTTCAAGTATTTGTACGATGGCTCGCGGCCTTTCCATAGTTCATATGGTGTTTTATCATTTTTCTTGTGAAGGATTTTGTTGAGAATGTGGTTTGCTGATAATATGGCTTCCCCCCACAAATTCTGGGGTAAGCCTGAATTTATCAACAAGGCATTCATCATTTCCTTTAGTGTCCGATTTTTACATTCGGCAACACCATTCGATTGAGGTGAGTAAGGTGCCGTTGTCTGATGGATAATTTTAGATTCTGAACAGAATTCATCAAACAGTGTACTATATTCTCCACCTCTATCGCTACGAATTATTTTAATTCGTTTTTCAAGTTGTTTTTCAACTTCCGTTTTATAGGTTCTGAAAGCTTCCAGGGTTTCGTCTTTATTTCTTAAAAGAAAGACATAACAGAACCTCGCGCAGTCATCGATAAAAGTAATGAAGTACTTTTTACCTCCTTTAGTTTGCACGAATTTCAAGTCACATAGATCACTATGTATTAATTCTAGAGGAGTCGTTGACCTTTCCACCGAATGAAAAGGTAGTCTCGTCATTTTCGCTTCCACGCACACTTCGCATTTGTGTGTTTCGTCAACATCGATGTTCGGTAATAAATTTAGCTTGACGAGACGTTTCAGAGTATTATTATTGACATGCCCAAGTCGATCATGTCATAAATTAAAACACTCAACAACATAGCTGGAAGCTTTTAATTTATTACCATCAAAATTACGGTGTACAGTCATTACAATCATTTTGAACAAATTTTGTTCTAAATACCCTTTTCCTACGAAGACACCGTTCTTCGTAAGCACAAAGTTGTTGAAATGGAACACTAGTTTGAATTCGGCTTTAACAAGTGCCGATCCTGAAACTAAGTTCTTCCTGATGTCGGGAACATGGAGCACATCAATGAGAGTTAGCTCCTTCCCAGACGTCATTTTTAGAACAACTATCCCGAGTCTAACAATTGAGGACGTCGTGGAATTGCCCATATAGAGCTTTCTTCCACTTATTGGGGTGTACTTGGAGAACATCGCCTTGTCCGAACAGACGTGGCGGGTTGCTCCAGTATCGATCCACCACTGCTTCGGGTTGTCCACCAAATTGGCTTCGAACACGACCGCAGTGAGATCCAGAGTGTTTATATCTATGTCAGCGGAGGTTGCGACTTGGTTCGCAACATTCTTCTGGCTCTTGGTTGTCTTCTTCGGGCGTCTGCAGTCTTTGGACATGTACTTTTCACAATTGTAGCACGTGCCCTTGAACTTTTTGCCTTGAGTCTTCTGGTTCGGTTGCTTCGGCTTCTTCGCTTTTGGTTCCGTCAGGTTGGACATCTCGTCGACTGTCCGCTTTGTTCCTCTAGAGTCAGATAATTTTCGATTATCCTCCTCTATTCGCAGCCGCAGGATGATGTCCATCTCCTTCTGCTTGTGCTTTAGGTAATTTTTGAAATCCTTCCATGATGGAGGGAGTTTCTCGATTACCGCAGCAACTTTGAATGACTCGTTCAGCGTCATTCCTTTGGCGTCCAAATCATGCATTATCAGTTGCATGTCTTGGACCTGAGACGTGACACTCTTGGAATCAACCATTTTGAAATCCAAAAATCGGCCGACGATGAATTTCTTCAGTCCGGCGTTTTCGGTTTTGTATTTCTTCTCCAGCGATTCCCACAGTGACTTAGCCGTCTCCATTATGCAATATACGTTATATAGCGCATTGTCCAGCGTATTTAGAATGGAATTGCAGCACAGGAAGTCTCCGTGTGACCACGCATCGCGAGCAGCCTGGCTCCCGGAATTATTTTCCGTAGCAGCTAGCGGGTCTTCACGCAGGAACCGTACAAGGTTCAGCGTGGTTAGGTAGAACAACATCTTTTGCTGCCATCTTTTAAAGTCAGCTCTGTTGAATTTCTCCGGCTTCTCGGCGTGAGGGACGACGGTGGGTATATCGTTGATTTTGAAGTCGGCTCTGTTCGACTTCTCCGCGTGAGGAACGACGGCGGTTGGTACATCATTGACTCTGGCCATATCAGTTTGCCGAATAACTTTATTGTAGAGCGGATTCTCTCAACTTGGTATGGTGGTGTAGTTGGTTACCACCTTAAAATAACATATAAGAGGTCTCCAGTTCGAATCCTCTTGATGTCAATTATTTTATAATAATTGCACGAATATCGTTTTACGATGTTGGAACGTTATTCCTTCAATAATTCCGAATATATCTCCTCAGTATTTGACTTAGTCGATTCACGACCGTCGGAACTTCCGGGAGATTGCTTTCGGAGGAAGCAAACTGATTGGTATTTCACGTCGAGGCTAGTGTTAGACACTATCTCCGTAAAACGATATTGCTCCGCTACTGGTGCTCACGGATAGCAGTAATTCGTTTCCAAGATACAACGACGTCGTCTCGGAATAGTAGCATTTCAAATTCCGAAACCGGCGAACCTTCCGTAGGCTTCTCGGACTTTCGATGCAGAACAGGGAGGAGTGTAAATGCTTATAGATTGCAATGCTTGAATGAATGAAATGATCTAGTGGAGGGATCCATTTATATTGAGTGAAGAGGTAAGTACCCTTTGGTTCGGACAGATCTGGACCGTTCATAACGAAAGGGTATAACCCTTTAAAGGTCATTTAATCTCGTCCCTTGATCTGAAGAGTTATAACTCTTCAAATCTATCTTGATCTCGGCCGTCAGATTAGAACATTTAATCCAATGCCTCAGATCCATTCTCCCTCTTCACATTCAGATCTTTGATCCGACGCTCCAGATCGCACCTTCTTGCGATCTGTCCAGATCTTTGATCCGACGGCCACCATTGAGCGTATTTTGAACAATTAATTTCTCGTTCACCCTTATTCGGTTTTGAGCAAATAAATAGTCCACATTTATCTACGCGAAACGTAGATTTCGATTTTGAAGTCAAACTTGACTTTCAACGATCGATGGCATCAAAATCGTATCCAACAACGGCTACAAGGATATAGGCCTAGAACATTCCAAAAGACGCGCTCCACTATGTAACGATTGCCATAATTCCCTCTTAATGCACCCTAAATTTTATCCTCTCAAGTAACGTGTGCAAAGATTATGGGATTATGAGACAGGTATCCTCCTGTAACTTTATAAAAAGGTACATCCCCCTATAGAGACAGGTATGGACGAACAACTTTTCTACTATTCTACTGTAAATTACTTTAAAACTCCATCTCTAACTTGAGCGCCAAAGTGACTGCGCTAGAACCCTTTCGGTCGCCCTCCTAACTCGTCTTCATATCCTCAGGCCACCTTCCTAGCGAACCTTTTCGGCGATTAGACTATAACTTCCCACAATCGTCATTCCTCGTCGATGGTACGGTTGATCTTAGAATTCAGTGAAATTGTAATTGTAACGATCCTTGACGAGTTCAGTATGCCCTTTAAAATATAGTTTAATTCGAGATGATGGCTGAAAGTTAGCGATGGTATTTGATTGTTGATCGGATATGTCACCACGAGGAATGACCATTATAAAATACGAAGACATCAAAATTTGGGGAGATCTGGACTCCCCAATAAGACGCCTGAAAACGGCAAACCTCAGTGAATCCAAATCCACAGCCGTCCATTGAATTGGTGTCCAGAAGGACGGTCAGATCTCCTTCAACTCCGTCGAACCGCATCATTCTCGTCCGACTCCCTGGTCATTCCCTTTCCACAATCCATCCGCTCTTCATTCTATTTATAGCCTCGTCCTCTCCGCAGTCTCCATCCATCCCTCCTCGCCTGTCTCGCGGTCGCTCCTCGTTGTCTCGATGGCGAAAGATCCCGTTCGAGTTCTCGTGACTGGTGCTGCAGGTATCTCCCTCATTGATCTTAGATCTGTTGTTTGTTTGGTTTTTAATCTCTTTCTCTCTCTCTCTGTCGCTTGACGATACTGAGGATAGGCTCGTTTAATTTCAGACGTGTTCTAGGTTTCCCATGTCGCATCTGATTCTGGATATGGATTTTTGACCATCTTTATTCCCTGACTGCATTGGCCGTCTTGGGAAAGTGCGTCAGATTTTCTGCACGACTAAGATGATTTGGGTTTTGTACTGATCAGAGAATTTTTGCTGTTGGATCGATTATGGTGGTTTTGTTATTGATTAAACCATAATTGATCAATATTATCTGAATTGCGCAAGATGGCTGGATCATGCCATATTGAACGATGGTTCGGAATTCTATTCCCTCTTTTAGACGTTTGCTCCTAGTGCCATTGACCTCGCTGTTCTCATATGAAGGGTTTTAGGAGGGAAAATATAAAACTTGTCGACTGTATTACTTCTGCCTAGATATGTAGCATGCGATCGACCATGTGGGATGAGAAAAAAAGATTTTGGGGTTCTTCCTGTCATCCTTTTATCTCACATAGGATATCATCGTTCGAAGAAATGGATCACTTGCATATTCCTTCGCTTACATGCGAATAGATTTGCGTATCAATAATGTCTCTGTACAGATTGCATTGAAATTCCTCAAAAATATTACATGAGTATACTGTAACTCTCTGGTGGTTTTTTGTTTGACTAAGTTGACCTTCCTAGGTTGGCTTCTCAATTAACTGTAAATCCTGTTATGCACTCGCAAAGCAATCATCTGTGTGAGAGGATTTTTTCCTCATAAAAAGGAGCATTTTTAGTAGTCTTTTTTTTTTGTACATGCTTATATGATTTCTTGCCTTGCATACATGTTTTAATACTCAAATGTCATTATGTATATACTTTGAAAGAGTACTCCTCTTTTTCTGTTGATTAATCTTTTGCAAATTGGGAAATTTTCTTCTTGCTTGACTTTGCTTGCACCTATATTGCTCTCTGTCGTATTTGATCTAGTTTACCTGTATTCTTACCTAGCATCTAGATGGCCATCTCTCGTGTCCAAGAGAAGGGTCAAAATTGATCCTTTATACCATCTTCCTGACATCAGAAAAGGTCGTATGGAAAATAAATAACTCTTCTGTACCTGCAGGTCAAATTGGATATGCCCTCGTACCGATGATTGCCAGGGGAGTGATGCTTGGCCCAGACCAGCCTGTTATCTTGCACATGCTCGACATTCCACCTGCTGCAGAGGCTCTAAATGGAGTCAAGATGGAGCTGGTTGATGCAGCATTTCCTCTTCTTAAGGGTATTGAATAAATCATTTCTGTTCAATGTTTATAGTCTTAGTGTATCCTTGTTGCTGGCAGTTGTTTTGTTAAAATATTCTTGTAACTATTAATTAGGTGTTGTTGCCTCAACTGATGTTGTGGAGGCTTGCACTGGAGTCAATATAGCTGTTATGGTCGGCGGTTTTCCAAGGAAAGAAGGCATGGAGAGAAAGGACGTGATGTCAAAAAATGTCTCCATCTATAATTCTCAAGCTTCAGCATTAGAAGCACATGCTGCTCCCAATTGCAAGGTATGCTTTAGTATAAACCATGTTCAATTTCAGCTTGTGGGATTCAATTAAAATATTTCAGCTTCATATTTAAATAATGTTACAAATATGACACAAATGCTTGGTGCTTTCTTTTTTTCTCAAATTTAAGTCTTCATTCGATGCTTTTAGGTGCTCGTTGTTGCCAATCCTGCAAATACTAATGCTCTTATCCTGAAAGAGTTTGCACCATCCATTCCAGCAAAGAATATTACTTGTTTGACAAGGCTAGATCACAACAGGGCACTAGGACAGATTTCTGAACGATTAAACATTCAAGTTAGTGATGTTCAGAATGTCATCATTTGGGGAAATCATTCTTCTACCCAGTATCCCGATGTAAGTCACGCTTCTGTTAAGACACCAAGTGGAGAAAAACCTGTTCGTGAGCTTGTTTCTGATGATGAGTGGTATGAAAGATTGTCTAAATTCATTTTTGTAATTCAGCAATGCTGTACACTATTTACACTTTCCAAGTTTGACCAAATTATCATCACTATGCTCTGGTTTTCAGGCTGAGGGGAGAATTTATCACGACTGTTCAACAACGCGGTGCAGCAATCATCAAAGCAAGAAAGCTGTCTAGTGCTTTATCCGCTGCCAGTTCTGCTTGTGATCACATTCGCAATTGGGTTCTTGGAACCCCTGAGGTTATTTTTCTACACCTTCTCTATATAAAATCCATCCTACTTGGTTAACATCCTTACCTTTTTCTCACCCTTGTGGTAGGGAACATGGGTTTCCATGGGGGTTTATTCCGATGGTTCATACAATGTACCAGCTGGGCTGATTTATTCTTTCCCTGTCACATGCAAAGCTGGGGAGTGGACCATTGTTCAAGGTGTGTAATTCTTTGAGTACACAATCTATTTAATTATTTCCTTTACATCAATGCATGATCGACTAAGGTGGGAAAATAACCTTTTGAAATGAGATTGACTGATTTATTCTGGGCTTCTGCCCAAAACTGGTGGAGTGATTTTGGCAGACTATGTGGTGCAAGTAAAAATTAATTGATTTTTTTTGTTTTAATTATTATGTTGTTAACAGGCCATCTTCCTTTACCTCCCTCTTTCTTTTTCCCCAATGTTACAGTGGAATCGGAAACTCTCCTGGTATCTTTCCCTCCAGTGAACAACATTTATGAAAACATTCTCTCTTCCTTTCCCTACAAATTGTATACACTAGCTCACTTCTTTCCGTATCTGTTTCCTTCGCTCATGGGAAGCACGCTCTACTTACAAGTTACTTGGATATTATATTTTTATTTTAAAAATAATATAAATCCTTAACCTTATATATAATGAGTTAGTTTATTAGTTCTTTACGAGATTTGTTAATGTGTTAAACTCACCAGACTTCAAACCTGTCTCTTGATCTTTCGGCTTACGAAAATATTCAAGCTTGTTTATTTGATATTTCTTTCCAGATTGAGCGAGCATAAAATGTGTTCTTACCACACCGAGTATTGAGTTTGCCTTGAAATATCTGGAATTTCTCTACATCTTGTGTATGCATGCATAAATACACGAAGGAAGAAAACTAGCAATAAGCTCTTTTCTGAGTTTGTGCACAATTCATTTACAATAATAATGGATAGAGATCCATGAGCAGATCATGAGGATGTTTAGAACTCTTGTTCAGTGGTTTTAACAGTGATAGATACCAATGATATAAACCGAAGAAATAATCGGAGTCGATCATCTTTCTCATTTGGCAGTTTTACAATCATTTAAGTTCGTGAGTTTTCTTCCTTTTTTCCCTGTAATTATTATCTCGGAATGCTTTTGTGATTCTAGTATTACAAAAAGAGGCTAAAAGAAGTGATAATTTGTGATTGATCCGTCAACTTGGTATCCTGTCAGGGCTCTCAATCGACGAGTTTTCGAGGATGAAGTTGGATGCAACTGCTGAGGAATTGTCAGAAGAGAAAGCCCTTGCGTATTCATGCCTTTCTTAAGTAACTTATGGATTGGCTATCCATAGCCGCTCCCGCAAATGAAGTGCTTCAAATTTTTTTAAATAAATTTACTTTGAGAGTCTGTTCCAATTGGCTTCAACGTAGCAATCGGCAGGCAGGCATTTCTCTTCTTAACTTTGAGCATTATTGCCTTTTTCACAATAATTGTTATGCAACTAATTTGCTGAAGAAGCATTTCCAAGTGTAGATACTTAAGTCTAAGTAGGCTGAGTAAGTCGAGCGAGCTGACTAGGTTAACTTGTGGGATGAATTGTATGTGCAAGGTGGGTCGATTGACTGACTTATAATAGATGGTTGAGGGAGTTAATAATGGGGCCCTAGAATAGATGATAATAGGTGGTTAACAGGATTTAATCGGTATGATGTGAACGAGGCTGAAGAAAATTTTTTATTGATCGTCAGAATAAATTTGAAAATATATAGCTCCTCACTTGCTGTGTATTAAAAAAAATTAATTTTATTAAAAATTTGTACAAATTTATTTATTTATTAAAGTTTTCTCAATCTCAATATTGGACGTTAGTGTATTTATAATTTAATTAAAACACTAAGCATGATAAATAAAATATATATTATCCTTAATTTTGATATATGTTATTAACTTAGGATATAAAACTAAAAAAATAATGTCACAATCATCTCTTATAGAAGATAATGAATAATTCTATCCATCAACATCAGTTGAATCATTAATTTATTTTTTAAAAAAATATCACACGAACATCATGTCTCAAAATTATTCAAAACAAAGATAAGTTGAATGAATTAGGAATAATTGTTCGACGGACGCTCCTGTAACGATGATTCAAATCTTTCGTATGATTCATTTGTATTTATCGAAATTACTTTATGATCAATAAAAAATTTTGATTAGATGGTTCGACAATATTCAAAATTAATAAATTCAATATATATATATATATATATATATAAAAGATTTTGATCAGCTGCGGATCGCGCGTTGCGGACCGCGTGCGGACTGGCGCCTGATCGGTCTGGTGACCGATCAGGCACCTGCCTGATCGGTCACTAGAGCAATCAGGCAGATGCCTGATCGGCCACCGGACGCCTCCCCGATGAATTCATCCTACCCATAGGGTTCATCGCTCACCTCCTGGGTTATAGTTTTGTTCGGGGGCGGCGGCCGAAGGCCGCCGTTGGTGTCGAGAAGACGACCTCATGTGCCTGATCGGTCACCAGACCGATCAGGCGCCTGTCTGATCGGTCTGGTGATCGATCAGGCGCCTGTCCACACGTCGTCCGCAGCGCACGGTCCGCAATTGATCAAAACTCTATATATATATATATATATATATATATATATATATATATATATATATATATATATATATAATTTTGCCAGATAAAACTCTCGTAGCATTAGGATGAGCCGTATGTCACACTATAGAAGTTACTGAATTTTTATCGGATAATTACGGCTGGGTTTGAAACTATTTTACCCAATATTTTGTCTCCCACATGCCATAAAATTATGAGTTAAATAAAATTATTCCATTTTAAATACTTTTATCAAAAATATTTCATTTTAAAATCTAATAAATAATATTATAATAGCACAGCATTAAAATAATATTTTAAATAATTAAATTATTCAGCAGATTCAAATTAATAAAATTGATATATATATATATATATATATATATATATATATATATATATATATATAAATGCTTCGTTGTGGACGTGATGTGCGGACTCCCCGTACGAACCTCACTGCCAGACCGATCAGGCAAGCGCTTGATCGGTCTGGCCCGTGGTCACACACACGGTCCGCACGAGGTGGTCCACAGCAGAGATGCTATATATATATATATATATATATATATATATATATATATATATATATATATATATATATATATAGCTTATCAGTAATGAGCGTCCTTTTTAGAAAATAATATATAATAAGTACATATAATAAAATAACGATGAATTCGAATTCACAAAATATTACAAGATATCGATAATATGATACGTACACTAAAAACGAATCTTTCAATAAAAAATTTAATTTTAATGAATGGTACATTTAACGTTCGATCCTCGATCAAATATTATCAATAATTTTTTATCATCATCCCAAATCAAATTATATCATGGAGCACGATGAAACCAACAAAAATCATCGCACTTACGATCTCGCATCATTCACCATCGATCCCAATAAGCTCGCTGTTGTCAATAATCCCGACGAATTCGTTATCCCCTCAAGGTATAGTTTGATTTAGAACGATGATCGAAGATCACTGATAATATCCAATCCACGATTAAATAATCCACGATTAAATATACCGTCAATTAAATTTTTCATTAAACCATTCACTTTCACAGTAAAAGTCATTTCTCTTAAATATTTTATCCTCACTTTTTTCAATTGTTATTTACATATGTATATCCTTCCATAGATTTGGGATTAATTTCTGAATATACAAAATACAATCTCTTCTGGTAAACGATGGGCAAAAATGCTCCCCTTTATATCTTGTCATGAAATCGATAAATACTAAATTGTTTGATTTGAGATGAATACTAATACTTTTCTCTAATAAATAAATATTTTAATAAATATAAAATTGATTGTTCCGGAAAATATCGACATCGATGACTAGTCATCGAGGTTCAGCCCACGTGAATGCCGACAGGAGGGGAGAAACTCTACGCCCTGCGAGATCAACACGAGCATTAGGAGAACACGCCGGAGGTTGTCCGGCGGAGCCCACTCCAACGCTCAAGTCAGTGCCTCGATGGAGAAAGAGAATAGTAAGCAGGAAAAATGTACAAGTAATGAAGAGAGCATCACCCCTTTACTAGAGGGGTTGGACTACTTTTTATACCTGAGACGGCCATCCACGAGCCCCCATTATCCTCATCACGTCCCCGTGATTATCGGTTGATGGTTCCTCCTGATAACGATCGCCGAAATTCTTTAATCCAGGCCGTTGCGATGATTAAGGCATTTATGGCCGATAATCATGGATAGTAATTACTCTGTCATAATGGATGAGGATGATGTCTAACGATCCGGGAGAAACGGATCTCTGCTTGAGCGTTTTTTGGACCCCACCACCCTGAGACGGTCTTGAGGTTCTTTGGCTTGGAGGTTCCGGGCAATTGACCTCCCGAGGTGCTCTCGGGGTCTTACCCCCGCAAGGGCGGAGCCACCTTTGTGGCTACCCGGGCTGTAGCCCGGGGTCAAATAGAGGAGAAAGGAAAATTTAAGTGGGAAGAAGAGGGAAAAAATAAGGAAAAGAGGATATTAGCCCGGTCGGCATTGACGGAAAGAAGAGGCTAGCCCGGTCGGCATTGACGGAAAGAGAAAGATAGACCGAGAGAAAGGGTGTACATCATCGCCGAAGGTCCACAGCCCCGGTACATCATCCGGGTTGGCTCTGCCATTGTACCCCCGAGGTGAGCTCAGGGGGGGGGGGGTTTCTTGAAGCAAGCCTTATGGTGATAACTACTCGAGTTGGTATCCGAGTCCCCTCTCCTGAGAGGGACTCGAATGTCATAACAAGGGAGTCGTTCTTGCCCGGCCGGTTTGACAACATAGCTTCTTCAGCCCCCGTGTCTGCCACGGGGTATTCAACCTCATCACAAGTTCCTCCCTTCAACTCTGATCGAAGGAAGTGTTGTTGACTGATCAGACTAGTATGGTGATGAGGAAGCTATGCCCAAATGACCTCTCCATCTTTTGGCGGTGGCCTTCCGGGCCCGAGGCAATGACCCCTGCAGGTGGTTTTTGAATATGTCCATCTTGCCTTCACATCTTGTGGCGATGCGCTGGCGGCTATCCCAGGCCGTTATAGGTGCATGGGGTCCTACCACGACGATATGATCGCCCAGTGAATGGGGCATCGCCATGTGCCTCCCCTCGTTGTGTGGCGATATCTCCTCGGTACACACCGCGGGCCATATGAAGCGATAGCAGTGAGAGCTAGTGACTCCTTGAGATGGTCAATCAGCGCCATTGACGTGCCACTCCCTTATTGCTCACAAAGGTGCGGCTTCTCTTCTATAATAACGGGTGCAACAACCCCCTTGCAGCTTCCTTGCCCTATATACCTTCAAGCGTCCTTCTGCTCCGGCTATTCGTCTTGTCGCTGCGCTCCTTTTACGAGAGTAAGTCTCCTTCTACTTTTTTCTCTTCTCATCCTCATGGGTCCGGTGGAGAAGAAAAAGAAAACACAAGGCGACGATGAGGGCTCCCTGGGGGGACTAGGGTATTATGCAGAATGGTACGATACCGTCTCGTCTAGGGTTAGGACGGAATCCCTTCAAACTGCCCGCCGGAAGTATGACATTCCAGAAGGCTGGGAGATGCGAGTTCCGGCCTCAGGTCAATCTCCTGTACAACTCCCTAAGGATTTTTTTCACTTTCTTCTTAGGGCAGGTAGAACTAGGGCTCCGCTTCCCTATCCCCCCTTTTTATATGAGCGTTGGCAAATACTTCGGTATTCCGCTCCAACAAATGGCTCCGAATGCCTTTGCCCATATGAGCGGAGCTGTTGTGCTCTTCAAACTTTTTGGCATTTCTCTGACCCTCGATTCTTCCATTTTTCTTTGTCCCCGTCGGGTCCCAAGGGGTGTTTGGCTTTACTGCCCGTCCTAGCAATAGGTTCCTAGGGGGTCTTCCTTCTTCCCACAAAGGATGGAAAGAACGGTTCTTCTATATCCAACTTCCTGACCGTCCCTTCAGTCCCATCCACTGGACAGAAACTTTGCCGACTATCCCCGACCTCGGCGACTTCCAGCAGGATGCAGGGTATCAGAGGGCTAGGGGTATCCTGTCAGGGATGGAGTTCCACGACCTCCAACTGCTGCAATGCGAGGAGCTTCTTTATCGGACCGAGCTTAGTCCGAAAGCCACGAGCCTTAGCCCCAGTCATTGTAAGTTCCTTTTTTTGTCTTGGAAGTTTTTCTGATTAATGCTAACTGATGCCCTTTTGTTTCTATGTTGTAGACGACGTCATATTTTCCCGAGTTATGAGCCAAATCCTGAAGTGGGACCAGGCCAACAAATAGGCGTTAGTTCATGGCTCAGGTTCTTCTGCTCCTGTGGGCGCCTCCCTTGACGGTTGCGAGGAAGTGGATGAGAACTCCGTGGGTCGGGAAACCCCAGAAGCCCCCCAAGATATTAGAGCAGCCACGTTGCCGACGGACCCCGAAGGGGGTTCGACTGCCCCTCCCATCGAGGCACCGGCGGAGGACATTGCACCCTCTCCACCTATCACGTCCCCCGAGACCCACACTCTCGAGAAAAGACGGCGAAAGCGGCTGTCCCGGAGGGATCGCCCCCTGAAGAGGCTGAAGAAGGGCCCACCCTTAGAGGTCCTACGTTCTGCTACCCCCGAGGGTACAGTTCCCCCGTCCCCAAGAGTGGCGGAAGAATCTTCCTCAGTTGCTGTTGCGGCCACTATTCCCATCGGCGATGTCATGGTTCCCCCGTCCGACCTCCCTACTGCTCCCCGAGCAAAGGAGGCGTCCAAAGACATGCCCAGATCCCACCGGAAGGCCTCAGTGGCAAAGAAGAAAAAGGCGATGAATAGTTCCCAATCCATCCGGATAAAGGGGATCGCCTCTGAAGTTTCGCCGATGGCTTCTAGCTCAGAGGAGGGCATCCCTGACCCGAGAGACATTCCCAGCCAGTCAGGGCCCCCTGCTGAGGAAGTTCTTCCTTCTCCCGTTCTACCATGGCGGGAAGTTCGATCAGCCCAATATCTGGGCATGCTACATCAGTCACTGCTGACGGTGACTATTCTTGAACTCTTCCTCGTTATTTCAGTGCTCTATCATGATTGTCTTTGTCCCGCATCGTAGGTGACTTCTAACTGTGTGGCTACATGCCGCTTGTTATGCTCTAGGGGAGTCATTGAATACCTTCTCCAGCGAGTGGCAGACGTAGAGGTGGAGGCCGGTCGGACCCGCGAGGCCGGCCTCCTGCAATTGGAGGTCAGCCGAGGCCTCCGCACGAAGATAGAGCATTATCTCAGCACCCTGATTGTTGCTGAGGATACTTTGCTCAATTACCGACTCCGAGAATGCCTCGAGACTGAGAAGAAACAAGCCCTCACTGAGGACCTGCAGAAACTATCTCAGGAGCGGGAGCAGTTCTAGATACGGGCGAGGGAGTTGTCTGATCAAGTCAACCTCCTAGAATCTACAAAGAAAGCCCTGGAGGACCGGCATATGGAACCGGAGCGCCTAATGGCTCTGAGAGAATACAATTTAGAGCTATCGACCTCTTATGTTGCTGATCTTCAGGAGAAAGTTACCCAGACCGAGGCCCAAGCTACCGCTGCTGCCCAGAAGCTCCAAGAGATGTTAGGGGCTCAGGATCGTCTACTCCGAGAGGTGACGATGCTGAAGGCGGCCAAGGAGGAGGTCAAGGCCCAGCTGCAACAACAGCAGAGTGACCATGTAGCCCAACTGTACCAGGCGGGAGAGGAGTCTAAGGCAAAGTTCCTGGACTCGGAGGAGTACGCTGAGATTGTAGCCGAACAAGCATTGAAGCGCCTCAAGCAGGGCTTCCAGGGTGCTATCAGCTAATTGGAGAAGGATCAACTACTGAAACCAGGAGCAGAATTGAGCGTCATAACTGTCCAACGGGTCTGGGACGAGCTTACTCCTGAAGAGCAGGATCTATAGAATCATTCTCGACCTGGGCCCAGGCTCCGTGGTCATTCCTTGCCCTCGGCTTCTTCTTTTTTAAACTTTCCCTGGTAAGATAAATATGTAGTTGTTTCAACTTTGAAAGCAAACATCCCTGGACTTCCTATATTTTGTGTGGTTTCCTGTCCCGCTTAAAATGTTTTGTCTCCGGCTCCTACCCCGAGGTTACTCTTTGCCATAAGCATCTAAGGGGCAAACAACCATATTTGTAGAAACAAGGGTCCCACGGGGGTAATAAGGATTTGCGGCTCTTGATCGGGCGGATGCATCCCCAAGGTCAAACCTACTCGCTGAGAGGTCGTAGGGTTTTGCAGCTCTGGCCTGGGCATGTGCAGCTCCGAGGCCAAGCCTACTCACCGAGAGGCAGTAGGATTTTGCAGCTCTTGACCGGGCATATGCCGCTCCGAAGCCAAGCCTACTCACCGAGAGTCAGTAGGATTTTGCAACTCTTGGCCGGACATGTGCAACTCTGAGGCCAAGCCTACTTACCAAGAGGCAATAGGATTTTGCTGCTCTTGGCCGAGCATGTTCTCCTCCTTCTTCTCCTTTCTTTTGTTACTTGCCACAAAAGTAAACCCTTTCTCCTTTGGACTTTTGTTAGAGATCTCATGTAATTCCATCTCACAAAATAAATCTTCTAATTTAGCAAAAGATAAGTCCTTGGAAATCTTGTAAGCATCCACCATGGATGACCACAAGGCATTCCTAGGAAATGATTTAAGGACATACCTCACTAGGTCTCGATCTTCTACCTCTTCATCAATGGAGTGGAGACCATTCAATACTTCTTTGAATCGACAATGAAGCATACTTACAGTTTCATTCTCTCCTATGGTGAGACTTTGGAGTTGGTTGAGAAGGAGGTCCTTCTTGGCTGCGGGTTTCACGAGTTCCTTCATGGAGCTCAATAATCTTATTCCATAGATCTTTAGCACTTGTGAAAGGACCCACCTTGACCAACTGATCCTTGGTCATCCCACATTGCAAGGTGACGATAGCTTTGGCATTAGCTTCCCCCTTCTTGACTTGCTCAGCCGACCAACTAGAAAACTCAAGCTCATTTCCCTCATGATCCTTTGGAGGGGAGAAACCCTCCTTCACTGAGAACCATATGCTCATGTTGGTTTTGAGGTAGAACTCCATCCTTGACCTCCAATATGGAAAATCAGTGCCGTCAAGG
>JAGFNQ010005180.1:141653-269924 GCA_024364735.1 Boesenbergia rotunda | reverse complement strand
TCCCCAACACTTAATCAGAATCGCGATTTCTTTGTGACTTCTCCTGGATCGATCACCGGATCGATCCCAGGTTGTGGATCGATCACCCGAACGATCCACCCCTTTCTTGGGCGATTTCTGAGCTTCGCAGTCTAGACCGATCAGGCAGCCTCCTGATCGGTCACCAGACCGATCAGATCATGACCAGACCGATCAGGCTAGAGCCTGATCGATCATAGTGAGGAACCTGCGATGCTGGATCGTTCTCCGGAACGATCTGCACAGTGACCCTGATCGGTCTTCAGACCGATCAGGTTCAGATCCGCAAGAGAACTCAACCTCAACTGTTCGCTCCCTGATCGGTCACCCGACCGATCAGGAGCCAAGCAGTAGGTGAAACACACACTCCCTGATCGGTCACCGGATCGATCAGGAGCAGTACAGTAGGTTCCCAACCTCCCTGTATGCTCCCTGATCGATCACCAGACTGATCAGTCGTTGCTGGATCAGTCACCAGACTGATCCACAATAGGGCAGCGTGCCAGCTTCCCTGACCGATCACCAGACCGATCCAGGGACGTAAACTTAGCCCTCCAAGCTAAGTTCTCTTCCACCTTAGCCCTCCAAGCCAAGGATTTTTCACCTAACCCTCCAAGTTGGGAATTTGCACCTAACCCTCCAAGTTAGGACTTTTCACCTAGCCCTCCAAGCTAGGACTTTTCACCTAACCCTCCAAGCTAGGACTTTTCACCCAACTCTTCCGGATTAGGACTTTCCAAACCTAGCCCTCCAAGCTAGGACCTGACCCTCCAAGCCAGGACTTTTTCACCTAATTCTCCAGGATGGGAATTTGCACCTAACCCTCCAAGTTAGGACTTTTCACACTAAGCCCTCTCCAAGCTAGGACTTTTCACCCACCTCTTCCGAATTAGGACTTTTCAACACCTGGCTTCACTCACCAGGACCCGGCTTCACTCACCGGGATTTCCAACACCTGGCTTCACTCACCAGGACCCGGCTTCACTCACCGGGATTTTCATCACCTGGCTTCACTCACCAGGACCCGACTTCACTTACCGGGATTTCAACCTAGCTTCACAAGCTAGGACCTGGTTTCACTCACCAGGGTTTCATGCCTAGTCCCCGACCAGGACTTTAACCCAAATTCGCTCAACCAAACTTAAATCATTGTGAAACACCAAAACAACAACCGGGTCAGACTGCATCAACAATCTCCCCCTTTTTGTTGTTTGACAACCCGATTTAAGTTTAGGTATCAATCAATTGAAGTCCGTTCAATTCTCATAAGGGAATCATGATCCTCCCCCTATAATAACCATAAACTTAATCAACCATTTTCTCCCCCTTTGTCAAACATCGAAAAGGGTATGGTTATTAAGTTTAAACATCAAACTCCCCCTCAATCAAGGGTCTCCCCAAAAAAAATAATCAAAGGATAATTTCTGAATTGTATATGAGAGGCATATACCATAAATGTATCATGACAACAATGTATATGCATCATACGACAATAAGTGTGAACTTGCACATGAAAACATATACAGAAATATATCAAGGTCAAACATGTATATGTTTCATATGACAAGTAAGGAATGCATCTGTATTCGACATATAATCCTGAGTGGTCTCCGTGACCAATTAGGTTCGTTGATAACTTGATACAGAATGATATTTGATTAGTCTGGGGAGCGATCAGATTTCAGAAAAATTTTGGAAACTCTGATACGTTCCTGATCAGACTGCATTAACAATTTGCATTCCACAATAGGGGTGTAGACTCTATTAATATTCGACATTTCAGAAACATTTCTGAAACACGACATTAAGACCAAGAGTCATGACTCAACAAACCCTTTCTTATGAATTTGAACATTCCAACATAGGTTTATGTCAAATCAATATTAGATTTGTTTCAAGTATGTTTTATTCCAAGTATGATTAGACAAACCACATTTTAACATTTGATGTTTCAGAACAATTTCTGAGAATCAAAGGTCTTAAACATTCCTTAGAAATGAGTTTGTATTCACTTAGTATCAGGTTTGTACCAATGAATGATCAAGTATGGTCATGTTCTTGGAATAATCAGGTTTGTATCATATTTGTGTGTATCAGTATGATCAAGTAATCTGATACAACTTAATGAAATGGGATCGGACTGAGAAGTAGTCTGATACCTCTGATCAGCATTGATCTGATCGGTCACCGGACCGATCAGAACGGTGCCTGATCGGTCACCAGACCGATCAGGGTGGATTCAAAAGTCTGATTTGTTTGTCCGGTCAGATTTCAGAATTCAGACTCAAACTTTCAGAAACCAAAAGACAGGTTCGTATCAAAACATGATTTTGGTCCTAAAATTTAAGTTTGATCATTCAAAATAGATTTGTATCAAATTAACATTAAGTTTATATCAAACTCAATGTATGATCAAGTTTGCTCAAAATATTTTTTTTCAATTCCATAATCCCTAAATTTGTCTATCAGGTTTCAAGCATTCCTAAACCCCAATTCAATTAGATTTGATCCACTTGATTCTAAGGGTTCCCTTAATCAAAATATATATCATGGTTTGTGTCAGAGCATGATAGTATTTTCTAAGCATGAACTTGAGTATCGAAACATGTTTGTATCAAAGCATGATCATATCAAGAAACCTTAGTTTGATACAAGGGAATCACTAGGTCATAGAAGGTTAAACAGTGAATTTTAAAACTCATGGTGATGCCTTGTGAGATTTTTATAATGATCAGCCCAAACTATATGTTCATCTTGTTCTTAAACATGCATTCATGTGTTATAACACATACAAGATACTCATGGCATACTTGGGCTTGAGATAAGACATTTCATAAACTATAACTTGCATGAAAACACAAATTGCAATAATAAAACCAATTCTTTTAAGCAATTCATGCCAAGAGCAAGTTATGCGTGAATCTAAACCCTTCATGCAATATATATAATTTTTCCAAAACTTGTAGATTTATTTTGAAGCATGGATATACTATCATTCATTGCATGAAAAGTTTCCTTATTGCCCAAATGAGATTTCATAACTCACTAGCCAAGAGATCATATTGTTATAAGAGCTAAGACAATGAAGATCAAAGCACTTAATTTGAACATTCCATAATCAATCATGTGAATGACAATTTTTGTTGGTCATGGGTTTGGAGCACCAAATATCAACCTCCCATGTTGATAGATGCTCCCCCTCAAACAATGCTTATACAATTCTAAATATTGAGGTTTTAGGTACCCAAATTTTGGGACCTAAGGAATCTACAATGAAAGACTTTGGCACCCATGCCTTAGTCAATTTCTTTTTGACTTTTTGAACCCTAGAATTATTTGATGGTCTAAATTGAGTTCTTGACATTAATGATACAAAGGTTGGTTCCTTAGGTCAGTAACCTATACCGGCCTTGTTGTAAACCGCCCTTTGGGAATTTAATATCATATCTAAGGTTTTGGAGCTAAATGAGAATTTCTCAAGAACATTCTTGAGATTTTCAACTTTGCTCTTTAAGTCCTTATTGTCATTCTTAAGGGTCTTAACATGCGAGTCATCATGAAAATCATTAACATCCTCCACCCTAGAGGATTTCAATTCTTTTACTTCCAATTTCAACAATTTAACTTTGTTCTTGGATTTTTTAAGCAACCTAGCTAGACATGCAATGGTTCTATAGCACTTATCTAGTTCGGGAGAGATTACCTCTTCATCATCCGAAGATGATGAAGGCGCGGTTGAGGAGCTTGAAGATTCATCACTGCTTCCTTCACTTGAATTCTCTACTGCCATGAAAGCAAAATGATGGAAATTCTTCTCCTCCTCTTCATTCTTCTTCTCCTTTCTTTTGTTACCTGTCACACAAGCAAACCCTTTCTCTTTTGGGCTTGTGTTAGAGATCTCGTGTAGCTCCATCTCACAAAACAAATCCTCTAACTTAACAAAAGATAAGTCCTTGGAAACCTTGTAAGCATCCACCATGGATGACCACAAAGTATTCCTAGGGAAGGCTTTGAGTACATACCTCACTAGGTCTCTGTTTTCGACCTTTTCATCAATGGAGTGGAGACCATTCAATACTTCTTTGAATCGACAATGAAGCATACTTACAGTTTCATTTTTTCCCATGGTGAGACTTTGGAGTTGGTTGAGAAGGAGGTCCTTCTTGGCTGTCCGGGTTTCACGAGTTCCTTCATGGAGCTCAATAATCTTATTCCATAGATCTTTAGCACTTGTGAAAGGACCCACCTTGACCAACTGATCCTTGGTCATCCCACATTGCAAGGTGACGATAGCTTTGGCATTAGCTTCCCCCTTCTTGACTTTCTCAGCCGACCAACTAGAAAACTCAAGCTCATTTCCCTCATGATCCTTTGGAGGGGAGAAACCCTCCTTCACTGAGAACCATATGCTCATGTTGGTTTTGAGGTAGAACTCCATCCTTGACCTCCAATATGGAAAATCAGTGCCGTCAAGGAATGGAGGTCTGTTTGTGCTGTAACCTTCTCCTCCCATAGCCATCTTGTTGTAAGCTCTCGGATGTTAAGCCGTGAACAGAGCCCCAAGCTCTGATACCACTTGTTGGAAACGGATGGCTAGAGAGGGGGGGTGAATATAGCCAATCACTAAAATTTGCTCTCTTAAGTTTTCTGCGTGATCAGGTTAGTAGCAGCGGAAGCAAACAGCACAAACAGAACAATACAAAGAAAGAAAGCAAACCAAATCGCTAAGACGGAGATGCACAAGGTTCGGGGATAACTTGCCCCTACTCAGTCCACTGAAGACCTCCTCTCCAGCTGAGTCTCCGTCAGTCGCCAGCTGCTCCAGTTGTCATTGAAACCTGAGAAGGAGAAACAAATAAACCTGCTCCAAGGAAAGCCTCCCATTGACCCTCCTTGAGTGTTTGAATCACCTGCTATCACCTGCACACTCCAACAGAGGCTTAGCAATGCATATCAACAAGAATCGGCAATGTATCAGAGAATCGACAGCGAAAACAGACGCGATCAGAGCTTCTGACAGCGTATTTGAATTAAAGTTCTGCGCCTAATCGGTCACCAGACCGATCAGAGCGACTCCTGATAGGTCACCAGACCGATTAGGCTAGGTCCAGACCGATCAGGCTCTGTCCTGATCGGTCCCCAATGCTCAATCAGAAATCGCGATTTCTTTGTGACTTCTCCTGGATCGATCACCGGACCGATCCCAGGTTGTGGATCGATCACCCGAACGAAAATCCCCATGGCCTTGCCAACTCTTGGATAGTAAAATAATAGTGCATATACCCCTCTCCTATCTTGGTTTCCTAACCTTGGACTCTACTACAATGGACTTTGCATCAAGATCATGAGAGAGGTATAGGTTTCCTAACCTTGTACTCGATTTTCTTCAATTTGTACTCAATTTCAGCTGATTTGTACTCAATTTCAGCCAATGTGTACTGAAATTGTATAATTTTGTACTCAAAATTCCCATGGCCTTGCCAACTCTTGGATAGTCAAATAATAGGGCATATTCCCCTCTCCTATATTGGTTTCCAAACCTTGAACTCAACTACAATGAATTTTGCATCAAGATCATGAGAGAGGAAAGTGATACCTCTCTCATGGTTTCCTAACCTTGGACTCTACTACAATGGACTTTACATCAAGATCATGTGAGAGGTATAGGTTTCCTAACCTTGTACTCGATTTTCATCAATTTGTACTCAATTTCGACTAATTTGTTCTCAATTGTATAGTTTTGTACTCAAAATTCCCATGACCTTGTCAACTCTTGGATAGTCAAATAATAGGGCATATACCCCTCTCCTATCTTGGTTTCCTAATCTTTGACTCAACTATAATGGTTTTTGCATCAAGATCATGAGAGAGGAAAGTGATACCTTTCTCATGATACCTCTCTCATGGTTTCCTAACCTTGGACTCTACTACAATGGACTTTGCATCACGATCATGAGAGAGGTATAGGTTCCCTAACCTTGTACTCGATTTTCTTCAATTTGTAATCAATTTCGGCTGATTTGTACTCAATTTCAGCCAATGTGTACTGAAATTGTATAGTTTTGTACTCAAAATTCTCATGGACTTGCCAACTCTTGGATAGTCAAATAATAGTGTATATACCCCTCTCCTATCTTGGTTTCCTAACCTTGGACTCAACTACAATGGATTTTGCATCAAGATCATGAGAGAGGAAAGTGATACCTCTCTCATGGTTTCCTAACCTTGGACTCTAATTACAATGGACTTTGCATCATGATCATGAGAGAGGTATAGGTTTCCTAACCTTGTACTCTATTTTCTTCAATTTGTACTCAATTTCGGCTGATTTGTACTCAATTTCAGCAAATGTGTACTGAAATTGTATAGTTTTGTACTCAAAATTCCCATGACCTTGCCAACTCTTGGATAGTAATATAATAGGGCATATACCTCTCTCCTATCTTGTTTTCCTAATCTTGGACTCTAACTACAATGGACTTTGCATCAAGATCATGAGAGAGGTATAGGTTTCCTAACCTTGTACTCGATTTTCTTCAATTTGTACTCAATTTCGGCTGATTTGTACTCAATTTCAGCCAATGTGTATTGAAATTGTATAGTTTTGTACTCATAATTCCCATTGCCTTGCCAACTCTTGGATAGTAAAATAATAGGGCATATACCCCTCTCCTATCTTGTTTTCCTAACCTTGGACTCTAACTAAAATGGACTTTGCATCAAGATCATGAGAGAGAATAGTGATACCTCTCTCATGTTTTCCTAACCTTGGACTCTACTACAATGGACTTTGCAACAAGATCATGAGAGATGTATAGGTTTCCTAACCTTCTACTCGATTTTCTTCAATTTGTACTCAATTTTGGCTGATTTGTACTCAATTTCAGCCAATGTGTACCGAAATTGTATAGTTTTGTACTCAAAATTCCTATGGCCTTGCCAACTCTTGGATAGTCAAATAATAGGGCATATACCCCTCTCCTATCTTGGTTTCCAAACCTTGGACTCAACTACAATGAATTTTGCATCAAGATCATGAGAGAGAAAAGTGATACCTCTCTCATGATACCTCTCTCATGGTTTCCTAACCTTGGACTTTACTACAATGGACTTTGCATCAAGATCATGAGAGAGGTATAAGTTTCCTAACCTTGGACTCTACTACAATGGACTTTGCATCAAGATCATGAGAGAGGTATAGGTTTCCTAACCTTGTACTCGATTTTCATCAATTTGTACTCAATTTCGACTAATTTGTACTCAATTGTATATTTTTGTACTTAAAATTCCCATGACCTTACTAACTCTTGGATAGTCAAATAATAGGGCATATACCCCTCTCCTATCTTGGTTTCCTAACCTTGGACTCAACTACAATGGATTTTGCATCAAGATCATGAGAGAGGAAAGTGATACCTCTCTCATGATCCTATCTTGGTTTCCTAACCTTGGACTCTAACTACAATGGACTTTGCATTAAGATCATGAGAGAGGTATAGGTTTCCTAACCTTGTACTCGATTTTCTTCAATTTGTACTCAATTTCGGCTGATTGGTACTCAATCAGCCAATGTGTACTGAAATTGTATAAATTTGTACTCAAAATTCCCATGGCCTTGCGAACTCTTGGATAGTCAAATAATAGGGCATAAACCCCTCTCCTATCTTGGTTTCCTAACCTTGGACTCTAACTACAATGGACTTTGCATCAAGATCATGAGAGATGTATAGGTTTCTTAACCTTGTACTCGATTTTCATCAATTTGTACTCAATTTCGGCTGATTTGTACTCAATTTCAGCCAATGTGTACTGAAATTGTATAGTTTTGTACTCAAAATCCCCATGGTCTTGCCAACTCTTGGATAGTAAAATAATAGGGCATATACCCCTCTCCTATCTTGTTTTCCTAACCTTGGACTCTAACTACAATGAACTTTGCATCAAGATCATGAGAGAGGTATAGGTTTCCTAACCTTGTACTCGAATTTCATCAATTTGTACTCAATTTCGGCTGATTTGTACTCAATTTCAGCCAATGTGTATTGAAATTGTATAAATTTATACTCAAAATTCCCATGGTCTTGCCAACTCTTGGATAGTCAAATAATAGGGCATATACCCCTCTCCTATCTTGGTTTCCTAACCTTGGACTCTAACTACAATGGACTTTGCATCAAGATCATGAGAGAGGTATCACTTTCCTAACCTTGTGTTTGTGCAGGAAGCATAATATCGAACCTTGTTTTATATTGGCAAAGGATTCAAAGTTAAGTTTATTTGTGATCTAACAAAGTTACTCAAGTGTGCAAAAAGAAGTCCTAGCGAAGGGCTGCTAGGCACCTGGCGAAGGACTGCCAGGAAACAAAGTCCTAGCGAAGGGCTGCTAGGCACCTGGCGAAGGACTGCCAGGAAAAAGAAGTCCTTGTTTTATATTGGCAAAGGATTCAAAGTTAAGTTTATTTGTGATCTAACAAAGTTACTCAAGTGTGCAAAAAGAAGTCCTAGCGAAGGGCTGCTAGGCACCTGGTGAAGGACTACCAGGATACAAAGCCCTAGCAAAAGACTGCTAGGCACCTGGCGAATGACTGCCAGGATACAAAGCCCTAGCGAAGGACTGCTAGGCACTTGGTGAAGGACTGCCAGGAAACAAAGTCCTAGCGAAGGACTGCTAGGCACCTGGTGAAGGAATGCCAGGATACAAAGCCCTAGTGAAGGACTGCGAGGCACCTGGCGAAGGAATGCCAGGATACGAAGCCCTAGCAAAGGACTGCTATGCACCTGGCAAAGGAATGCCAGGATACAAAGCCCTAGCGAAGGACTGCTAGGCACCAGGCGAAGGACTGCTTGGTACTGAAGACCTGGCGAAGGACAGCTGGGCACCTGGCGAAGGACTGCTGGGCCAAAGTCCAACCGGTGGAGCCGGTTGGCAACAGGTAAATTCTCCTGAGAGGAGTAGGTGAGGACGCGTTCCCCATCGAGGGAACAGTAGGCGTCGGTTCGACCTAGGGCTCCATATTGGAGACCCAAAGTCAGAACCAAGACAACTACGACTGTAAGAATCACTAACATTTTTGCTTTATCTTGTTTGGTACTAACCCTGGATGCAGGACCGAAGGAACAAGTGTCTACAGCTCAGAAAGCCTCAAAGGAGTGAGACAGCAGCTGGGTTGGGCGCCCGGAAGGACCCGGGCTCCCTAAGTACAAGCCAAACATGAGTTCAACAAAAGTACGCTTCGGAAGCATACTGGGCAGGGCACCCCCATGCTCCCGAGCGCTCCGGATGCTCCGGGCGCCCCGGGCTTAAGCCAACGAAGCGGATAGAGTCAAGCCAGCGAGAAGCCAGCGGATCGAGTCAACTCGGGCGCCCCTTGCGTCCCGAGCGCCCCCACAGTCAACTCTCAGCCCTATTCGAGTGGGATAAGGGCTGACCGAGAGTTGCTCGGATCGGCTAACACGTGGGGGGGGGGGTGCCCCCAACGTTCAGGGCGCCCCAGGAGGCTATAAATAGCCCCTCGACCCCAAGGCTTCAGACATCACTTCTTCCAACGCCAATACGCTCTTCTACTCAAGCGCTCTGCTCCGGAAACCTCCCAACTCGAGATACAAGCGCCGACGATGTCCCACTGCTCCGAAGTACAATCCACACTGGACGTCGGTAACGAAGAGCTGACTTTTTAAGTTTACTGTACTACTATTGAAACATCCTTCTGTAAACCCTTTTTGCGCACATATAGAATTGCCCGCAGTAAACGGTCAACGGCCGTGGGCCTTGGAGTAGGAGCCGACCGTGACTCCGAACCAAGTAAAATCTTGGTGTTTGTGTGTTGTTTAGATTTAATTTTTCCGCTGCGTATTCTCTTTTTCAATCCGAAACGATTTACGATATTCACCCCCCCTCGATCGTATTCTCTCGATCCAACACCTTGTACTCGATTTTCTTCATTTTGTACTCAATTTCGGCTGATTTATACTCAATTTCAGTCAATGTATACTGAAATTGTATAAATTTGTACTCAAAATCTCCATGGCCTTGTCAACTCTTGGATAGTAAAATAATAGGACATATACCCCTCTCATATCTTGTTTTCCTAACCTTGGACTCTAACTACAATGGACTTTGCATCAAGATCATGAGAGAGGTATCACTTTCCTAACCTTGTACTCGAATTTCATCAATTTGTACTCAATTTCGGCTGATTGTAGTCAATTTCAGCCAATGTGTACTGAAATTGTATAATTTTGTACTCAAAATCCCTATGGCCTTGCCAACTCTTGGATAGTACTGAAATTCTTACAACATCTCCAACTTGGCAATGTGTACTGAAATTCTGACAGCATCTCCAACTTGCCATCTCCTTTGTATAATTCTGACAGCATCTCCTTTGTATATCCCACAAATGGCATGCACATAAAGAGTACACAAATCATAACATTGAGTTTCATAACTGAACAAACATTCATTTTCATAACTGAACAAACATTCAGTTTCATAACTGAACTCACACAACAACAACAACAAATACTCAAGATTTACAGGAATTGTCTTCTATGAAACAAACTCTGCTCGAACAAAGCAAGTGAAGAATATATATCAAAAGCATTCAGTTTCATAACTGAACTAACATTCATGTTCACAACTGAACTAACACAATAACAACAACAAATATGAGTCATTTACCAAAACTATGAAATACAGATATCACACCAAGCTTAAACATCAACTAGTATCAAGCCCACATTACATAAACAGTTCCCAGTACATAAACATCACTAACTTAACATAATATTAAAGGACCATTACACCAAGAGCACGCCCTGAATAATTGCACTGGTTCGAGTACTCCTTCTCTTAGGTACATCCTTGCTTCTTGCTTGTTCTATCATCCTCTTTTTCCTATAAATTGGAAAATGTATTAGAGATCAAATATATCAGTACATGCTCATTAAAAGAAATTTCAGAATACAATATTTTACTTGTAAATCAAACAGTTCCATACTATTTTCACAAAATAAAAGTAGAGTTAGTTAATGGTTTCTTTGCAATTGCGTTAGTTATGACCTCGCCCATGACACCGACCACACTTTGTCACACGTTTTTCGACTTGCGAAGGTATCCTTTGAGGTCTTCTTCTGCCTGGTTGACTTCGAACAACGGGAGCATTGATTACAAATGGCTGCTCGAGATTGTACTCAAACATGTGACATGTAGGGATCGGATTTAGGATTCCTTTGTAGCTTTCACGATACAACTCTATTTTAAAGTACTTGTCACAGAAATCATATACTTATAATGACTTTGACTCTATTGCTGAACATGCATGTTTGCATAGAAACCTATTAATCTGCCATGCTTTACACGAACAAGTCCGAGCAGACAAATCAATAGCAAATGATTTATTCCCATCCACAACTTCAAAACTCCAACCACATGCCTTGCGCACTATCAAACTACGAGATTCAGCATATGTTTTTGCAAGAGCATTCTCCTTTGATGGACTCAATCTTTTAACCATCTCCATTGTTGCTTCACGTCGTCTGTGCATCATATCCATAATTTGAATCCATATGTGATCGACCATGGCCACGATAGGAAGAAATCGTGCTGCTTTAACTCAATTATTCTAAGACTCAGCTATGTTATTATTCATGAGACCCCACCGATTTCCTAGAAAATATGCATTTGCCCAACTTTCTGGACACGAAGATACTATAAAGTCTTTGGCAAGTGGCATTGACCCTACTATCATGTTAACATATTCTTGAAATTCTTGTGTCGATAGGGCATATGCAGCTTTTTTGAAAATAGATGACCAATATTTTTGTTATGAAGTGGGTACCTTCGCATGACCTACATTCAAATAACAAAAAAATAGTACATAAACTAGTATTATTCAAAAAGCAATGCCTAACACAAATATGCCATTAGCCAAACCTGTTTCACGAAATTGTCTACCAAATACCTCAAACAGTAGACATGATGACTATCTGGGAATATTATCTGAATAGCCTTGATTATCCCAGGATGTCTATCAGAAAAAGGTGAACTCATGGAACCCAATATAGGAATGCGAAAGCAGGGCACTTTTAAGTTGGAAACAGAACCATCCCCAATTATTATCATTTTCAGCATCTATAACTAAATATGCTAATGTGAAAAGATCATCATTAGCATCCTTTGCCACAGCAACCAAAATGCATCCTTTGTATTTATTCTTTATGTGAGTGCCATCTAAGAAAACCAAGAGTCTACATCCATTGATAAAACCAATTGCACATGCATTGAAGCAGATGAATAACCGTTTAAATTTATTACCACACTGATCAATTTCACACTCAACAAAACTTCCAGGATTAGTTTCTTTGATAGCACTACAATACCATCGTAATCTATCATAAGACTCCTCCTCTGCACCATGAATGTCATGCATTGCCAATTCCTTCCCTTTCCAAACTCTGTTGTAATTAAGCTCGACCCCATAATTTCTATGAATATCTTTCAATATTGTGCATAGTCGATACGAGGGCTCTCCCCTCAATCTATCAATCACAACATTGGAAACCCAGGCAGCATCAGCTTTAGGATGTCCTCTACTACGAAGATTGTCATCTCCATAAGTATGTATTAGATTGCATTTTCTAATGCCAAAAAGTTTGTCAGCTTTATGTCTTGAAGCATATATTCTCCAAGAACAGTTGTTTTCGCTACAGACAAGAATAGCCTTCTTATTATCATTCTTTTTATACAAAAACGATCGTCTCATAGCAACTGCATAATTTTTAGCACATTTTCGAAATTCTGTAGCATCCTTGAATATCTTGCCCTCTCCACGGATGCAATGACTCCAAGCATCTATGGAATTTCTTACCAAACCCACTTCAAGATGACCATCATTATTAGTCTGTCTCTTCTTCAGTTTCAAATCTTATCAATTTAACAATGAGTATAATATCATTATAAGCATAAAATAATTATAATTAACCTACTATCCATACACCAAAATTAAAGACTTAACCTTTGGGAGAGTACTTTATGTAATATATTAACAAACCTAAACTAAAATTAAAGACTTAAGCTTTGGGAGAGTACTTTACCTATATAATTATCAAAGACTTATCAATAAAACTAATATATATATAATATAAAATTGTGGATGCGTAAGAAATCTAAATAATATGACATCATTTTCTAGCTTGGAATGATTTAACCTTTGGAAGAGTACTTTATGTATATATACACAACTATTTTAAATAGTGAATATGTTGTTGATATCCCATTTTTAACCTTTTAATAAATTATTAATATAACACAAATGGAATATAATCATGTTCTAATTTAAAAGTTTAAATCATCCAATTCCTTCCCAACTAAAATTTACATATGTTCAAGATTCACAAGAAGAAACCACACCCACAATATATTTCCATGATAAATAACTAAATAATCATCAATAATTGTACTCTACAACAACATATCAAGCAAATCAAAAAAATAAATTTTATCATCATTAATATCTACATGCGGAAAAAAATCAAGGTAGAAATTTTTTACCTCTCGAGACTGTGGGAACTCATGTGATCTTTTTCCACTGCTCTCATATTAATTATTGTCAATCTCATAGACGTGTAAATATGTGTCATAATCCGGACATCATCATCTTCATGCAATGTCACATACATATTTTGATGTGGTGCAAGATATTGCAAAATCACATTTTGTGGAACAATCTCCTCACATTTTCTTCCAAGATTAACAAACAGCTCCATTAGACTGAAGCCATTAAAAATTGAAATCATATAGAGGTCTTCTTTATACTTGCAACTACCCAGAAATGAAAAATTTGAAAATCCAGATCCAGATTCCATTTCTCTAAGAAACTGATCAAAATTTGTGTCACCTGAGTGATTGAGAAATTGCATTGGAAAAGACTATACAATTTCATAATCAATCATAACACGATATCAATTTAAATAAATTTGACAAATTATATTTAATTTCATAACACAGCATAAATGAGGAATAATATACTCATTCAAATATTATTGGCCTTTATTTATATTCAAATATTAGAAAATTATCTTCAGGGAGTGAAACACAATATAATTTCTCAGGAATTCTAACTTCCAAAAGAGGAAGATACGATTAATAAAATGAATTTTTGAGATGGAGGTGGATTCTTTCCTGTAGTAGTTGGAGTTGGAGGAGCAAGCGTAAGCGATCAAGCCTACACGCGCTATCTCAAGATTTCACCTCCATCTCGAAAAAATTTGACCAAAAACCAATAATATATAAATAATGAGATATGTGAAAATTCAAGCAAACAAAATACGACTAATAGATTAAAAAAGACTATAAAAATTAAAAAATTTACTATTTTTTAAGGTGATTGTGTGTCTTCGACTCTGTCTTCGACAGCGATGCTTACTTCACTTTCCTCGTCGGTCGTTATGCTTTCGGTTGATATCTCGCTACTCCCGATCGATGGATCTCGATGGGTATGATCTTGCTTCAGTCTCCTCCTCGGCGTGGATAGTAGAGCGATGGATTTCACTGGTTAGGGTTTGTTTAGGATGAACATTGTAACGGGAAGAAATGGAGAAGAGGGAAATGGTCGAGCTATCGATTTCCTTGGTTTAGGTTTCTTTAGGATGGAGAGTTTGTAGGGAAGAAATGGAGAAGAGGGAAATGAGGAAGACGAAAATGGTGGGAACGTGCTGGTTAGGGTTTTTGTTTTGGATGCATCGTGAACAAATGGGGGAGAAGGTATTGGAGAGAGGGATAACATTTAATAAGGGTAGATTGGTAAATTTATGTATTAGGGAGTTAAAAAAAAATTTAGGGAGTCAAAATTATTGTTCCCTTGCCAAGGGAGCTGACACGAAGAAGATTTTCTGATTAAGAGTTTTTAATAAGTCTCCCTTATTATAATAAGTCATTATAGTTGGGCTGAGCTTCTCATGATTTACCTCCTTACCTTAGTAGATCACATGAGGATAGTCAATCACCTTTTGCTATATATAAAATTCAATAAAAGATAAAATTTATCATCCTAAAAAATAACCTCATATTAATAGAAAAGAATAAATCAGGAAATCTAAATTAATCATCGTATCACATATAGAGATATTTCTTGGGACTTTTTTCAAGATTCGATGATATTTGTTTAATTTCGTAAACTTATGGTGTGCTCGGTCGGTTATGCCTATGGGAGAGAGTAACCTTTTGCTGGCTGCGAAAGCAGGAGAAGACAAAATCTCAGAAAGACTCCAAGAACTCCTCTGCTTCAATTCCCAAGCTGCTACAGCTAACTGCCTAAAACAATTGGCGATTCCTGCAAAGCAGAGCGGAGTCCACAACGATTATAATTTTTGTCGATTTCTCTCTCACCTTCTTCCAATTAGTATACTACCTCCTGCCGCAGCTAGCCAATTCTTAACCTATCAGACCAAAGCCCAGGCCCCATCATGTCTCTGCTTCAGTTCGACAGGAAGATCAATAGGATGCTGAGCAACGGAAAGAAGAAGAGCAAGGTCATAATGATTTTGCATTGATTTCTTTGCCTCTGAATCCTGCATTTAATGTAGATTAATAATTTACCAAATATATATTTTTCAGAAACCCCACAAGGTCAATGATCATCAAATTCACGAGAGGAGCATGAGTGGCTCTAACTTCTCAACTCAAGCACAATCACAAGACGTGACAAGCTCGAGCATTTCACATTCCTTGTCGCGCATATGGGAGCTCGAGAACAAGCAACCTCTACCTCTCTCCGGAAAATTGGACATCTCAGAACTGAAGTCTGAGCTCGAAGAGATCCAATCACTGTGCCACAGTGAAGCTTCCATTGCCGAGAAAGATGAGTTACTAAGCAGTAACTCTGATGCCGGAACAGATCTCACAACAAGTAGCACATCTTCCATTACTTGTTCAGCTCAGCCTGCTGCAGCATTCTACAGTGGCATCTCGCTGAGCAATGATGATGCTTCAGTCTTGCAATTCTGCGAAAGTGTCGATAGATTAAACCAGTATTTAAAGGCAGCAAAGGTGGAACTCCAAGGGGGTGTTCCAGGGAAATTCTTGCACGCTGTGATCGGACAGGAGGCTGCTGGTATTGTTACTTGCTAATCAATTTGCTTATCCTCCTTCTTTTGCTCAGATATCATGCATGGTTTGTGGTGTCAGATGTTGGATCAGTTGTTTCCACCATTGCTTGTGCCTTTTTTTTGAGCGAAACTCGACCGAGTAGCCAAATCTGTGTTTTGCCTGTCATCAACTGCAGACGCGCCAATTTTGTGATTCATTCTGAGCTCAAATGGTTGCTAACGACATGCCGAGTCGAAGAATCATCTCTAGTCTTCATTGATGAGGTGATCTCTTACTGTAATCTCTCACCTTAAGCTAAGATAATTGATACTGATAAAACAAGCACAGATTGATCTTGCTTATCACAACCGGTTTGGAAATTTGAAGCTAGTATTAGTAAATGGGCACAAGTTTTCATCCAAAAAAGAGGTACATTACAATTTCATAAAAAATCTAGCTAGTATGGAACAATTGAAAGGTAAGACACTAATTAGTTAGGCCTTGGTTGTTGTTGCAGGGAGTAAAAGATGCACCTGTTGAAGAATTCAACCCTAAAGAGGTATTCTATCACACCATTAGAGTATGCATGGCATACTAAATCTTCAAGCTATGATCTATCTCTATGATCTAAAAAGTTTACTAAATCCTCAAGCTCATGATCATCTCTATGGTCACCATATGCACTATGTAATTGTTTGAACACTTGATGCATATATTAAACCACAAAACACATCTAATTTAATTATATTATCAACACATGAATACAATGTGATTAACTCAACTATGACAGAATTTTTAACATTTTGTGACATACAATCATGTTTAGGTAAAATATGATTTTGGTCAACTGTTAATTAAAACTTAAAGGAAACAACATCAAAGTGGTCAATGCTATTTCATTATGTTTCCTTATGAAAACCAAGTGTTGTATACTGTGTCATAGAATATCATGTTTTTGCAAAAGCATTATTGTTCCATGAACTGAATTGTTAAAACTAAGAACTAATGTTTAGAAATGATAACAATCTTTTACATCAAAATAATAGGAAAAAAATATATTGTGATGTTCCATGTCACTACTTACTAGTAGTGTCCATCTCTTCAGATTGGCGAGTGAAAACATGATTTTACAATGAAACGACAAAATATGGTTCATATAAACACAACTGACAACTCTGTAGATAATATTTACTCAATTTTGATCACATATGGTGAATTGCATTGTCAATTAGTGATTGATTTTATCTATCAATCAAGCGTTGAATATCTCTCCATGACAAGGTGGTACTTATTAAATTCTATGAATGAAAAAGGCTTCAGTCAAAGATAGATGATGGTGAGATTTTTTATTCTATCCTCTCAAATTCGATGAAACACCCCTTCGTGCTGACACAATAGGACATGGGTACAAGTATGAAGAAGAGAAGAAGAACAAGAGGATAAGCCTGAGCTCCAACTTCTTCTGAAAGCTAGATGTTAGACTAAAATTTTCATGTTTTGGAAACTCCTCAGAAAACCTTTTATTTTGAAGAAAATAATCCAACAATATGTATGTTGATGGCTTTCTGATTGCAACAGGATGGTTCGTGTTGTACATTAATATCTGAAAAGTATGCTGAGACATCACCAGAGATCCTAGCAGGGAATGGCTTTAGCAGATTATTGGTAACATACTTTTACAGCAGCTCTTGGTTCTCTATTCATCATTTCAAAAAACTTATTGCACTTTCACTCATCATTGTTTTATATTCTTGCTTAAGCAATCATTTATTATCTTATATGAGATCAATTATGTTTCTTAGTCGGGGCAAACACTAATTATGTTTATGATAAATGATCAGTTAAAATAATTGTAAGTTGCATTTGGTGTTATTTGCAGCTATCAGGAATCCTCTTAGACACAAAAAATATGAGTTCTCCTAACTGCACATCTAAAGACAGATACATGGCAACACTCCTGATTAAAGGATCGGGGCGATTTGGATGCAGTGGACTTTACCAAATATGTGAGTTCATGGTATCCAAGTAAAGTATTTAGAGTTGCACATGCTGTAAATTTCGGGTACAATACCGCCTAAAAAGTATGCCAATGTGAAATTGTCGATAATGGCGAGATATCATTTGAATGTCATGCTAACAAAATCGTTATAAATAAATATAAATAAGTAATCATGATTTGATACTTCTCATTTAAGTTCAATTAGAGTTTAGTGGACAACTAAAATTAGAGAAGATCATAACATGAGCTTATTCAAAATAGTTGGGATGTATGGCCTCTTCTATTTCTTCTTCTTGTTGTTCACTATTCATGTTTGCACTAATAAAAAAACTTATATTTTCAGTGAAACACAAAATATCAGATATATCAGATCTTAGGGTGAGGGATATACTCTATAAAGATTTCAAGAAATGGGGCAGAGTTTCAGGTATCATTATCACATTCCTAACTTTTAAATCCATTGAACTAGCATAATGGTAGTATGTTCGTCAGATCAAAATGATTTGATATGAGGTAAGTTCGAAGCTTATTCATCTTTTGGGTACTTTTGACAAAATTTTCTTTGTTGTTGCAAGGAGGAAGGTCCAAAAACACACCCAATACTATTGGGATGAGCTCAATTGGCATTTCGGTCGAAGAACTTCTTAAACAAGAAGAATCTGCTCAAGTCGAGGTGATCTCGTTTCTAGGTAACCAAATTAAACATCATGAGGCACTTCTTTAAGATCTACTCAGTTTCCTTCTGATATACGGTTAAATAGAAGCTAGAGAAGTTGGATACCCTAACAGAATGGAATATATTAAAATTCGAAAAGCAACTATAAAAAACTCACCTAGAACTTGCATTGGTTTCATTTTTCAGCATCCGAAAAGTTGCGGCTACTTATGATTGTTTCAGGATACTATGATAGCCTGAAGACTTTTAAGGTAAAATCTTCACATTTCATGTTATTTTACTTTTGGGTTTTCATCACTAGTATCGATCCCTTTTCCTATTGCAGAGAGAGATTTTGGTTTCTACTGACACCCTAGAGATTATGAGGAACTTCCTGAATTTCTTCAGTATCAATGGCGCAAACCTTCCACTCAAAGCCATGAGACAATTAGGTAGTTGATATTCCTTTATCTTCACCTAGGATTTAATTGTCTAACAAAGCAAAGAAAATTTGATATAGTCTTCACTAAATGCTCTACTATATATATCATCTTTGCAGACCTACGGGAAGAGTTAAGAGCGTTTGAGATCGATAACATGTTGACATCTAGGAGAAGTATTGAGAAGCTTTTGGAAGAATTCAACATGATGTTAAGGAAGCACTAGCAATTTCAATTAGATTTCATTATTTGATCAAGATTTGACAATTTATAAAAGAACCTGTGAGTGCAATTGTTGTGTATGTAATGCTGAGATTGATTTTCGAGTCATCATAAGAACTTTTCTTCTTCTTCTTCTAAGTTAATAGGGATTCGACATATAACAATCACCATTGTCTCTTAAGTAGCTCTCCAAGTTCCCATGACTCACATTTGGAGGCTTCTCAGTTTTGGAATACCCTTCAAATATTGAGCTGAACTGGTTCAGGGAGTTCTCATCCACATCTGTTGAGGCCATAGGAGGAGCTGTAGCACCATCCGAGACGAGGTTGGAGAAGCAGGGAAGTTGCTCATACCCCTCCAAGCCACACAGAACTCGGTCGAAGGATATGTAGTTGGAAGAGTTTGTATCATCTTGGCATTTCTTGATATCGGTCTTCTTTTGTATTAGTGATGATCTGCTCTTGTAGGATACCCTACACAAAACCCAGTCTTCCTGTTCCAAGCAAGCATACTAATAAGAAACTGATCATATGATAATGGTAGCAATTCAATTTTGTGCACCTTGGAAGAGAATTTGGATGGATTAAGGGACTCATCCAAGCGAAATTCATGCATGACCCAATCAGTCTTGCTACCATTTGGAGCTCTGCCTCCATAGAACACCAATGTCTTCTTCATACCAACAAGCACACCCGTTCGGTTCACTTGTCGGTCTTTTCCGGTGGCTTTCCAGTAGCCCGACTTGGTTGCTCGGTTTGTTCGCTGCCCGGTCGCGTACTTGCGGTCTTTCAGGCTGAAGAAGTACCATTCCTTGCCCTCAACACATGCCACATCTGTCTCATCACAACAAGATATATAGATCAATATAGTATATATGGAATAACTACGACTGATGACAACACAATGCGCACCAGGAAGGTCCCATGGCTCACACTTGTTGAGATCAACGTCGACGATCACCGGAAAACCACCGGCTTCCCCCTTCACCTTCTTCGCGAGGTAGTTGCAGATTAGCTCATCGTCTCGGGGGTGGAAACGGAATCCGGGAGGCAGTCTTGCCTCCATCATGCTCAAGGAGCTCATCCTCCTGTGCGTCTGCGAGGTGATGTGAATTTAAGGAGAAAGAAGAAGAAGAAGATAATTAGAAGAGGTGTGGTAAGTGGTATGATACAAGGAGCAAGTCAACTGCTCAAAGAAGGAAACATAGAGGAGGTTAGATCGAGATAGATATATAGACAGACCAGACTGCATGGGAGATAGGAAGGCATAAATTAAACAAACATTTATTTGCTGTAAATTTGAATAATGATCTAGAGAACAGCCTTACTAGCTTCTACTTGCCAAGAAGATTAAGCAAATACTGATGATGCATGTGCAGCAGGTTAATTAAGGATCTGGATCTTAATTCATCCAGCTCTGTTTTGCCATGAAAACCAACGAGTTGAATCATTATTGCAGTCATGGGAGGGTTTAAATGCCCCTTCCTTGTTGTCCTCAAAAAAACGAGTCGCCAACGTGACAATTTCACCTTTTGCTACCAATATGACAATAAACAAAAGTAAAAAAGCTTAAGATTATCACTTTTGTGATCTTTCATAGTTCTCACGCATTTAAATTTTTAATCTTTGGAGCTATTTAAATAATCAAGTACCTAATTGCGCGCTATGCCATTCAACTACTATCTTATATCAGTACCCATTTCACCTTGTTCTAGGCCATTTGTAGATTTTGATATGCATGAATTGTTGCAATTCAAATAATTCAACACTTACAATTGATGATATCCCTCCTTGTCATTTGTGCTTTCCATCACAAAGATAATTACGATGAACCACAGTTGAACTTTCACGAAGCAAATCCCAAAAATACTTGGATGTTCTTCTTTTTCAGATTTCTTTTCATCGAACACATTCCCTTTACTCGGACGTCATATATAAAAGGAATGTGCAGTTTATTAACGGCAGTGAGAGTCATAGCAACTGCATGGGTAGGAGTCGTCATACGACTAATATCTCTCACTCATCCAAATCAAGTCACAAAAATCATATATAAGAACACCCAATTCATGCCTAAGAAAAAATGATTCGTGAGATAACAAACATACTGAGTAATCAACACTAAGAAAGTTATCACACTTTATATAGCTAGCCGCTCATCAAAACAAAATGGAGTCGTCAATATCTTATTTTTATCCCAGATTAAATTATTTAAATCAATACGAACATCTCTAACCTCACATAATGACTATTATGTCGAGAGCATATTCATTATTCACAATCACAGTTTATGTACTAAAAAAATATAATTGGTCGATCAGTGAATAAATGCTAAAGATGTAAATCTCTTTTAATTCTTCTTTTTAACTAGCATATATTCATTTAAATCAATTATTTTTTTAGTTATGTTTCATAGACCAAATCATTTATAGTCAATTGGATATATATTAAAATAGTAGACCTGATTAAAACTTCAAATAAATAACTAAATAGTCATTTAGGACAAAACCGAGATAGAACTTTTTATTGGGTGTCTCTATGTGCGTTTTTGAAATTTTGTTTAGAAAATAATTCGTAAAAGTGTAATAATTTCCTAAATTATTATAACACGCATTATACACATTCACAAGAATACACATGCACTAGACATAGTCGTAGATCAAAGTATTCGTATAGAAATTTATACTTGCGAGTTCGTAATCTAACTTTGTAGAGAGCGTTTAACTAATCTCACAAGGTTAGCCTCTATCGGTATCCGCCTCTATCAGTATCCAGGCAGAGATACTTCCAAGATAATTCCTTGGGCAACAAGCTTTGGTCTTTGATTGGTACTAGCAAAACGTGGAGATGATGAAATCCAAGAGAGGATTCACATCCCGACTCGGTACCTGGCGGCGCAAGGCAACCCGATGGTACCAATAGAGGCTAACAATAGTGATGAAACTGTTGTTCGAAGGCCGGAAACCTTGCTGCTAAAAAGGGACAGCAGGTTTTGCAGTGGCTAAATTCTGGCAGCAACCTTTGCTGGACGAATTGGCATACATTTCATAACAGGAGAAAATGCCTCTTTAAAATTAATACCCTCTTATTGGGTATATTCTTTTATAACTAGAAGAGTGATTAATCGATCCATCTGCTTTTCTCTTAATCTTGAGAATCTACTTATTCTCAATAGTCTTTTTACCTGAAGGAAGATCAACTAATTCCGAAACTTGTTTCTTTTTCGTAAACTTTTTTTTCTTCATTCATTGCAACTTTCCATTTTTTCTAACTGAGTATCTCAATGCTTCATCAATTGTTCGAAGTTCCTCATCGTCAATTAGAATAATCATTAATGTCTCATTCTGATCAATATCAAACATCTCCGATGAATAATCTTACAACTACTTCGTAGGTTGAACTGTTGAGAAATCATCTCATTAATTGATAAATCATTCCCACTCGTTTGACTAGATTCAAGTATGTCTTGTGATACATTATTTGTTGATAAAGTACCATCCATCTCCTCTATTGTAAATAGAGAAATAGTTTTATCAATGTCACGTCTCGTTGGGAATTTAGGTTAGAGAAAATAACGTCTCTTGATTCTATTTTAAAAATGGTTTCATTTTATTGCTCACAAATAAAAATATAACTCTTGGAGGTATCAAAATACCTTACAAAGATATACTCTTTAGATTCTTTTATTGGCTCTAGTCCAATCGTCGGGTAATACTTGGGCTTTCAATGAGTTGGGAGACAAAATTGATCATTGTTCATCTAATATGTTGCCGCGGACATTAAACGCCTACTTCACAGCAACAGTTGACACTGGATAAGCTAAAATTTCTTTGGCAATCATGGAGAGGACGAGAAGGTTTGGAGCCTTTTGTGACCACCATTTTAGGATATCAAAATTTTTGCTATCTTCTTCACTAAAATAAAATGATTTCGTAAAATAATTTTCAAGTTCCTATGCGGAACTTAAGGATCTTCGTGGACATTTCGTCTATTCTTTTAATAAAAGTTGTGCTTTTGTATATTTTAAATTACTACTAATAGTTTGTTGTATATCAGAAATATTAGTTTGTATTATATATTTTACATAATATTAATTATAAATATCATATAAATAAATTTTAACATTATATATAACATTAACAGGATTAAGAGAAGAAGAATCTTTAACTGGAATTAAAGCTTTATAATACAAAATTAATATTTCTTGTAAAACTTCTAATTTAAATCTAAGATCTAAAGCAAATACAATTAAATAAATTTTAGGAAGCATTGAGTGCTTCCTAAAATTTATAGCCACTGCCGGCTTGGAATTTGTAGGAAGCATTGTAGTCCTTACATTTTGTATATAATTCTCTCGACAAAAGAGTGACCTTAAAATATTTAGTGAAAATAGAAGATTTTAGAGAAGAAATTTACCAAATCTTAGAAGTAATTGCATCAATACTTATGTTTTGTGTGTTGGAAGGTACTCAGTCTCATCATGAGTGGATTAAATTTGAATGTTGGGGTCCTCATACAGATTCACTATTTCTCTTCCCCTACGAGATCGAGATTATGATCCTCCACGACCTCCTTCCATTGTAGTTGAAAGTTGGAAATAAAAGTGCATAGAAATGGAGATTTGGAGTCGAAAACATGTAGAGAATGTGAAATTGAGAATGAGAGTAGAGAAGATGTATGTGAAAATGATGAAATGAACTTTCTATTTTTAGAGTTTGGATAGTAATGAACACTAAATTACAATCATTGATCAAACAATGGTCAAATGATCTTAACCGTTGAAAAGAATATCCAATAAAATCATCCCCACCCCCTTAACGGCTAGGAACTGGTGGTTCCAATGGATACAAACCCAAAAAACAAAAACTAAATCGGCGGTTCGCCAGTTTTTGGGGCCTGGAATCATAACCGGCCTGACATCCTATCAGGTGGTTAATGTTTCGCTTAACAACTTGGGTCAATGGGCAACTGACTCGACGACCCGGCTCAATAGGCAACCAACCCTTTGACTCGATTACGGACCCGGGCCGGACCTGGCCCAGGGTTAGGTCTAGCTTGAACTTGTTATTCATCAGTCAACTCATGACCAACATCCTTAAGCTCCCGAATTATATTAATTAGCCATGTGCCTTATATGTTGGACCATGGATACATTCTGACGCTTTTTGTAGGTGCCAAACTTAATTATCAACCAACAAATCTTGCTAAGCATACTCCGCTATACTTTTCTTTCATGGCAACCCAAACATCATGAGCCGATGGATATGACTCATACTTATAGATCAGGTTATCTACCATTGAATTAATCAATATACCCTTAGCAGTAGAGTCCTTTTTTCCCATGGCTTATAGACATCAAGATCACATTTATGTTGTGCGGTTGAACCATCAATAGGTTCTTTCATAAACAGATTTACAACATCTAGAACTTTTTATTTCTAAAGAACATATAATATCTTGAGATCTCATATTTTATAGTTATCCTCGTATAGTTTCTCTTCCTTATTGAGTTCGGCTATGTTTTTCTTAGTGCGTAGTCAAAATCTATCATAAATAAACACATTATTTAGATATTTAGTATAATTCATATGTATGTAATTAATAATTGACTCAATATAAATTTAAGTTGGTTTACAAAATTAAGTAGTAACTACGTTTCCACTCATTATTTGTACGATTAAATCTAATCAACATTGATCAATTATCTTATACACATTCCATAAAATGAACTAATTATTGAATGAATAACTCAATAATTGAACTAATCGTTGATAATAAACATAATGTTAATACATAACATTCTATTTTCAAGTTTGTCTACACATAATATACTTTTTCATCATCACATACTATGTTAACACATAACATAAAACCATAAATAGCTCTTAGAAACTAGATATAGGTCACCACTATTCTCATTTGGATTGACTCTAGGGCAAAAGTAGATAGGTTATTGCTATCCCACTAGGACAAACACTAGCATAGTAGTAATCAATACAATCCCTATCTTTTTTGGTTCAGCTGCAATCTCAGGCAGACCGATTTTAGAATTTTCTATTGGATTCACATACGGATTCTCTTCTAGATTCTACTTCTGATATACATGGTGAAGTAGTTCTCTACACATCTTTGCATATGAGATACACTCTTCAGAGGAGAGGAGAGTACTTCTCGAGAAGATGATGAACAATTAGGGGTGAGCAAAAGTTTGGTCAAACCGAGTTAACCGACCGAACCGACCGAAATTTATAGTTCGGTTCGGTTAAAACGGAAATTCGGTTTTTTTCCTCTGAAACATCGGTTATATCGGTTTAATCGGTTCGGTTTCGATTTTTAAACTCGAAATTCGGTTAAACCGATTAAACCGATTTTATTATCAAATAAAACCGGACCGGACCGAACTGCGAAACCCTAAATTCAACCTCACGCGGTCACGCCTCACGCCGGCTCATCCCTAATCACGATTCCTCACGACCTCACCTCGCCGAACGGGAACGCGAGCAACGAAGGACTGAAGGAGACTCCGGCACTCCACTGTCCTCACTCAACTCCTCAACCGACTCTCCCTCCACCCGTGATACAGGTACAGAGGTACTCCCGTCGGTCCTCAACCTATCAGCCATCCCCTCCTCTCTCGCTCACCACATGTTTCTCTTACAATCTTGCTCAGTCTTTAATCGACGTCATCATCCTTTCTTTCAAGTTGTTTATAGATCATTAATGATGTGTTTTATCACTGTTTGATGAAATTCATGCTTGTTTTATCACTGCTTGATGTTTCCTTAATTTTGATGTGGTTTTTATCACTGCTTGTTTTATCACTGCTTGTTTTATCATGCTCTTAAATTACTTGAGAAGTTTATGAATTATGATTAAATGCTGTTATATTTATATATATATATGTATGTATGTAGATCATCTACAGTAGATATCAATGCAAGGAGATTTATCAAATATGGATGTTGATAATAGTTGTTCAGTATCACAATCTGATATTGGTCCTTCAGTGGGAACAAAAACAACTATAGATTCTAAAAGAAAGGTAACCAAGCGAAAAGCAATAAAACCGAGAAGTGAAGTATGAGATCATTTCACAAAGTTTACTAATGATGATTCAGAGATTAAAGCTAAATGCAAATATTGTGATAAAGAATTTTTTTGTGATCCATACAAGAATGGAACAACGAGCTTGAGATCTCATATTACCTCATGTAAAAAACACCCTCATGTTATTGAAACAACTCAAGCACAACTAAGTTTACAATCAGGTTCAAAAGAGGGTGAGGTGTGTTTGACTTCTTGGAGATTTGATTAAGATGCATCTAGAAAGGCATTAGCTAGAATGATTATAATGGATGAACTCCCTTTCAAATTTGTAGAAAGAGAAGGATTTAAAGCATTTATGGCCATGGTATGTCCAAAGTTTCGAATTCCTTCAAGATGGACGGTTGCACGCGATTGTGTTGAATTATATATAGTTGAAAGAGAAAAATTGAAAAGTTTGTTGCTTGATTCAACACAAAGAGTTTCTTTGACCACTGATACATGGACATCGATTCAAAAAATCAATTATATGTGTTTAACAGCTCATTTTATCGATACAAACTGGAATTTACAGAAAAGAATTATCAATTTTTGTCCAATTACAAGTCATAAAGGCGAGGCAATTAGTTTATCCATTGAAAATTGCTTGAGGGATTGGGGAATCAACAAAATTTTCACTACTACAATTGATAATGCAAGTTCAAATGATGTTGCTATCAATAGTTTCAGAAAAAAGATGATTAATTGGGATTCCACTATTTTGAAGGGAGAATATGTTCATGTGAGATGTGTAGCTCATATAATCAATTTGATTGTTACTGATGGCTTGAAAGATATAAATCAATCTGTGATGAGGGTTAGAAATGCAATTAAATATGTTAAGCAATCTCCCTCTAGATTAAGCAAGTTCAAAGAATGTGTTGAGATTGAAAAGATTGAAAGCAAGAACTCTTTATGTTTAGATGTATCGACCAGATGGAACTCAACTTTCTTGATGTTGAATACAGCTCAAAAATTTGAAAGAGCTTTTGATAGGTTTGATGAACAAGATCCATGTTTTAAATTAGATCTTCAATACACAGATTGGCATGTTGTTTTGAATGAAAATGGAGAAATGATACTTGAATCAGATGGTAAACCTAGAAGAGAATTGAAGACTTTTGATGGGAAGCCAACAAGTGCAGATTGGAAGAATGTTAGACTTTTTGCATCTCTCCTACAAGTATTTTATGAGCTAACATTAAAAGTTTCAGGATCTTTATATGTCACATCTAATACTTTTGCACATGAGATTAATTCTATTCACGCCATTTTGAAGGAGTGGCAAGAAAATAATGATTTTGATGTGTATTCGATGGGAATGAAAATGAAAAAAAAAATTTGACAAGTATTGGGGAGATCCTGAGAAAATGAATAAGTTGCTTTATATTGCGGTTGTGCTTGATCCAAGGCATAAATTGGATTTTGTGGAATATATGTTGATTGAACTATATGGAGATGACAAGGGTGCAAGATTAGGTAAGATAATAAAAGACCTTTTATTTGCTTTGTACAAGAATTATAAGGAGAAAATGGATCCTCTATGTAATACATCAACAGATTTATCTATTTCAATGTCAGTTGCTGCAAATGACAATGCTACAAGAAATATGAGTGAAATGGATTTGAAAAGACAATCATTCATTGAGAGGTATAAGAAACAAAAGGCACAAATTTTTGGTGATGACAATATGTCAGAATTAGACAAGTATCTGAATGAAATAGTTGAAGAATATTCTACTACTTTTGACATTTTGGGATGGTGGAAGCAAAATTGTCACAGATTTCCTATACTTGCTCAAATTGCTCGTGATGTATTAGCTATTCCAATATCAACAGTTGCTTCAGAATCCGCTTTCAGTACTGGTGGTCGGGTACTTGATTGTTTTAGGAGTTCATTGACTCCTAGGGTAGTAGAAAGTCTAATTTGTACTCAAGATTGGCTTCGGTTAAGTTTGAAATCAATCAACATTGAAGAAATTTTAGAAGATGTGGAAAAACTTGAAAGTGGTAAGTTTTTCCTTTTCAAGAAAAATATAATTAGATTTTTATTTATAATTGTAAACTTAAAAAATATTTATTTATTTAACTTGCATTTTTTTGTCAGAATTCGCAAAGATTATAATGGATGCATCTTCATCGACAACACGGATACATGGATGATGACACAATAATAAATGGTATGTTTTAAATATTGTATTTTATTTAAATTAATTATCTTGTTTGGATGGTAAATATCAAATTTTCACTTCTTGATCAACATGTACAAGTGACATTGAGATCCCAAGAGTTTTGCAAAGTCGGTTCGACATGATATGATGTGCTAAAATTACAATACTACTTTTGAAATTGCAAAAGAAATACTTTATCGATAACCAACCTTGTCTATTGTTTTCCTTGATAAATTGTTTCGCTCTTTCTGTTGCAGAACAAGTTCCCTCTCCTGAAGCATTTCCAGAGTGAAATAAAGGGAAGCCACCCATGGGTTAGTCATATTGGTATTTTTAGTCAAGGTTAGTATGTATAGACATGTTGATTCTAGGAAATAGTTGAGCAACATAAAGAATCTAAAAGTTAAGCAATTGGTATCCTTTTTCTTTCATGGCTCTAATCTCACTAGAGCATTTCAATCTTATGCATACAAATACAGTACAACACAAGTCAAGGACTCAAGATTGCAAAGACAAAACAAGATGGCCACGTTGTGCAAGAATCAAGATTTGCCATGATGTCATGCAATGCAAGAATCATTTCAGCCACGTTGTGCAAATTTTAATTGATATTTGGCAAAACTTGTAATTTCTTAATTTTGAACTTGTAGTGACATTTGGAAGTTGGAACTTATAGTTGTAGTCTTGTAGTCTGTAGATGTTCATTTCAGCAAACTTGTAAGTGTTTCAATTATGCAAACTTGTAGTTGTCTCTTGTCTGCAAACTTGTAGTTGTCTAACTTGTAGAGTTGTAGTTGTCTCTTGTCTGCAAACTTGTCAATGTTTCAATTATGAATTTATGCAAAGTGATCTAGTTATCCTTTGGAGTTCTAGTAGACGCTGCCATATCATCTTGTGTTGAACTCTTTACAGTTTGCATTGAGATCACATGAGAATCAATAGAAGAAAATACTTCTAAAGAAAACATCTTGTATGAAATCTTGTGTAAGCATCCTGATGAATGCCAATTCGTATTCCATTTGAACACACCCCTTCCTTTATCCCCATTAATATCATCTAATTATTTCCATCAGATGCCAAAGCGTTTCTTGCCTCAAAATATAATTACAACTTTGCATTAACTTTTTTGCTCGTCTTGCTCCACCTTCCCTTTCAGTGTTTACAACAAAGATTGAACTCAAAAGTGTTTCAATATAATCTACTAAAATTCATCTCATTTGAGGCCACAACCACCAGATCCCTTCCTCTTTTTCTGTATCAAACAATCACAGAAATGGGGCTCAACTTCAAGTCCCACACACTGCTCTCTTTCTTCCAACTGCTCTTAGCATTCCCAGCCTTCACTTATGGATGGGGAATTGACGACCACCAGATTATTTGTTAGATTGCTCAGGATAATTTAAGTGACTCTGTAGCAGCAGCGGTTAAGGAGCTACTCCCTGCCTACGCAGAGAACGACCTAAGTGATGATTTAACCTTCTTGTGAATTAACCTTGAACATACTTTCTAGTTTCTTGTACAAAAAGGTGAGAAAAAAAAATTGGAGACGAAGAGAAAAACAGCACAAGACCCATTTTGAACCATCTTGCTCACATTTCTATCATCTTGTGTTGAACATACTATTTTGTCACCAAGGGACACTCACCAAAAAAATTCAGTTATTTCGGTTTAAAAACCGAATAAACCGATGTTTTATCGGTCGGTTCGGTTCGGTTTTTATGAAAAGTTCGGTCAGTTCGGTCGGTTCGAAAAAAGTTCAGTTTGTTCGGTTTCGGTTAAATCGGTTCGGTCGGTTCGGTTTTAAACCGATTGCTCAGCCCTATGAACAATAGGATGAAGAAGGCGCGCAACGAAGCTCTCTTTGGCTTAGATCTCATGCCAGCCAACACAATGCATTCACCACCACACCTCGATGCATCTCTTGGTACACTCAGCGAGAAAACTATGCTATTCTTCCATTGCAAACCATATGGATGGATTTATATATATAATATTTGATCTTATTCATCAGTAAAATAACTAAATATCTATTGATCCCTATATTTTCATTTTGTACTCTCCATCCCCTTTCAATTTCTCCCTGTTGATCCTATCAAAGAGTGAGGTGGACTCCCAACTTGATGACGAGGCTAGCTTGTCGATGGAGAACGATGGGTGATGCTGAGAACTATTCCGGCCAAGGAGTGCTTGTCCTACGAAAAAGACGACCATCAGCAACCCACCGGGAGAGTTTCCCGGCAAGGCCCTCCGTCAATCAAGTCAGAATCCAGTGGAGAAGATGGAGTTAAGGAAGAAATTAACGACTGTAGCTAAAAATATTAGGCATACCTGTAGGTGAAGGAAGGAAGGCCTTATTGTTGATGCAGTCTGACCCTGATTGTTGTTTTGGTGTTGACATCGATTTTAATTTAGGTTGATGATTATGATGATTATGATTAAGTCCTGATCGGGGATCAGGCATGGTATGGAAAATCCTAGCTTGGAGGGCTAGGTGATGGAAAATCCCAACCTGGAGGGTTAGGTGTGGAAAATCCTAGCTTGGAGGGCTAGGTGTTGAAAAGTCCAAATTCGGAAGGGTTGGGTGAAAAGTCCTAGCTTGGAGGGCTAGGTGAAAAGTCCTAACTTGGAGGGTTAGGTGAAAAGTCCCAACTTGGAGAGTTAGGTGAAAAACCCTGGCTTGGAGGGTCAGGTCCTAGCTTGGAGGGCTAGGTGTGGAAAGTTCTAACTCGGAAGGTTGGGTGAAAAGTCCTAGCTTGGAGGGCTAGGTGAAAAGTCCTAACTTGGAGGGTTAGGTGAAAAGTCCCAACTGGAGAGTTAGTGGAAAAACCCTGGCTTGGAGGGTCAGGTCCTAGCTTGGAGGGCTAGGTTGAATGAAACCCTAGCTTGGAGGGCTAGGTTGGAGCCCCTGGATCGGTCTGGTGACCGATCAGGGAGTTGGCATGGTGCTCTTTCGTGGATCGGTCTGGTGACCGATCCAGCGATGACTGATCGGTCTGGTGACCGATCAGGGAGTATGCGTTTCACCCATTGCTTGGCTTCTGATCGGTCTGGTGACCGATCAGGGAGAAAACAGTGAGGTTGAGTTCCCTTGCTGATCTGCTCCTGATCGGTCTGGTGACCGATTAGGATCACTGTGCAGATCGTTCTGGAGAACGATCCAGCGTCGCGGGTTCCTCTCTATGATCGATTAGGATGGAGCCTGATTTGTCTGGTCATGACCTGATCGGTCTGGTGACCGATCAGGAGGCTCCCTGATCGGTCCGGTGACCGATCAGGAGGTTTGGACTGCGAAGCTCAGAAATCGCCCAATAAAGGGGTGGATCGGTCGGGTGATCGATCCATGACCTGGGATTGGTCTGGTGATCGATCCAGGAGAGTCCCAAAGAAATCGCGATTTCTAATTTAGCGTTGGGGACCGATCAGGACGGAGCCTGATCGGTCTGGACCCAGCCTGATCGGTCTGGTGACCGATCAGGAGGCTCTCTGATCGGTTCAGTGACCTATCACTTTAATTCAAAATGAACTATCAGACCCTCTGATCGCATCTGAACGTATCCGATTCTCTGCGCTTAACATCTGATACATGATTTCCTGCTCGATATGCTATGCTAACACTCTGATTAAGCTGTAGATAACAGGGAAGATTTAAACACTCAAGGAGAGTCAATGGAGGCCTTTCCTTAGAGCAGGTTTGTCCGTTTTCCATCTCAGGTTGCAACGGCTGGAGCTGCAGACTGGAGCTGCTGACTGGAGCTTGGCTGAGGGAAGCTCAGGAAGTCCAGGGAGAGCTCAGTGGTAGCTAGCGTTGGCAGGGAAGTAGCTGGAGGCTGCAGGAGATGGTGTCACCTGGTGCTGAGTGGAGAAACAAAAGGGCGCAAGAAAGCTTCGTTGAAGCAGTTGTTCGAAATACAGTTTCTGGCTTGAGTTCTTGCTGCGACTTTGTGTTCTCCACAACTTGCTTGCGTGTTCTGAAGTTCCATCACTTTGAGCAAGCTACTGCAATCTTGAAGCAACCATCCCTTGCTTGAGCACTTGGAGGAAAGAACAAGAGGCTTCAAGTCCAACAGCGAGAAGACACGGGGAATGGGTTCTTGCGTGAGATCGTCGCTGGGTGGAGCTCAGGAGGAAGCTTGCTGTGTTCTTGTCTTTGCTAGTGCTAAGTAAGATCTTTCTTGTGTTTCATTGTGCTTAAACCTATATCTGTGATTGAAACGCTGTGGAGAGGTTTCTCCACCGAGAAGGAGGTTGCTTTCTATCCGGTGTTCACCGGGCTTGATCTGCCGACGATCAAGGGATCACCCACCTCACGGGCACGCCAAGGAGTAGGGGCAAGTTATCCCCGAACCTTGTAAACCCTCCTTGTTAGCGATCATGCTAGTTGTGTTAGTTTACTTTCATTTTCTATTTTTCTGCATACTCTGTATTGGCTACTTCCGCTGTGCTACTAACAAATCTAAGTGCAGAACTTTGAAAAGCTTAAAGTCCAAGTGTTTGGCTACTTCCGCTGTTTTTGTGGATTAACAACCGAGAGCTATCATCCATGGCGTTGAGAGAAGGATTTTCCACCACCCGACCTCCTTTCTTTGATGGCGCTGATTTCCAATATTGGAGATCAAAGATGGAGTATTTTTTTGAAGATGGACATCAACACTTGGTTCGCGGTGAAGGAGGGATTCACCCTCCAATGGATGATGAAGGCAAGGAACTTGAATCATAGCGGTGGACAGCCGAACAAACTCGGAAGAGTGAAGCCGACGCGAAGGCGGTTGTCACTCTACAATGCGGCATGAACAAAGACCAACTCATCAAGGTTGGTCCTTTCACAAGTGCAAAGGACTTGTGGAACAAGCTCATCGAACTCCATGAGGGCACCCGAGATTCAAGAATCGCCAAGAGGGACTTGTTCCTCAACCAATTACAAAATCTCTCCATGAAGGAAAATGAATAGGTAAGTGAGCTTCATAGCCGGTTCAAGGAAGTCCTCAATGGGCTTCATTCTATTGATGAAAAGGTCGAGAATCGCGACCTTGTGAGGTATGTACTAAAAGCATTTCCAAGGAATGCTTTATGGTCATCCATGATGGATGCCTACAAAGTATCCAAGGATTTATCCATTGTTAAGTTAGTTGATTTGTTTTGTGAAATGGAATTGCATGAAATGGCTAACAAAGGCCCCAAGGAGAAGGGGATTGCCTTAGTTGCAGGGGACCGATCAAACAAGAAGAAGAAGGAGAAGAAAGTTACTTCATCTTCATCCTCTTCCGAATCCGAGTCCGATTCCGAGGAAGATGGCAGTGACTCCTCATCCTCCGAGATGACGAACTTTGTGAGAAGGATGATGAGAAGGGGTCGACGCTTCAAGAGTAGAGGTAACTCTAGTGAAGCCAAACTTGATAAGACTAATGCTTCTTGCTTTGAGTGTGGTAGGAAAGGGCATTTCAAGAATGAATGCCCAAAGCTAAAGAAGAAGGAGGAGAAATCCAAAAGGAAAGAAGAAAAATCCAAGAAAAAGAAGAAGGCCTTGAAGGCCACTTGGGATGAATCATCTTCAAGCTCATCCGATGAAGAGAAGGAGGAGAAGAGCACAAGACATGTGGCACTCATGGCTCTCTGAGAGGAAAGCAGTGATGAATCATCAAATTCCTCAAACACGGCTTCATCATCTTCGGATGATGAAGAGGTAACCTCTCCTGAACTTGAAAAGTGTTATAGAGCTATTGCATGCTTAACCAATATGCTTAAGAAGTCAAAAAATAAGGTTAAATCATTGCAATTGGAAATTGAACAATTGAAAGCATCTAGGGATGATAATATAGATGACTTGCATGTTGAATTGTTAGAAGATGAGATTAAGTCATTGAAACTTGAGGTTGAAAATTTGAAATCTTCTAAGGTTGAGGATGTAGATGATTTGTATGATGACTTGCTAGTAGAAGAAAACAAATCATTAAAGAGTGAAGTTGAGAAACTCAAGAATATTCTTGAGAAATTCTCAACTAGCTCTAAAATCTTAGACATGATCTTGAATGCCCAAAGGGCAGTCTACAATAGGGCCGGTATTGGTTACCGTCCTAAAGAACCCTCATTTGTGTCTCTTATGTCTAGGACTGATATGAGACAATCTAGGACACCCAAGGTTCAAAAGAAAGTTGTCAAGGCATGGGTGCCTAAGTCTTGTTTGGTTGGTACTTTAGGTCCCAAGGTCTGGGTACCTAAAACTTCTATTTTTCGAATTGTGTAGGTTATGATTGAGGGGGAGCATCTATCAACTTGGTTCGTTGATAGTGGATGCTCCAAACACATGACCGGGGATAGATCATTGTTTACCACACTTCACAAGAAAAGTAGAGGTAATGTTTCATTTGGTAACAATGGTAGTCTTAAGGTCATAGGAATAGGAGACATTCAAATATCTGAATGTCTTAGAATTTCAAATGTCCTTCTAGTCAAGGGGATGAAATTTAATCTCCTAAGTGTCAGTCAATTGTGTGACACGAGTTACACAATTGATTTTCAACCAAGTCAATGTCTAGTTAGACAACATGACACCTTGGACACGGTACTAGTAGGAACAAGAGTAGACAATATTTATCAAGTTTCATTTAAAAGTGCTACTAATGTTTCTGCTAAGTGTTTCATGTCAAAAGAAGAAGAGTCCACCCTTTGGCACCGGAGGCTAGCACATGTGAATATGAAGAACATCCGGAAGTTGGCCAACAAGGGATTAGTTCATGGCTTACCAAGCATTAAGTATGAAAAGGACAAACTTTGTGATGCATGTCAAATGGGTAAGCAAACGAAATCTGCACATAAAGGTAAAAGCGCTGTAAGTACTTCTACAGCTTTAGATTTACTTCACATGGATCTATTTGATTGTTGTACTATCATATCATTGAATGGAAGTAGATACTGCTTTGTTATCATTGATGATTTTACTAGATATACATGGACTTACTTTTTAAAATATAAGGACCAAACCTTAGATGTTTTCATTTCTTTTTGTAAAAGAGTTGAAAATGAAAAATCATCAACTATTAAGACAATTAGAAGTGATCATGGAGGTGAATTTCAAAACCAACGATTTTTAGAATTTTGTCAAGATAGAGGGTATAGACATGAGTTCTCTACTCCTAGAACACCACAACAAAATGGTGTTATAGAGAGGAAGAACCGTGTTCTTCAAGAGGCTGCACGAAGCATGCTTAATGAGTACTCACTACCGTGTTACTTATGGGCCGAAGCTGTAAATACAGCTTGCTATGTGCAAAATCGAGTTCTCATCCATAGGTTTTTGGATAAGACTCCTCATGAGCTTTGGTTTGGGAAACCACCTACGGTTAAACATCTTAGGGTGTTTGGTTGTAAGGTGTTCATCCTAAACACCAAGGACCATCTTGGAAAGTTCACGGCAAAGGCTGATGAAGGGATACTAGTCGGGTATTCCCTCGTTAACAAAGCCTACCGAGTCCACAACAAGAAATCTAGATTAGTTAAAGAATCTTCTAATGTTGTCTTTGAAGAAATTCCAAAAGTCAATGGGCAACTAGAAGATGAAGCCCAATTCGAACTTAGGAGACTAAGTTTGAATGATAGTCCAAATGTTGTTGATGGTGATGAATCCGATGACGGTGAGCCTAGACAACCCCTTGATCAGCCGGATCCTGAGGCTGAGCCGATGTCTAGTGAACCCATTCAAGAAGCACCACCAACACCAAGGCAAACTAGATTAGCCTCTAGTCATCCCCAAGACCAAATTGTTGGTGACATCCACCACGGGGTTAGAACTAGATCATTCTTCCGGAATGAGGCTAATGAAGTTGCCCTAATTTCCAAAATTGAACCTAGAAAAATTGATGAAGCATTAAATGATCCTGATTGGATCATTTCAATGCAAGATGAACTAGGTCAATTTGAAAGAAGTCAAGTTTGGGACTTAGTCCCTAGACCTAAGAAGACCACCATCATTGGAACCAAATGGGTCTTCAAGAACAAATTTAACTATAAGGGAGAAATCATTAGAAACAAGGCACGCTTAGTAGTCAAGGGCTATAGTCAAGTTGTAGGCCTTGATTATGATGAGACCTATGCTCCCGTGGCACGATTAGAGTCCATCCGATTGATGCTTGCATTTGCAGCACATCGTGGCTTCAAATTATACCAAATGGATGTCAAATCGGCTTTTCTAAATGGTTTGATTAGGGAAGAGGTCTATGTCGAACAACCTCCGGGGTTTGAGAGTACCGAATTCCCAAATCACGTGTACAAGCTCAAAAAGGCACTTTATGGCCTTAAACAAGCACCCCGAGCGTGGTATGAGTGGTTGTCGACATTCCTAATTGAGAAAGGCTTCGTTAGAGGTCAAATAGACCCTACACTATTTCTACGTAGAGATGGTGACAATATTTTTGTAGCCCAAGTATATGTCGATGACATAATCTGTGGCTCAAATAACAAGGGCTATTTAAATGAGTTCATTGGACACATGGAGAGTGAATTTGAAATGAGTCTGGTGGGAGAGTTGACTTTCTTCCTTGGACTCGAAATCAAGCAAACTCGCGATGGTATCCATGTGCACCAATCAAAGTATACACAAGAAATGCTTTGAAAATTCAACATGAGTGATTCAAAAGAGGTAACCACTCCCATGACTACAAACACAAGATTAGACAATGATGAGAGTGGTAAACCAGTTGATTTGACCCAATATCGAAGCATGATGGGTAGTTTGCTATACCTCACAGCTAGTCGACCAGATATTCTATTTGCTGTGGGTATGTGCGCTAGGTATCAAGTGTGTGCCAAGGAATCTCATTTGATCTCTGATAAGCGAATTTTGAGATATCTCAAAGGCACAATTGGAGTCGGTCTATGGTACCCCCGTACCAAATCATTTGATTTAATTGGCTATACGGATTCCGATTACGCTGGATGTAAGTTGGACCGGAAAAGCATAAGTGGGGGTTGCCAATTCTTAGGTTCATCGTTAGTAAGTTGGTCAAGTCAGAAGCAACATTGTGTTTCTCTCTCCACGATCGAGGTTGAGTATATTGCTATGGGAGAGAGCGTATCACAATTGTTGTGGATGATTAACACTCTAGAGGACTATGGATTGAGTTATAAGGGTGTGCAAGTGTTATGTGATAACATTAGCACAATTAATCTAACCAAAAATCCAGTCCATCATTCTAGGACCAAACATATTGAAGTGCGTCACCACTTCATTAGAGATCATGTGGCTAGGAGAGATATTGTACTCTTACATGTAGAGTTCAAATCAAACCTAGCTGACATTTTCACTAAACCACTCCCCCAAAATGAATTTAGTTTCCTAAGAAGGGAGTTGGGAATGTGTTGTGCTTCATGAATTTCAAAATGCATTCAAAACCCTTCATGATTATTTCAAAATTGTTGGGAAACAATTGGGTAACTTTGGGGACATCTCACACAAACTATAAGGTTTAACAAAACATTTTTGTTTGCTAGATATGGGGTGAGATGTTATGATCAACTCAATTTCTCAAAATGTCAATGCATCCCTTGAGAAATTAAGTTGACGAGATAATAATTACTTCGGTGACCAAGTATGGGGAAAACCAATGTATAACATATGTGTATTTGGCTCCATGATCATACTTGGACATTCCAATCAAGGAAACTTGATTGGAAACTTGGATTTGGCACAAATTGTTTGAATGATTGTTGTTTGAGTTTGACTCCACTTGGGTGGAGCAAAGTGACTTGTTCAAACCCTAAGGACCTTTGATCCTTGGTTGGGGATCAATTATAGACGAGGGACGGCTTCCAAGATCGATATCCTTCACCATATCCCTTTGGAAATCGTGTAACAATCTGAAACTGAAAGTTTCAGATCGTATCTGGGAGTTTCAGGAACCCTGATCGGTCACCGGACCGATCTGACTCCATCCTGTAACGATTGGTCCACAGACCGATCAGAGGGGCAGCAGTGACTTTACGAAATTCTGACCAAACTTACTGTGCTAGCCTGGGACGGTCCCCGGACCGATCAGGCACCCTATGGTGATCAAGTCCTTAGACCAATCAGAGGGCTCACAGGTTTCTCTCCGAACCCTACTGTTCATGTCCTGATCGATCAGCTGATCGATCAGGAGCGAGCCTGATCGGTCACCCGACCGATCAGACCCAGGTCAGTCCGATCAGGCAGGAGCCTGATCGGTCTGGGAGTTTCCAGATCGAACGGTGATCCGTTCAATCGCATTAAAGTCTGGTTGGTGTACCGATCCACCAACCGGTTTTAATCACGATTCTTTTCTACTCCAAGCCCTAGCCGACCAAAACCCCTCAGCGCCGAAACCCTCTTCCTCCTCACTTGCGCGTGCGATCTCTTCCTTCCTTGCTGTGTGATCTTCTCTGCGAGTGCGGTCATCTCCTTCTGCGCAATAGCTCTTGACCTTGCTGTTGGTGGTGTTAGCAACTGCTAGCTTGCGATCCTCCTTTGCGCAAGGTTCAGAAAGGAGCTTACTCTCAACCCTCAAGTACTTCTTCCATGGCACCTAAGTAAGTTCTCCTTGGTTAGTGGAGAGGGCACGGGATGAGGACCTGTGTCACTAGATTGACCTTGACTTTACTCTGTCTGCTTTCACTACCTTTCTTGGATGTCGCCGGTCCGAGAATGCCTTTTCATTCTATCCTTACCTTCCAGATCCCTTACCAGTTCCCTTTGATGGAGTCACTCCTGACTCTATCCATGAGCACTTTCTAGGCCATCCCAGGCCAAGGGGTTCCGGTGCGCGCGCCTGTGATTTTTCCACATTTCCTGCTCTCCAACTTTCCTCCATTGATTATGTCTGGTTTAAGATTATCACCAACTGTCTCCTTCCTACTACCACAAAGCACCTCGATGAGATTCATCCATTCCACTGCTTGATGCTCTATGGGATGCATCGGTAGTTAGACTTTGATATCGTGCCATCCATCTATTTCTGCATCATAGTCCATAGTCTGAGGTACGACCAGACAGTTCACATGGCATTTGGCCATATCATTACGGCTTGGCTTGAGTCAGTGGGTATCGATGTTTCACAGGGCCGTATTGTGCCCATGATTCGACAAGACTGCCGCCTGGATCGTCGCATGCTCGCTCAGTCCGACATTGTTGTTGGGCCACAAGGGCTAAGGTGGAAGGATCGGAGACGTGGAGGGGAGCTACCGAGAGCAGCTTATGATCCGGAGCCGCCAGCTGATGCTGCAGATTATGATGAGTGGGCTCCTGACCTCCGCTGGCAGGTTGCGGAGCTAGAGCGGATGATGGAGCGCGAGTTGCATATCTCCGAGCTCTGGCGACAGGAGGTCCGCTCAGAGTTTCAGTCTTTCGATCGTCGTCTAAATGCTTTAGCATCCAACATCTCTGAGGTCAGCTCACTACAGGACACATGGTATGAGGAGTGGTATCATCATACATTTCCGGATGGTGCGTCCCCCAGTGGCATTTCACCAGGGGATATCATATACATTGATGATTCAGACGATGATCCAGTTGACGATTGACTGCTCTATGCTCATGTTTGATAAATTCTGACTATTTGACGGATGTGTCCGACTTGATTTTTGTCTGTTATGGCATGATATTAACTTTACTGAATTTACTTGCATCGAATGATTTGTCTCATTCTTTATTGCTATATTCATGCTTATGATGCCATGTTCATATGCTGCATGTGAATGCTATATCTTGATCTATCTTTTCACATGATGTCATATGTGTTCCAAAATTACATTCAATCTTTGATTTTTGGGATACCCCTAGGACTGAGGGGGAGTATGGTTAAACTTAACAGCCCGTCTAGACCCTTTTCGGTGTTCGACAAAGGGGGAGAGTGTTGGTTGGTTAAGTTTAGGATGATCATGTTGTAGGGGGAGGATCTTGATTCCCCTATGATTCTAAATTTGAAAAAACTTGATTGAGAATCCCTAAACTTAAAATCGGATTGTCAAACAACAAAAAGGGAGAGATTGTTGATGCAGTCTGACCTTGATTGTTGTTTTGGTGTTGACATCGATTTTAGTTTAGGTTGATGATTATGATGATTATGATTAAGTCCTGATCGGGGATCAGGCATGGTATGGAAAATCCTAGCTTGGAGGGCTAGATGTTGGAAAATCCTAACCTGGAGGGTTAGGTGTGGAAAATCCTAGCTTGGAGGGCTAGGTGTTGAAAAGTCCTAATTCGGAAGGGTTGAGTGAAAAGTCCTAGCTTGGAGGGCTAGGTGAAAAGTCCTAACTTGGAGGGTTAGGTGAAAAGTCCCAACTTGGAGAGTTAGGTGAAAAACCCTGGCTTGGAGGGTCAGGTCTTAGCTTGGAGGGCTAGGTGTGGAAAGTTCTAACTCGGAAGGTTGGGTGAAAAGTCCTAGCTTGGAGGGCTAGGTGAAAAGTCCTAACTTGGAGGGTTAGGTGAAAAGTCCCAACTGGAGAGTTAGTGGAAAAACCCTGGCTTGGAGGGTCAGGTCCTAGCTTGGAGGGCTAGGTTGGAGCCCCTGGATCGGTCTGGTGACCAGATCGTTCTGGAGAACGATCCAGCGTCGCGGGTTCCTCTCTATGATCGATCAGGACGGAGCCTGATCTGTCTGGTCATGACCTGATCGGTCTAGTGACCGATCAGGAGGCTCCCTGATCGGTCCGGTGACCGATCAGGAGGTTTGGACTGCGAAGCTCAGAAATCACCCAATAAAGTGTTGGATCGGTCGGGTGATCGATCCACGACCTGGGATCGGTCTGGTGATCGATCCAGGAGAGTCCCAAAGAAATCGCGATTTCTAATTGAGCGTTGGGGACCGATCAGGACGGAGCCTGATCGATCTGGACCTAGCCTGATTGGTCTGGTGACCGATCAGGAGGCTCTCTGATTGGTCCGGTGACCGATCACTTTAATTCAAAATGAACTGTCAGACGCTCTGATCGCATCTGAACGTATCCGATTCTTTGCGTTTAACATCTGATACATGATTTCCTGCTCGATATGCTGTGATAACACTCTGATTAAGCTGCAGGTGACAGGGAAGATTCAAACACTCAAGGAGAGTCAATGGAGGCCTTTCCTTGGAGTAGGTTTGTCCGTTTTCCATCTCAGGTTGCAACTGCTGGAGCTGCAGACTGGAGCTGCTGACTGGAGCTTGGCTGAGGGAAGCTCAGGAAGTCCAGGGAGAGATCAGTGGTAGCTGGCGTTGGCAGGGAAGCAGCTGGAGGCTGCAGGAGATGGTGTCACCTGGTGCTGAGTGGAGAAACAAAAGGGCGCAAGAAAGCTTCGTTGAAGCAGTTGTTCGAAATACAGTTTTTGGCTTGAGTTCTTGCGGCGACTTTGTGTTCTCCATAACTTGCTTGCGTGTTCTGAAGTTCCATCACTTTGAGCAAGCTACTGCAATCTTGAAGCAACCATCCCTTGCTTGAGCACTTGGAGGAAAGAACAAGAGGCTTCGAGTCCAACAGCGAGAAGACACGGGGAAAGGGTTCTTGCGTGAGATTGTCGCTGGGTGGAGCTCAGGAGGAAGCTTGCTGTGTTCTTGTCTTTGCTAGTGCTAAGTAAGATCTTTCTTGTGTTTCATTGTGCTTAAACCTATATCTGTGATTGAAACGCTGTGGAGAGGTTTCTCCACCGAGAAGGAGGTTGCTTTCTATCCAATGTTCACCGGGGCTTGATCTGCCGACGATCAAGGGATCGCCCACCTCACGGGCACGCCAAGGAGTAGGGGCAAGTTATCCCCGAACCTTGTAAACCCTCCTTGTTAGCGATCTTGCTAGTTGTGTTAGTTTACTTTCATTTTCTATTTTTCTGCATACTCTGTATTGGCTACTTCCGCTGTGCTACTAACAAATCTAAGTGCAGAACTTTGAAAAGCTTAAAGTCCAAGTGTTTGGCTATATTCACCCCCCCTCTCTAGCCATTCGGGTTCCAACACTTATATAGCCGGGGGAGCCAACAACCCCTGTCCCCCTTCTGCCCCCTTTTGTCTCATCCGGGGACAAAATCAGGGGCCACTGTCAGCTTGCTGACTGGTGCCACCTCATCCTGACATATGCAGGGGCGCCATGGTACGGGTTGCCAAAGCTTGTTAGGAATGTACTATGTCAGCGAGATATCCATGATTCAGACACGAGTGGTGTCAGGCCTGAGCCGGCTTGCGCCAACTCTGGTATTACCTTTATCTGCATGGTGTCAGATAGTAGGTACTGTTGCGGATAATGACAACTTCCGAGCCAGAGCGCACTTAAGGAGTGCACCGATCGGCTATTTCAAGGAACACTAAGCTACGAGGCAAACAACATGTCGGTCGAAACATATGTGACATGTCGTGTCGTGGGGTACTCGGACATCGGTTGACCAACTTATTACTGGCCAGTTATCCAATTAGGACATCTGATCCGGGTGGAACTTGGGCTAGTGGCGATCCACCCCGCTTCATGCCCAGCCACGCTGGGCTGTCCGATCTCCTTTTGGAAGTGACCCATCTTTATGAAGTGCCAATTGGCCGACCAGATTACACATGAGCTAAGTCGGGATCATAAGCATCCCCTTTGAGACTAGTCGAAGGAGGCGCCGAGTCCGACTGACTAGACCCCTCGTTCAGAGTAACCCAGGCTATACCGCACAGGCCGACCGATCAACCGATCAGTTGTCAACCCAGATGCCCGACTGACTCACGGCGTGGCCAACATTGTTATCTCGTCATGTCTTACACGTCTTATCCCGACGCTTGATTGGTATCAGGCGCCCAATATAGCCTTTCCCAGGCACCTGGAGCTTCCCAAGTGCTTGGGAAGTGATAGTTTCTCTACACGGATTTTGCTGCTACGAATGAAGTTTTGACCACACGTGGCAGGTGCCCAAGAGCCCTGAGGCACCCGTGAACGCAGTATAAATAGGGGGTCAACCCCTCACTTCAAGAAATCAAGTTTCTCATCGGCTAAAGTATTCTGTGCGAAACAAAAAGCTCTAAGTCGAAGGTCTGCGACCAAGGAGGCTCTAGGAGGAAGTGCGCTGCACTTTGGACTTCCGGATTGACCAAATCTTCATTTTCCGTTGGTTTGCCTTTTCGTTTACGAGCTATATTTAATTTATTATTCTTGTGCTTGTAATTCAAACTGTAAGATGTGTATTCTCCGCCTCCGAAAATTCTTGAAAGGAGACTAATAGTGGACTCACGCCGAATACATAGGCCTTGGATGTACTGACACTGAGGGGTTGGGAACCAAGTAAATAAACCCGCGTGTCTATTGCTGTTTTTCTTTATTTTATTTTATATTCCGCTGCATACTAACTTTGATAGAAAGATGATCGAACGATAAAGTTTCGACGAGTAAGTCGAGTCAATATTCACCCCCTCTATCGACGACACCGATGCCACAATTGGTATCAGAGTAGGTGGCTCTGATCGGACTAACCGCCGTAGGAGCAACAAGGCCAGTAATTGAGGGGGAGCAAGGGTGAATACAGGTATATTTTCAATTATGCCAATTTTTAAATTTCACATAATATGTTTTAAGTGTAGGGAGAGATGACACTATAAAAATCAGTGTCCTACTTGTAAGAATCGTTCGTCACCACCGGCGGCAACGGAGGTACCAGCGCCGGAGTCTGGAGGGACAAGAGTCATATCCCTGTTTCAAGTGCTAGAAGCTGGGATATTACAAGAACCAGTGCCCAGACTGAAAAATGACTCGATCCTCAATACCGAGAAATGCGACTACGGTAAAGGAGGTAAAAAGATTAATGTTCGCAATAATTTTCTAATACCTGCACAGTTATACAATTATTCTGATAATTTAGATAACACTGTCAATTTTTCTGATAAATTAGATTTTTTACATAGCCAACTTAATGTATTGCATGACAAATTATTAAACATTAATAATATTAAAACAACAAATCTTAATTCCTTAATCCATAATATTAATGCTATAATTTTTGAAATTAATTCTAATACTTCAATTAATAATCTTTCTAATAATTCTGATAATTCTAAGGATATCAATGAAATGTTAATTAATATTATTGTTGATAATTCTAATATTTCAGAAGATAATATTGATGATATTTCTCAACCCACTTCTGATGATAATGTTGATGATGTGGAAAATATTGATGATAATACTCAATCCATTTCTGAAAATACTAAAGATAATGATGAGGATAATAGTCAACCCTTAGTTAATTCTACCGATTTTGAATATAATACTACAACCTTAATTAATAATCCTGAAAATTATTCTACCTATTATAAAGATAATGATATAATTGTAATTAATAATTCTGAATATAACTGTGAAGATGAAGATGAAGAGGAATTCATTAAAATTAAAGTTATATTTAACAAATCTTACAAGAAATCAAATAAAACAGAAGTATTAAACAAAATTGAAAACTTAAATTCAAAAGAAATACTAGATGAATTAGAAATTATTGAATTAATGGAAATAATGCAACTAGACATAAAATTCTAAACAACTTTAATTAATTTTTAATAATTAATTCTTAACAATTTAAAACTTAACTAATTTTTAACAATTTAAACCTTAACTAATTCTTAACAATTTAAATTTTAATTAATTCTTAACAATTTAAATTTTAATTAATTCTTAACAATTTAAACTTTAATTAATTTAAACTTTTATTAATTCTTAATAACTTTAACATTTATTAATTTTTAACAATTTAAACGTTAATTAATTCTTAACTAATTAATCCTTAATTAATACTTATCAAATTAATCCTTAATTAATACTTAACTAATTAATCCATAATTAATTCTTAACAAATTAATTCTTAATTAATGCTTAACAAATTAATCCTTAATTAATGCTTAACAAATTAATACATAAAAAAATTAATCCTTAATTAATTCTTAATCCTTAATGCTTAACTACTTAATCTTTAATCAATTCTACAACTTAAATTTTAATTCTTAACAACTTAATTAATTCTTAAGTTTTAACAACTTAAATTTTAAATAACTATTAACAACATAAATTTTAATAAATTCTTAATAAATTAAACTTTAATTAATTTTTTAACAATTTAAAATCTTAATTAACGCTTAATCTTAATTAATTAACAATTCAACTTTAATAAAAAATTTAATCTTTAATTCAACAAAATCCACGAACTAAAATTCAAATTAATTACCTTCAATTATGAAACTAAATAAAATCCTATTCAACTGAAACATTCAACCTATTAATAATAAATATGTCAAAATGGGTGGACATATTTGCAGGTTTACACATACTGTATCAAATCAAGAATTTAATACTTGACTAGAAAACTAATTAAAATGTCTTGACTTGATTGATACATGCATAACTGCCATGCTCATGCATCTGCTTATCTTTCGATATATATCTATCATGTCATTCATGTTAGATTACTTTTATGCTTAATCTATAATGGTTAGATAGGAAAAAGATTGGTTGATACTTGCCTAACATAGTACCAGGGTGGGGCGAGATGATAATACGTTAGGGAGGCTTAGTCTAGGAAGTCAGGAAGGGTAAGGAGTATCTGTTGGATCTTGGATGGCTAGAGAGGAGGGTGTGAATAGCCAGACACTCAAACATTTGTTCTTTTCTTGTTTCTGCGATTAGGGTTAGCAGCGGAAGACAAATAGACAGAAACAAACAACCCAAACAGAAAGACAAATACAAAACAGTCGCTAACAAGGAGGGTTTACAAGGTTCGGGGATAACTTGCCCCTACTCCTTGGGGTGCCCGTACGGTGGGCGATCCCTTGATCATCGGTAGATCAAGCCCCCGGAAATCTGGATATCACAGCATCCTTCTTGGTGGAGAAACCTCTCCACAATAATCTCAGTATGATATCAAAAATAAAGCACAGAGACAAAAAGAAAGCTTACAGAACGCGAGCAAGCGAAGAAGAACGTTTACAAGAGCACAACTCACAACACAGCACAACCCTGGCAAGAGCCTTCACTCAGCTCTTCCTTCTCACGGTGTCTGCTTGCTGATCGTCTCACAATCTTCTCAGCTCGCTCAAAGTTCTCAATATGCAGAGTTTCAAGAATTCAGAGAGTTGCTCAAGGTTCAGAGAGATGCCTTCTCTTCTTCGCTAGCCATCTCTTAAACCTGCTCATCGCCAGATCATCCCAGGCGCGTCTGCAACCACTAGGCGCGTCTACAACCACCAGACGCTTCTGCAACAAGCTCCGTCTCCAACCCACTGACCTCTACTGGGTTCAGTCCATTGAAACCTCTTCAGCCGAGCCTCAGATCAGTCGTCAGCTTCGCCAGCCAGTTGCCAGCCCGCGCCAGAAGTCGTTGAATCCTGCGAATGGAAAATAAACAAACCTGACCGAAGCGAAAGTCGCCAATTGACCCTCCTTCTTGGTTTGTGTCATCCCTGCATTACCTGCACACTCAACAGAGGCTTAGCACAGTAAATCAGTAGTGTAACAGAGAAATCAGAGCGTTATTAGAAGTCTGACAACGTTTTCAAATTAAAGTTCAGACACTGATCGGTCACTCGGACCGATCAGTGAAGATCCTGATCGATCAGACTCCTGCCTGATCGATCCAGGTAAGCTCTAATCGATCACCTTGACCGATCAGAGAACTGGGATCGGTTACCAGATTGATCCACAGTTTACTGGACTTCAAGGCAACAACCCGCAGGTCCCTTGACCTGATCAGTCACTGACCGATCAGGTTGTGCCCTGATCGGTCACAGTGATCGATCAGGTCACTCTAGACTGATCAGGACCCATCCTGATTGGTCCAGGAGGACCCTGATCGGTCACCTTGACCGATCAGGGTTTTCTCCAGACCCTACTGATCTTTCTCTGATCGTTCACCAGAACGATCAGAAACCAAACAGAAACATTCTGATCTCTCTCTGATCGTTCACCAGAACGAGCAGAAGTCAAACAGAAACATTCTGTTATCTTTCTGATTGTTCACCAGAATGATCAGACGCCCTGGTTCGGTCACCAGACCGATCCACAACCAGGAGTTAGTGCCAACTCCCTGATCGGACCACAGACCGATCCAGCTCCGACCATTTCAACCCTAAGTCCAGAGAACAGGCTCCTAGCCTTCTCTGACTCATTCTGGTCCCGGGGAAAGAGCTTACGTGCCCCCTCCGACCAGTACACTCCATGCTCAGTCCCCGGACCAAGACTTCGTGCCCGGCTTCACTTACCGGGACTTTGTTCAACCTAGCTTCCCTTGCTAGGACCTGGCTTCACTCACCAGGGTTTCCTTCACCTAGCTTCACTCGCTAGGACTCGGCTTCACTCACCGGGGTTTCCATCACCCGGCTTCACTCACCAGGATCGGCTTCACTCACCGGGATTTCAGTTACTCGGCTTCACTCACCAGGACCCGGCTTCAACCACCGGGGTTTTCATCACCCGACTTCACTCACCACGATCCGACACCACTTACCGGGGTTTCCGTCACCCGGCTTCACTCACCGGGACTCGTGTCACCCGGCTTCACTCACCGGGATTCGTGCCCAGTCCCCGACCAGGACTTAAGCCGAACTTATCTTACTCACCTAAACTTAAATCGGTGTCAACACCAAAACAACAATCAGGTCAGACTGCATCAACAATCTCCCCCTTTTTGTTGTTTGACAACCTGATTCTAAGTTTAGGTATTAGGAATCAATTGACATCAAATTTCACTATTGCAAGGGAATCAGAGTCCTCCCCTTACAATAGTTATATTCGTGATAACCTTAAACTTAACTAACCCAACTCTCTCCCTTTGTCAAACACCGAAAAGGGTGTAGACTGGTTATTAAGTTTAACACCTCCCCCTTAAACAAGGGTCTCCCCCAAAACAAACAAGAGATAATAAATTGAGAAGCATACAAAAAGAATATGAAATAAATACAACAAGATAAGACAGTCATATGCATTATATGAAAATAAACGTGAACAACAAAATCATAGAATAGTAGTCAAACACATAATCCATCAGAATGTCATACACATATAGTCATGGAATCAGAGTACAGCAAAGACAATCACTCCTGAGCAAGGGGATCATCAGACTGCATCGGGTCGAATGCAGTATCATCGATAGGTAGAAAACTCCTCGGAGCAGTGCTGCTAGATGGCGGAAATCCAAGAAATGTCGGCTGTGGCGGATGTCCCGCCATCCAAGCGCGCCACTCAGCATACATCGCCAGCTGCTCGGCATGCATCACCCTCTGATCATCACGTATCCAAGAAATCTCAGACCTGACCTCCTGCTGAAACTCCTGCTAACCGGTACGCAACCCAGAAATCTCCGACTGGATCTCAGACTAAAAATGCTGTTGCCCGAGCTCTATCAAGTGTAATCTATGGTCCATAGTCTGCTCGAGCTGGGCGATCTGCCATATGAGATCTGGGTCCGGATTGCACTCATCCTCTGCTGCAGTGGGCGCATCATGATGTCCAGCTGGAGCTGCTGGTACCTGAATGTGTGCTGCTCATGGTAGCTCTCCCAGACCCCTCCCATCCTTCCACCTCAGCCCTGAGGTTCGGCAATGATGCAGACTTGGCAAATGCGCGTCTCCAAGTTTGCAATCTTGTCGAACCATCGGCACAGTCCTGCCCTTGGTCACATCAATACTGACTGACTGAGCCAGTCAGTAATAATGTGACTGAAAGGCATATAAACTGTACGATGGCCGACCCGACTATGCTCGATAATGGAATAATAGATAGCCGTCATGATATCAAAGTCTAGCTGCCGATGCATCCCATAGAGCATCAAGCAGTGATAAGGACATATCTTTGCTAGGGGTTTTGAAGTAATAGGCAAAGACAGTTAGTGATAATCTTAAAGAGATATAATCAACTGGGGATAGTCGGAGCGCAGCAAAAGTGGGGAAATCACCGGCAAGCTCATCGAGGCCATCCAACCTAGGGTGGCCGAAAAAGTACTTGTAGATGGAATCAGGGGTGACCTCATCGAACGGAGCTGGGATAGGGTCTAGAAGACAAGGGTAGAACAGAAAGTGATTACCCGACCATCGACAAGCTAGGTACTCAGAGAAAACGGTGTAAGTAAAATCGAGGTTGGTTTGGGCGACTCGGGTGGTATACCCCATACCACTGTCACTAACAAGGTTGTTATAGAATTCTGAAACCAAATCAATATTGATTTCCCGCTCAAGATAAAGTATTGATTCCAGATCATAATACTCTATAATCTGTCTCACTAATGGATAGTGTTCATATACAAATGATCTATCCACAGACCGACAGGGGAGGAGTTTGAAGGTACTATTTTGGAAGGCCTGTTCGAATGGAGCATTAGGGAATCTGGAACTGGAGGATGGTTGAGGTCTAGAAGATGAAGAGGGGGCTTTGGACCTCGAGGTACCCTCAGCAGGTGCCTTCCCCTTGGTAGATTTCCTAAATGTCGGAAATAGGTTAAGGTCACGGCACAAAGTGGACAGAAATGGAGGGCACAACACAAAGTGGTTTCGGATTGAGGTTGAGGTCATGACACAAAGTAAATTGATCAATTGAGGTTAAGGTCATGGCAACCACACAATCAACAACGGTAAGTTTAAGGGCACATCACTGTAGGACCGGTGCCGTCGATAGGGGGGGTAAATATCGACCTTTAAAAATCTTCATGGTAAATCGTAAGATTTTTGGTTCGTACTTAAACAGAGCGTTAGTAGCAGCGGAATGTTAAATAGTAAAGTAAAGAATGACACAAAATAGACGACAAATTGCACACGGGATTTACTTGGTTCCCAACCCCCCAGGGTCAATACATCCAAGGCCTAAGCATGGGAACACACGCCCACTAATGGTCTCCTTTCCGGACTTTCCAGAGACAGAGACACCCATCTTAAATGCAATAATTACAATAAAAAATATAGGAAATTCAGTGCAGAATAATAAAAGCAAACCAAAACAAAATGGTCAAAGACTCGACCGATCTAGACCTCCGAAGTGCCGCGCACTTCCTCCTGGAGCCTCCCGATCGTAGAGCCTCATCTTTAGCGCTTTGTCGTCAGTCAGAAAGCTCAGAATGGATCTTGGAAGTTGTGTACGGAGCCTTGGGGTCGAAGCCCTTTTATAGGCTTCATTGGGGTGCCTGTGTTGATGGGGGCACCTCAAAGGGCTTAGTCAAAGCTTATCTCTGTGCCGAACTCGTCGCAGCCGATAAGGCTTCTGACCAGGGCGCCCTGGACCTCCTAGTCGCCTGAATGAACCCAGTCAAAGCTTATCTCTGCTTCGAACTCGCAGCAGCAAATACAGCTTTGAACCAGGGCGCTTGTATTAATGGGGGCGCCTACATGAAGACTGGTTTGCCTCCTATTAATGGGGGTGCCCCAGTTGATGGGGGCGCCTAAATGAAAGGGTTTTTTTCTTCCTTTGATTGAGGCGCCCCCTTCAACGGGGGCGCCTGGATGAAGACCTTCCAGCCGCGTTGTGTGTTGTTCGCTTGCTTTGTCTTCCATTCTAGGTACCTTCAAGATATACAGATACAAAGCAAATATACACAAATTCTTAACCTTAAGGACTTGGTTCTGACTTCGGATTTCCATGAAACCCTAGGTCGAACCGACGCAAGTTCCCACCCCCGGGAACGCGCCTTTCACCTACTCCTTTCAGGAGACGGTTGCCACCCAGTCCATTTGGGTGGCCTTTTGCTTAGCTTCCGATACTCTCGGATCTCGAGACGTCCGAACCTCAACCCGTCTCTACTTCAGTCCTTAGTCATTGCTCAGCTAAGTTGCTCAATCCCTCGGACCAAGACTTCGTGCCCAAACCCTAGGTTCAGGACTTCGGTGCCCAACCCTCGGCCAGGACTTCGTGCCCAATTCCTCGAACCAGGTCTTCGGTGCCCAGCCCTTTGCCAGGACTTCTTACCCAGTCCTCGACCAGGACTTCGTGCCCAACTTCCAGTCAGGTCTTCGGTGCCCAGCCCTTTTCCAGGACTTAGTGCCCAATCCATGATCAGGACTTAGTGCCCAATTCTTCGAACCAGGACTTATTGCCTAGGTTTACTAGGACTTTCTTTCACTTTGGTACTCCTCTCTTGACTCACCCTTCTCTTGTTCAATGTATCACTGACTTAAGCATATTGTCAAACATTGAAACACTTAGAGGAGGACATCACTGATGCAACTTGCACCAACAAGCACAAGAAGATGAAACATTACTGGTTAGCACCAAAATCACATATCATGAAACAAATAGAGAATGAAAACCTTAAGACTGATAATCACACTTACTTGGGTGCCATTCGAGTCGGTTGGTTGGTAGAGGAGACTTAGAGATGCGCAAGAGAGGAAGAGGTCTCAGAAGGAACTCACAAAGAGCTCGCAAGAGAGAAAATGCAGAGATCTCAGAAGGCTGGAACTTACTTGAGCTTGCTGACACTTGCGCAAGAGAGAAACTCAGGAGCAAGAAGAAGAGGCTTGCGCAAGAAGAGTAGGGATCGATCACCAAGCAAGAGGAAGGAGCTCACGCAAATGTTTCGACGCCTAAGGTTTGGAGGATATGAGGATTTGAGTGATTTAATGGGTTGGTGGACCGATCACCAACCGAAATTAATGAGGTTGATCGGATCCACCGTCCGATCCAAGGGTACCCAGACCGATCAGGGGACCTCCTGATCGGTCAGGTTGAGTTCTGATCGGTCTGGTGACCGATCAAGGAAGTCCCTGATCGGTCTGCGGATCGATCAGAGAACCTGATAGAAAGTTTCTGTGATCTTTTTTGATCGGTCTGTGGACTGATCAGCCTAACTCCTGATCGGTCACCATGACCGATCAGAGAGGTCCCTGATCGGTCTACAAATCGATCAGGGAATCGAATAGAAGGTCTGACCAGATTCTTGATAGCTTTTTGATCGGTCTGTGGACCAATCAGGAGGATGGTCTGATCGGTCTGTGGACCGATCAGAGGTTGATCAGTGGACTTTTGAATCGATTCCTAAGCTCTGTTCGGTCTGTTGACCGATCAATAACAACCCTGATCGGTCTCCTTGACCGATCAGAGTGAGTCCTGACCGGTCGGTGGACCGATCAGGTTCGATTTATTAATTGGTTGATCGACTCCGAAGTATTCTGAGGGGATATCTGATTGGTCTGCGGACCGATCAGATTTCAGATGGGTTTCTGAAACGTGGATGAATTTCAAAACCTCTTGTTTCAAACATCCCTCTCAACCTCTAATGCAACCTAATTGATTCCTCTGATCCTAACAGGTTCTCTTATCCGATATGGTATTTTTCACTATTTGCAATCAAGATATAGGGTTGTGCCTTATGAATTAAAAAAAAAAATGCGAAACAGATTTGCATTTCCAACCATTTAAAAACAAGTTTGTATCAAAAATAAGTCTCCAATCAAGTTTCCTTGATTGGAATGTCCAAGTATGTTCTTGGAACCAAATACACATGTATTATGCATTGGTGTTCCCCATACTTGGTCAAATTAATGATTTTTGTCTCTTCAACCTAATTGCTCAAGGGATGCATGAACATTTTGAATAATTAGGTTGATCCTAACATCTCACCCCATTTCTAGCAATCAAAAATATTTTGTTAACCCTTATAGTTTGTGTGAGATGTCCCCAAGTTGCCCAACAATTTTGAAATGATCATGAAGGGGTTATTTTTTATTTTTTATATTTTTCAATCCTATTGAGCATGACACATTCCCAACTCCCTTCTTAGGAAACTAAATTCATTTTCAGGGAGTGGTTTAGTGAAAATGTCTGCTAGATTTAATTTTGACTCTACATGTGAGAGTACAATATCTCCTCTAGCAACATGATCCCTAATGAAGTGGTCAATGTGTTTGGTCCTTGAATGATGGATTGGATTTTTTATAAGGTTTATTGTGCTTATGTTGTCACACAACACTTGCACACTCTTGTAGGATAATCCATAGTCCTCTAGTATGTGTATCATCCACAACAATTGTGATACACTCTCTCCCATGGCGATATACTCTGCCTCGGTCGTGGAGAGAGCAACACAATGTTGCTTCCGACTTGACCAACTTACTAAAGATGATCCTAAGAATTGGCAACCCTCACTTGTGCTCTTCCAATCCAACTTGCACCTAGCATAGTCGGAATCGTATAGCCAATCAAGTTAAACAACTCTGTACGGGGGTACCAAAGACCGACTCCAATTGTGCCCTTAAGGTATCTCAAAATTCTCTTTACAGCGATTAAATGAGATTCCTTGGCACAGACTTGGTATCTAGTGCACATACCCACAGCAAAAAGAATATCAGGGCGACTAGCTGTGAGGTATAGCAAACTACCTATTATACTCCGATATTGGATTAGATCAACGGACTTCCCACTCTCATCATTGTCTAACCTTGTGTTTGTCGCTATGGGAGTGGTTACCTCTTTAGAGTCACTCATATTAAATTTCTTGAGCATCTCTTGAGTATATTTAGATTGATGCACATGGATTCCGTCTCGAGTTTGTTTAATCTCAAGTCCAAGGAAGAAAGTCAATTCTCCCACTAGACTCATCTCAAACTCACTCTCCATGTGTCCAATAAACTCATTCAAATAACCCTTGTTGTTGGAACCACAAATTATGTCATCGACATATACTTGGGCTACAAATATATTGTCACCATCTCTTCGTAGAAATAGTGTAGGATCTATTTGTCCTCTCACGAAGCCTTTTTCAATTAAAAATGTTGACAACCGCTCATACCAAGACCGAGGTGCTTGTTTTAGGCCGTAAAGAGCCTTCTTGAGCTTAAACACGTGGTTTGGAAATTCAGAATTTTCAAACCCCGGTGGTTGTTCAACATAGACCTCTTCTCTAATGAAACCATACTTGGGCTACAAATATATTGTCACCATCTCTTCGTAGAAATAGTGTAGGGTCTATTTGTCCTCTCACAAAGCCTTTTTCAATTAAAAATGTTGACAACTGCTCATACCAAGCCCGAGGTGCTTGTTTTAGGCCGTAAAGAGCCTTCTTGAGCTTAAACACGTGGTTTGGAAATTCAGAATTTTCAAACCCCGGTGGTTGTTCAACATAGACCTCTTCTCTAATGAAACCATTTAAGAAGGCCGATTTAACATCCATTTGATAGACTTTGAAACCTCTATGTGCTGCAAATGCAAGCATCAACCGAATGGATTCCAATCGTGCCACGGGAGTGTAGGTCTCATCGTAATCAAGGCCTTCAACTTGACTATAGCCCTTGGCTACCAAGCGTGCCTTGTTTCTTACGATTTCTCCTTTATGGTTCAATTTATTTTTGAAGACCCATTTGGTTCCAATAATTGTGGTCTTCTTAGGTCTAAGAACTAAGTCCCAAACTTGGCTTCTCTCAAATTTACCTAACTCCTCTTGCATAGCGATAATCCAATCGGGATCATGTAATGCCTCGTCAACTATCCTAGGTTCAATTTCAGAAATTAAGGCAACCTCATTAGCCTCATTCCTAAAAAATGATCTAGTTCTAATCCCATGATGGATATCTCCAACAATTTGGTCTTGGGGATGACTAGAGGCTAACCTAGTTTGTGTAACACCCGCTTTTTTTTCATAAAGCGGCGTTACGCTAAACATACATGTGCATATAAAACATCTTAATGCAGCGGAATAACTAGTACTTAAATCATATACACATGTCTGGGTTATCATTCATGGACATGGTGACATTATACTTAACATATTACCACCATACCTAGCATCATGATATCAACTTTCCATAACTTATTCATAAGCATTTCAGGTAACATATTACTAGCATGGATAGCATCATGATATCAACTTTCCATAACTTATTCATAAGCATTTCAGGTAGCAAGTAGATTATCCATAACTTCACGAATAGTAGGTTGTTTCTTAGGCATAACTATCATAAGTCGAGCATAAACCAAAATAAGCATTGTCAGATCACAAAACATGCAATAAGTGAAATGAGAGGGTTTCTTGGCCATGTCACTACTACACACCCATGTTCTTGCCTCTCCTGCTGCTTCCCTTAGAAATCTCTTGCTTGATCTGTGGTATAAGAAAATAAGACTATAAGCACGGAGGCTTAGTAAGACTCTTTTTCTACTCACAAAAATCCATACGTCGTATAAACATGAACATAATGCTTCAATCCTACATATCATAGCATACTTCTAATCATGAACATCTACACAATCATGGCATCATCGTTTTAGCATAAACATAAATAAAATTATGGCATCAGAATTTAGCATGAACATAGATATCATCATGGCATCATAGTCTAGCATGAACATAAATAAAATCATGGCATCATAATTTGGCATGAACATAAATAAAAATCATGGCATTATAAATTAGCATGAACATAAATAAAATCATGGCATCAAAATTTAGCATGCACATAAATAAAATCATGGCATCATAATTCAGCATGAATATAAATATCATCATGGCATCATAATCAGGCATGAACATAAATAAAATCATGACATCATAATTTAGCATGAACATAGATAAAATCATGGCATCATAATTTAGCATGAACATACATAAACATAAATAAAATCATTTGCATAAACATACTTTGCATTAACGTACCTTGCATAAACTTACATTGCATAAGCATACTTATCATAAACATAATGCATAACATGAATGGATGCATGGACAAATGCATATATCATAAAGATGCTTAGTTTAAAATCATACTTTTAAATACTTAAACATAATCATAACATCATAGGGGCCCTGGCTTGTACCACATTCATACATCATATGCGTGAATCCCTAAGTAAATACGAGGTAGCTAATCTCGACCTACTAGGGTAAGGACAGCTTCATCGGTAGTCCCGAACCGTAAGGACAGCTTCATCGGTAGTCCCGAACCGTGGACAGCTTCATCGGTAGTCCAGAACCGTGGACCTTATTCAGGTCCGGTACAAGCCTATTCTTAAAAATAATATACTTTCACATGCTTCTTCATTCATAAAACATTCATAGCATATTCATTCATTCTTAATGCTTAACATCATCATTATGCCTTGAAGGCATGAACCTTATCTTCATTCATCATTTTCATTCCATATCATCATTATGCCTTGAAAGCATGAACTTTAACTTTATTCATCATTTTCATCCATAAACATGACATGCATACATATCATTCACAACTCATGGCATACATACATATTATTCATAAATCATGGCATACCAACGTAACCAGCATCTTAATTCATAAAAACACATGCCTGGTCATGGTACGTAGGTAATTCATAAAAACATGCATGGTCATGGTACATAGGAAAAACATGCCTAGATCCTTTCCTACATGATACATTTCCTTAGGTTCATGGCACATGACCTAAGCATTTATGAATCATCATACAAATGACCTATCATACAATTCATGTCCCATAAGCTAGGGTTTTGGTTGACATAAAATTCTCCCATCATAATTAAACATATCCATACATCTTAGTACCCTATAAACATACATCCTTGTGGTCTTAACTCAACCCTAGCCCTAGGTTATGGCCTTGGCCGAAACCTTAAGGAAACCTAGGTCCATGGAAAACTTCATATGAATCACCTATATCATCTTATACAACATACAATGCTATAGAAAACATTCGATCCCATAATTAAGGTTAACCCTAATCCTTTAACCCTTGATTTGCTCTTGGCCGAAACTCAAAGGGTCCCTAAAATTCATGAAAAATTCTTGAAAGACACAATTACTATCCATCATGTCATAGGGGAACCAAAATTAACATGTTGAATGGTTAGATCAAGGTCCAACCATGTCTTAGGGTTCTTGGCTGAAATTCATAAGGGCTATTAATCATGTCAAAATTCATATGAATCACTATTAACATCACTTACATCATAAGAAGACTTAAGAACCATCATTTGAGAGTTAAAAAGCTAATCCTAGCCATGAAACTTGAAGGTGGCCGAAACCCTAAGTCCTTCTTCATGGATTTTCATCTTAGATCTCAAATAAAAAAGCTTAGATCATATCCATATCAAGAAAAACCATTACACCACAGGTGAGGGGGTCTTACCTTGGTTTACCTTGATTTTAGACCTTAGATGGGGAGGAGGATGAAGACCTTGTTGTCTCTTGACCACCCCTAGCCTTTGCAACCTTGTACAAACCTTGGATCTTGGAAGAGACCCTCTTGTGAAGCTTTTCCAAAGGGAAACCTCTCCTTGAGGTTTTGGCTAAGATGAGGAAGGAAGAGGGAGAGGGAAGGACTTGGTGGAAGAAGCAAAGTAACCCCCCATGCCACCTCCTTATACCTCATTAAGGAGGCAAGTGAAGAGTCATGGTGTCTCTTCCCTTCATGACTCTTCGTTTTCCCCTAAGCCTTAACAAAAATCCACTTCATCCTCTACTAGCACTCCCTTGCTAGGTGAATTGGTTAGTGCATGCATGGTTGTAGACTAGGTCCAAGGTTCAATCCTTGGTGCATGCACTTTATTTTTATTTTCGTTTTATTTCATTTTTTCTTATTTTCGAAAATTCCCTAAAATTCACCCATAATCATGCTAAAATTTCTAATTACAATTCTTTTATATTTATAGTAAATTCTACCTAATTAAAACCCATTTTTGGAGCCCATATAAGGCCCATTAGTACTTAACTTCTCAATTTAAATAGGATAATCATGCTAAAACTCACCCATAATCCTACTAATATTCCTAATTAAAATCCATTTATATTTATATTAAATTTTTGCCTAAAATCTACCGATAATCATGGTACTAGAAAGTCCATATAAGGCCCATTAGTACTTAGTTTCTCAATTTAAATGAGAAAATCATGGATTTCTAGGCTAAGGTTCGTACTAATATCTCTAGGTCCCTCGGAAAATTATCTAGACATGATCAATATTTAAAAAAAATATTAAGAAATTTTTCAGATCGTTACAATCCCCCATACCTCGTGAAAGTTCGTCCTCGAACTTAGAATAACTTCGGGTACTTGCGCCTCATCTGGTCCTCGCGTTCCCAGGTAGCTTCCTCGAACCGTTGACTTTGCCATAAAACCTTGACTAAGGGTACTTCCTTACTCCTCAACTTCTTGACTTCCCGATCCAAGATCTGGATTGGTCTGCTTTCATAACTTAGGTCCTCTTAAACTTGTACTGTCTGCGGTTCAATCACTTGATCTATATCTGGAATACACTTCTTAAGCATTGACACATGGAACCCGTTATGAATAGCTGACATCTCCTGAGGCAGCTCTAGCTCGTATGCTACCTTGCCAACTCGCTTCAGGATCAGATACGGTCCCACATATCGCGGACTCAGTTTTCTTCTTTTCCTAAATCTTGTCACCCCTTTCATAGGAGCCACTTTGAGGAACACCAAATTTTCGACATTGAATTCTAGTGGTCTACGCCGGACATCTGCATAACTCTTCTGCCGTCTCTGAGCAGCCTCTATCCGTTGTCGAATGTTCTGTATAGCTCGGGTGGTGCTGTCGATGACCTCCGTTGTGAGCCCCATCTCCTTCTTTTCACCACCTTCCTACCAACAGATCGGAGACCTACATCTCCTCCCGTACAAAGCTTCATAAGGTGTCATTCCGATAGTAGCTTGGTAGCTATTACTGTAAGCGAATTTCGCTAAACATAGGTATCGGCACCAGCTCCCTTTGAAATCCAAGGCACAAGCTCGTAACATGTCCTCCAGCACTTGATTCACTTGTTCAGTTTGCCCGTCAGTCTGAGGGTGAAAGGCGGTACTGAATCATAGTTTGGTGCCGAGAGACTTCTGAACACACTCCCAAAAATGGGAAGTAAAGCGACCATCCCTATCTGAGATGATGGTCTTGGGAACCCCATGAAGCCTGATTATCTCCTTAACATATAATTGAGCCAGTTGCTCAATAGAATATGTTATCCTGATGGCTAGGAAGTGAGCCGACTTCGTCAATCTGTCCACAATTACCCATATTGCATCATATCCGTTTGTAGTCTTGGGAAGTCCTGAAATGAAATCCATAGAAATATCTTCCCATTTCCACTCCGGAATTGGAAGTGGCTGCAGAACTCCCCCGGGTCACTGATGTTCCGCCTTCACTCGTTGGCAGGACAGGCAAGTGTCAACATGCTGAGCCACATCTCTCTTCATACCGGACCACCAGAATTTCTCCTTCAGGTCTTGATACATTTTGGTGGATCCTGGATGCATCGAATAAGGGGTTCCATGAGCTTCTGCCAATATTTCTCTCCGTAGCTTCGGATCATTAGGGATACATAGGCGATCCCCGAGGTAGAGTACTCCCCCGTCGGCGATATGAAAACCATCGCCCTTTCCTTCTAGGATCTCCTGCCTGATTCTCTGAAGACTCGGATCCCCATTTTGTTTTTCCAATATATCATTGAACAGCGTCGGTGATATTGTCATGGTAGAAAGCTGTCCGGAGATGACCTCGACCCTAAAATTCACAATCTCTCTTTCGAGTGGTCGGGGTAATATAGATAGGGACATCAAGGTGTGGCACTTGCCTTACGGCTGAGTGCATCAGCCACCTTGTTTGCCTTCCCTGGATGGTAGAAGATCTCACAGTCATAGTCCTTCACCAACTCAAGCCATCGGCGTTGTCTCATATTGAGGTCTTTCTGAGTGAAGAAATATCGCAGACTCTGGTGGTCTGTGTAAATCCTACACTGCACCCCATACAGATAATGCCTCTATATCTTAAGAGCGAAGACCACCGCGGCCAGTTCCAGATCATGAGTGGGGTAATTCTGTTCATGTTCCTTAAGTTGTCTAGAGGCGTAGGCAATAACCTTTCCATTCTGCATAAGTACCGCTCCAAGTCCCAGTTTGGAGGCATCGCTATATATGTCAAAGCTCTGATTACATTCCGGAAGGGTAAGGATTGGAGCGCTTGTAAGTCTCCTTTTTAGTTCTAAGAAACTCCTTTCACAGTTTTCCGTCCATTCATACTTCTTATCCTTCCGGGTGAGAGCCGTTAAAGGGGCTGCAATCCTCGAGTAGTCCTCTACAAATTTTCGATAATAGCCTGCCAGCCCAAGGAAACTTCTGATTTCGCTGGCGTTCTTTGGCCGGTTCCAGTTATTCACAGCTTCAATCTTTGTTGGATCTACCATAACCCCATCCTTGGAAATGATATGGCCCAAAAAGCCTACTTGGTCGAGCCAGAAATCACATTTGGAAAATTTTGCGTACAGTTGCTTTTCCTGAAGAATCTGCAAGACCATCCTCAGGTGCTCGGCGTGCTCTTCTTGAGTCCTCGAATAAATAAGGATATCGTTGATGAAGACGATCACAAATTTGTCAAGAAACGGCAAGAATACCCGATTCATAAGGTCCATAAACATAGCAGGAGTATTTGTCACGCCGAAGGGCATAACAACGAACTCAAAGTGCCCATACCTTGTTCGGAAAGCCATCTTTGGAATATCCTCCTGTTTTACTCTAACTTGATGATAACCAGACCTCAGATCGATTTTCGAGAAAACAGTGGCTCCCTTTAATTGGTCAAACAGGTCATCTATCCTCGGAAGGGGATACCTGTTCTTGATCGTTACGTTGTTCAGCGCTCGATAATCTATACACATCCGCATAGATCCGTCCTTCTTTTTCACAAACAGTACCGGAGCTCCCCACGGGGAATGACTAGGGCGAATAAATCCCTTATCCAGTAGCTCCTGTAGCTGTTCTTGAAGCTCCTTTAGTTCAACCGGCGCCATACGGTAAGGTGCCTTGGAGATCGGGTTAGTACCAGGAACCAATTCGATCTCGAATTCCACCTCTCTATCAGGAGCTAATCCTGGTAATTCGTCTGGGAATACCTCTGAGTAATCACATACAACCCTGACATTCTCCAGCTNTAGAGTTCTCTTTCTGCGATTCCGACCGGCACCGCACGCAGCACGTGGGTGGATGTCATTATTTCTCCCGAAGGCAGGGTTGTTAAGAACTTGCAATCTAACACTTGCGGAAGCATATCTATCTTCTTGGTATATAGCACAGAAATGAACGAGTGCGTTGCCCCAGTATCAAATAATGCAGTAGCGTACTGAATGAAAATAAGTATCTGACCTGTGACCACCGTAGAAGCTTCCGCAGCGTCCTCCTTGATAACCGAGAAAACCCAGGCATTCATCATAGTCGGTTGGGCCTCCAGCATCGGGGTACCTTCCAGCTTAGGTTGCATATAGTGTAGTTTCGCTGGGGCACCTTGGTAATGGACGAGTTGTTGGGAAGGTGCCTGGCTCTTGATAGGACAGTAAGACGCCATATGCCCTTCCACTCCACAGGTAAAGCACCGATTCGTACCTCTTCGGCATTCCTCGGGGTGCCTTTTTCCGCATGTCGCGCACAGGATAGGCTTGGCCTGTTTATTTGCTAGGCCTCCTTGAGGGTTGTTCCATGGCTTTCGTTTACCACTCTGGTCTCCCTTCCAGTTGTTATTGGCGCCCTGGGGTTTTTACCCTCCTGAGCGGTGATGAAAGGAAAACATCAAAGATAATGAAAGGAAGAATCGAGAATCCCGAAGTGAACTTGATCCTTACTTTCATTTAGCACCTTCCTTTGTTGATTGATGTTGTTTAGATAGTGCTCAGTGAGTAGGGTGCTACTAAACAGCTCCTCGGCGGTCTGCGGTCGGTTAACTCCGCCGGCCACATTCAGAGCTATTTCGGGCCGCAACATCTTCAGCATAAGTCAGACCCTTTCTTTCTCGATGCGGACCAGCTCGGGGCATAGGCGAGCTAGTCGATTGAATTTCTTCACGACTTCATTAACCGAGAGGTCACCCTGTCGAAATTCCGTGAACTCGTCGTAATGTTTGTTGGTGACACGCATGTTGAAGAATTCCTCGAAGAACTCCGACTCGAAGTCCGACCACGTCATCTGGTTCACATGTCTTTTGGCCTTGACCATCTCCCACCACATTCTGGCATCTCCAGAAAGGCAGAATGATGCACACTTGATCTTCTCATGCTCCGGCCAGTCTAGCAGCTCCATTGTACTTTCCACTGTCTTAAACCATGCTTGGGCGTCCCACGGTTCACCAGCACCCGAGAAATTTTCCGATTTCAGCCTTAACCACTGGATCAGATAAGCCTCTTGACGTGCTACAGTGGTCGGGCCTGTCAGAGGGTTTTGCGTAACTGTGGGTGCAACGGGTATAGCGGTTTGGTTCACTGGTGGAGTAGTGGAATTTTCTTGCTGGTTCATCAAGGTATTAATGGTTTGCTGCTGCTCAGTAACATGACGCTGGAGCTGGGTTACTAATTGCATCAGGTCAAGCATTGGAGTTGTCTCGTTAAGTCGGTTACTCTATCTTCTAGCCATGTTTTGTTCACCAAAGACAAGTATGGACAATATCAGTTTTTTTTTCTCTACCCCTATATCACTCTAAGCATTTGATTCATAAAAAGAAATAAAATATCGTTCATAGTTACATATCGTACAGTACTTTTCATCATAGACATCGTTCCTACTTGCATATTCTAAAATCATAAAGCATCCTAAAAGTACTTACTATCATAAGATATGCAGAGAGGTACTTACTTGGAAGCGGCAGGAAGAAGGCTTGATGTGTGTGGAGTGAGATGGCAATTGGCTCTAATACCAACCTGTAACGCTCGCTTTTTTTTCCCTAAAGCGGCGTTACGTTAACATACATAGGGGCATGTGAACATCGCAATGCAGCGGAATAACTTTAAACTTACACATACATGCACCTAACTACCATTCCTAACATAATGGCATGGGAACTTAGCATATTAACTTCATACTTAGCATCATATCATGTCGTACTTAACATCATGTCATAACGCCACATAAGTCATCATTTAAGCACATACATAGCAAATATAAAGTTTAGCATAAGACTCGTAATATATTGTTTCTTGGCCAAGTCACTACCACACACATATTCTTGCCCTCCTGCTGCTTCCTTATTGTCCCCTTGCGTGATCTGCGGTATAAGGAAAATAAGACTATAAGCACATAGGCTTAGTAAGACTCTTTCCTACTCACTAAAACCATTCATCACTTAATCATAAGCATATGAAACATTAACATAACTTGATACTCTACATAGGACATATGCATCTAAAATCATTTAGCCTGACATAGTTCTCACATAGTGCATGAACATAAAATACACTTAACATGGCATAACACATGGCATGAACATAAACATAAATAAACATAACATGGCATGATATATGACATAAACATAAACATACATAATCTTAACATAGCATGATACATAACATAAACGTAAGCATAATTATACTTAACATGGCATGCTTTCTAACATAGCATATGGGCATCTTCTTAACATAAACTTAAACATAAATCGTTTACTATCATGCATATTTCTTAACATGAAACATCAGCATAAAATATTACTATCATGGCATAATGCATAACATGAATGAATGCATGAGTTGAATGCATATACATAAGGATGCTTAACTTTTAAAATCATACTTTTAAATACTTAAACATAATCATCACATCATTGGGGTCCCCGGCTTGTACCACATACATACATCATGTGTGCGCATCCCTTAGTAAATACAAGGTAGCTAGTCTCGACCTACTAGGGTAAGGACAGCTACGGTAGTCCCAGAACCGTGGACAGCATAGTCGGTAGTCCAGAACCGGGGCGTTCTTAAGGTGCCCATCCCTGTTGGACAGCTTCGGTAGTCCCAGAACCGTGGACAGCATAGTCGGTAGTCCAGAACCAGGGTGTTCTTAAGGTGCCCATCCCTTGGACCCATACATCGGTCCGGTACAAGCTCATTTATAAAGTAAAATAACTTTACATGCTTCATCATTCATAAGACATTCATAGCATACTTAGACATAACATAGCTTTGTTACATGAAGCATGGCATAAAACATACTTGACCTTTCATTGTTCATACTTAATGCATAGCATCATTATGCCTTAAAGGCATAAGCATTATCTTCATTCATAAAACATGGCATGCATCTTTATTCATAAAACATGGCATGCATCTTCATTCATAAAACATGACATGCTTACATAAAACATCATTCTTGTTCATAGTGCTTGCATTATCATGGCATATAAGGTAAATATTGCATTATATTCATTGAACATGACATGTTTACATAGACCATTATCCTAATCCATAGAGCTTGCATGATTATGATACATAAGGTAAGCATTGCATTTCATACAGAAGCATGGTATCCATCACAAGCATGCATAGGTAAGACTTCTCTAAACATGCTACATGCTATCTAAGTGCATGGCATAGCACATAAGACATTCATGAATAAACCCTATTAAGCATGGCATCTAACACGAACATACAGACATGTAACATAGTACTTAGGGTTAGGGTTATAGGTAACATAATTTCTACCACATGCTTGAACCTTTATATATATATCATAATGAGCCATAAACCATCATTCTTCAAACCCTAACTCCACCTAAACCCCATTTACATGGCTTGGCTGAAACTTGTAAGGGAGGGTTCCATCATTCAAATGACATGTAAGGTAGCATAAGGAAAAGGAACAACCATACATTACCCATAAGGCCATAGGAAGCCATTAGGGCTAATGATTAGGGTTCACCCTAACTTTTAGCCCTACTTTCTAGGGTTGGCCGTAACCTTACAAGGCCATGGGTACATGGAAAACATTTCATAAGGTTCCCAATTAACCATTAAACACCAACCATACCATACCATAGGGGCCTTTGGAACCCATACTTGAAGTAAACCCTAACTTTTAGCCCAACTTCTCATCTTGGCCGAAACCCTACAAGGGTCACAAGGCTTGTAAAAATTCATATCAATCACCATTAATCCCCTTGTAACATGAGGAAACATAAGAAGCTTGCTTGAAGAGTTAGATCTAAACCCCAACCATGAAAACATGGTGGTGGCCGAAACCCTAAAGGGTATTAGGGTACACCAAAAATTCTCCAAATCCTATTTTTATTCTTTATACATCATAAGAGAACATTAGAAAGCATAAGTGAGATTTTTAACATCACCTTGGACCCAAAACCCATGGTGGCCGAAACCCTAGGGTTAGGATTCATGACTTTTTTTTCCAACATAAGATCCCAAATAAACTTCATTTTATGATAACTTCAAGGAGAGCTATTATACCACAGGTGAGGGAGTCTTACCTTAGATTATCTTGCTTTTAGACCTTAGATTTGGGAGAAGGATGAAGACCTTGTTGCCTTTTGACCACCTCTAGCCTTTGTAACCTTGAACAAGAACCTTGGATCTTGAAGGAAAGGACTTCTTGTGAACTTTTTCCAAGGAAAACCCCTCCTATGGGGTTCGGCTAGAAGGAAGAAGAAGGAGAAGTGAAAGGGCTTGGTGGATGAAGAGAAGAGGAATAACTCTTAGGTGTTAAGTTATCTCTCATTTATACACAATGAAGAGAGGCAAGTGAAGAGACATGGTGCCTCCTCTCATGGTGACTCTTCACTTCCTTTAGCCTTAACAAAAATCCACTTCATTCCCTCATAGCACTCCCTTGCTAGGTGAATTGGTTAGTGCATACATGGTGGTACAAGAGGTCCAAGGTTCAATCCTTGGTGCATGCACCCATTTTTATTTTTATTTTTATTTTATTTCAAAAATTCCCCTAAAACTCACCCATAATCATGCTAATATTCCTAGTTAAAATCCATTTATTTTTATATTAAATTCTACCTAAAATCCACCAATAATCATGGTACTAGAAAGCCCATATAAGGCCCATTAGTACTTAGTTTCTCAATTTAAATGAGAAAATCATGGATTTCTAGACTAAGGTTCGTACTAATATCTCTATGTCCCTCGGAAAATTATCTAGACATGATCAATATTTTAAAAAAAATATTAAGAAAATTTTCCGGGTCGTTACACATGTCCTATATTTTGCATTGTCCTCTTAAGTCTCATGCTATACTTATGATGGTTTTGTCTAAAAATACACTTGCTACTTATGATGCTTATGGATGACTTATGTGATTTTTATATCATGATGCTACGTATGATGTCAATATGCTAAGTTACCATGTCACCATGTTTAGGAATGATAGTTAAGGCATGTATACATGATTCAAGTATTAGTTGCATGGGTTAAACGCATATGTATAAAGTTTTAAATGTTTCCGCTGCATTAAGATATTCATATGCGTATATGTATGTTAGTGTAACGACGCCTTCTGCCTACACCGTAAGGCCGGGGAAGGGCGGGCGTTACAATCCGTTGTAGAGTTAGCAATGAATATTGAATTTCGTCGCTATTGACAATGAAATTTGTAATGAATTAATAATTGTTGCTAATTTGTGATAAATCTTTTTTATTACCAATTTTGTTACTAATTAGCAATGAATTCTTTTTTTGTCACTAAATATGTTGTAGATTTGGGATGAAAATTTTTCATCCCAAAATTCTCTCAAAATTAAGTTTTTTTCTAGTGATGGAATTTAGTTGATAAAGGGACAGCTGTCTAGAAAGATATGATATTTCAATCAACTTGCATAGTAATAGAAGCCTTATGAAGTTTCAAACACAAGTGAAACTTACTTAACCCAATTCCATTGATATGTAGAGATCTTTAACCCACTAGTATACTTAGTTTAAGTATTAAAGGAAGTTTGTTAGTGCATACGAAGAGGAGAAGCTTTGAGAAAGCAAAGACCTTTGATTAAGGGGGAGATTAAAAGTTAAAGGTTGAACTCTATACCTCATAAAATCAAAATTGAACGAATATTTCAAATAATCAAAATTTTTGGGAGATATATAGTGAAAATTATTAGTAAAGAAGATTGTAAGTGCACTAACAAAAGAAGAGGCCCTAAAAGGTTTAGAAGAAGTATGCTTTAAGTGGAAAATCCTTCTTAAAGGTATGTACTTGACTGACCTATGATTTTGAAATATACATTTTCTTAAGAGATGATTGGAACTTGGAGAGGGTGATGAAATGATAATCTCAAGGTTGAGTATTAAGATAAACTGCCAAAGAGGATAATAAAAGGAAACATTCATCTAGATTTTGTCTAGAATGTTAATTCTTGAATCGAGAAGGTTAAGGAGATTTTTTTTTATATATAACAAAGAGAGAGAATAATGAGTTTAAGTTAGGAATCCTTTATTTAGATTTTGGCATAGAATATGGGAGTTTGAGCTAATAGATGAACATAATTCAAATATATTGTCAAACCTTAAAAGGAAAGATTGTTGGTGTAATTACCCCTAATTTGTAACGACCCTCTCTTACTAACCTTGACCTTATAGGGTCGTTACGTTGACTTTACTGCTGGGCAAAAACCAATCGAATTAAAAAAAAATAATTCTTGTTGGCTTTGGCAAGGTTTGATCCCCCAACCTCATCGTTACAAGACTGAAGCACTAACCAGCAATCCTATAACTCTTTCTATTTTAAGTTGGCACCAGTCGACTGATAAGTTATCAGTCGACTGATTTTTCTGTTCCCTAGACCAGTCGACTGATACCTGCATCAGTCGACTGATATGCCTGGAACTGTAGTTTCCATGTCTCAGAAACACTGATCAAGTGTACTTATACATCTCATTTCGACTACACAACAAATAGAAGACTCATAATCATATAAACCATCATAATTGGACTCAATCATACTCCATTTAGCATGTGTATCAACTTCAAATCATGACAACTCAACTTAAAGTCTTTTGCGGAAATAAAACTACTAATATGACCCATAAATCATAAACTCAAGAAACTCATAACATTCTAGTGTTTAGAGCTTGGAACATTAACAACTTATCCCGAAGGATCTCATTCCACTGTCCCGCCACCACTAGCACCAACCATCCATCCTATAGCCTCCTTGCTCTATATCTTTTCTTTACCTTTATCTGCAATAAAAGGATGCAACTATAAGCAATTTGCTTAGTAAGTAGATACCTAATTCACAAAACATGCATTCGATATAAACATGCTTATGCTTGCTTTGAAACATGCTTGTAACGGAAATACCATTCTTCAACATGAAAGATGCCCATGAATACATTTGAACAATTGCTTGCATTTGAAAGAAACATTGCTTGAAATGAATACTTGTTATGGAAAAACTTGAATCTTATCTTATACTTCATATACTTCAAAATAATAAACATTCTTCTTTGAGCCCGGCATAGTACCAATGCGCGCATCCCTAATAGGTTTCGGGGTAGCTAGCCACCGAACCATAATAGAGCGTCTACTAGGCTTGCCTAGATCTTGTGGGCCTCGGCCTGGTACATTCAAAAAGACCTCGGACTTTCAAAGTAATATACTTAAACTTATACTCATGCTTGTATTTAAATGCCTAACTTAGCAATTAAAAAAGGTAATGGTCCCAAAATTTATTTTAGGACACAACAAGACCTTGGTCTTGTTTCTTATCTCATTTCTTAGTCCTAGAACTCGTTCTAGGGCTTAGTAAGATCTCGGTCCTACTTAGAACTTTTATCGAACACCTTGCATGCTGAAATCTCAAAACTTGTTTTGGGCAAATCAAGACCGTGGTCTTGCTATACTAGGATCACATCATTAAAAAGCTTAGAATTTTGGTTGGAATCACATGATACTACTTCTATTGCAAGTGAGTGATCTACTTACATCCTTGGGCTTCGAAACTTACTATCCGGCGTAGAATATTCTTCCTTGCACGATCTTCCAACCCTTGGCCCTAGGAGAGAACTCTTGTTGCTCTTTGGTGAGAAACCCTAACCTCTCCTCTCTTGGTTTTCGCAGGGAAGAAGGAGGAGAAAACCCTTAGTTTTCTCTCCCTTCCATCCTATATATATTAAGTGGAAGTTGAACCATTTCCCCTAATGAATGCTTACTATTACTTTTTTAATATTGATTCGAAATTCTAACGAATTCATCTCTAACTCGACTGGTAATCTGAAATTAATCCCAACCCGCGGTCGCATGTTCGTTCCCTCACTTCGACCCCTTTAAACTAATTTTTTTTTAGTTTCTTTTTGTTTATTTTTGGAAAAATTCTGAAAAATTCAGGTGTTACAATGCTCCCTACCTTATGGAAAGTTCATCCTCGAACTTAAAATAACTCCGGATACTTTTGCCTCATGCTATCTTCTGTTTCCCAAGTTACCTCTTCATGCTTCTGGTTTAGCCATAGAACCTTCACCAATGATACCTCTTTGTTCCTTAGTTTCTTGACTGCTCGATCTATTATCTGAATAAGTCGACTTTCATAACTGAGTTCTTCTTGAACTTGTACCGTCTGTGGCTCAATCACTTGGTTGGCATCGGGAACATGTTTCTTTAGCACTAAGACATGGAACACATTGTGAATAGCTGACATCTCTGGAGGTAGCTCTAACTCATAAGCTACCTTGCCAACTCTTTTCGTTACTAGGTAAGGTCCTATGTAACGAGGACTTAGCTTACCTTTCTTGCCAAATCTCATTACTCCTTTCATGGGGGCTACTTTGAGGAAAAATGTATCCCCAACCTCGAACTCTAGTGGTCTGCGATGCACATCGGCATAACTCTTCTGCCTACTCTGAGCAGTTTCTATTCTTTGGCGGATACTCTTTATAGCTTCTGTAGTATCCTCAATAAGATCAGTCTGATACCCCATTTCTTTCTTCTCACTACCTTCATACCAACAGATAGGAGATCTACACCTCCTACCATAAAGAGCTTCATAAGGCGTCATACCAATAGTAGATTGGTAACTGTTATTGTAGGTGAACTCAACTAAATATAAGTACTTGCACCAACTGTCCTTAAAATCTAATGCACAAGCTCTAAGCATATCCTCTAAAACTTGATTTACTCTTTCTGTCTGCCCATCAGTCTGAGGATGGAAAGCTGGGCTAAACTTCAGTTTGGTGCCAAGTGCTGTCTGTACACACTCCCAAAAGTGTGAAGTGAAATGACCATCTCTATCGGAGATAATGGTCTTCGGAACTCCATGCAGTCAGATCACTTCCTGAACATATAACTGGGCTAGTCTTTCTATGGAGTAGGACACTTTGATTGCCAAGAAATGGGTAGACTTGGTCAATCTATCTACAATTACCCAGATAACATCATAACCATTTGTTGTCTTGGGTAGACCAACAATGAAGTCCATGGCTATGTCTTCCCATTTCCACTCCAGAATCTGTATGGGTTGTAGGACCCCTCCTGGCCTCTGGTGTTCTGCTTTCACTCTTTGACACGTCAGGCAGGTACTGACATACTTAGCTACATCTCTTTTCATTCCGGACCACCAAAATCTTCTTTTCAAATCTTGGTACATTTTGGTAGAACCAGGATGCATAGAGTAGGGAGTTCTATGGGCTTCCTCAAGAATCTTTTTTCTTAGCTCCTCACTGCTAGGGACACATATACGGTCTCCATAATAGAGTATCCCACTGTCAGATACTCTAAACTCTTTACTTTCTCCTTCTTGCATCTCTTGCTTGATCCTTTGCATGTCATAATCTTACTCTTGCTTTTTCTGTATATCCTTAAGAAGAGTTGACTCTAGTGTCAATACTGAGAGTTGCCCATCTACGATCTCCACTCCATAATCTACTATCTCTTTTTATAGTGGTGGTGACAGTGATGACAGGGACATCAAAGTTGCGCAAGTATTTCTGCTTAACACGTCAGCCACCCTATTTGCTTTGTCGGGGTGGTAGAGAATCTCACAGTCATAATCTTTAACTAACTCCAGCCACCTTCGTTGTCTCATATTCAGGTCCTTCTGAGTGAAGAAATATCTCAGACTCTGGTGATCTGTGTAAATCCTGCACTGGACTCCGTGTAGGTAATGTCTCCACATCTTGAGGGCGAAGACTACGGTGGCTAACTCAAGATAATGAGTAGGGTAGTTCTTTTCATCATCCTTGAGTTGGAAGGAGGCATAAGAAATGACCTTGCCTTCTTGCATGAGTACAGCTCCTAGTCCCAACTTTGAGGCATCACTATATATGTCAAAACCTCCATCACTTTCTAGAACTGTAAGAATGGGAGCACTTGTCAATCTCTTCTTCAACTTAATAAAACTCCGCTCACAGTCTTTAGTCCATTCGTACTTCTTATTCTTTCTGGTAAGGGCGGTTAGTGGAGAAGCTATCATGGAGAAGTCCTCCACGAATCTTCTGTAGTACCCTGCTAAACCTAGAAAGCTCCTGATCTCACTAGCATTCTTTGGTCGATCCCGATTACTAACTATTTCAATCTTGGCGGGGTCTGCCATAATACCTTCTTTGGAAATGATGTGGCCTAGGAAAGCCAATCGGTCAAGCCAAAATTCACACTTTGAAAACTTGGCATATAACTTCTACTATTGTAGCATCTTCAACACTACCCTCAGATGTTCGTCATGTTCTTCCTAAGACTTTGAATAGACTAGGATATTATCAATGAAGACTATGACGAACTTATCAAGAAACTCCTTGAATACTTGATTCATTAGATCCATGAACGTTGTAGGGGCATTTGTCACTCCAAAAGGCATGACCACAAACTAGTAGTGTCCATACCTTGTTCGGAAAGTCATTCTCGGCACATCACTCTCCTTGACTTTGAGTTGATGGTACCCTGACCACAGATCTATCTTGGAAAACATGGTTGTCCCCTTCAACTGATCAAATAAATCATCTATCCTTGGCAAAGGATATCTGTTCTTAATAGTCACCTTGTTCAAGGCTCGATAATCTATGCACATCCGCATAGATCCATCCTTCTTCTTGACGAACAACACAGGAGCTCCCCAAGGTGAATGACTAGGGCGGATGAAACCTTTGTCGAGCAACTCCTGTAGTTGTTCTTGTAGTTCTTTCAATTCTGCTTGCGCCATGCGATAAGGTGCCTTTGAAATCGGGTTGGTCCCTGGAGCCAACTCAATTTCAAATTCGATTTCTCGATTGGGAGGCAATCCTAGTAACTCTTCAGGAAACACCCCCAGATAGTCACAACTACCCGTACTTCTTCTTACTTTAACTCTTCTCTTTGCCTTGCATCTACTATATGTGCTAAATAACCAGAACATCCATTATCTAACATCTTGTGAGCTTGTAGGTTAGAAAGAAACCTTTTTGTCTTTCTCTTTGGGTCCTGACAAACTCGAATGGAAGTTTCGCTTCTGGTGTGAACTTTACTCTTCTTTTGCGGCATTCAATAGAGGCACTATACTTGCTCAAGAAATCCATCCCTAAAATGATATCGTAATCTTTCATCTCAAGGACTACTAAATCACTATAGAGTTCTCGGTTAGAAATCCGAATTAATACAGCTCTTAGCCACTGAGTAGATGTCATGACCTCTCTCGAAGGTAAGGTTGTTAAGAACTTCATCGTTCAACATTTCTGGTGGCCTTTATACTGTTTAAGTAGTGCTTAGTGATCAAAGCATTACTTATCAGTTCTTCTGAGGTTTGCGGCCTCTTAACACCGTTGGCCACATTTAACGCTATCTCAGGCCTTACCATCTTGAGTATTAGCCTGACTCTCTCTTTTTCTGTGCTAACTAGCTCTGGGCACAGACGAGCTAACTGATTAAACTTCTTCACTGCTTCATCCACGGATAAGTCTCCTTGTCTGATCTCTGTGAATTCATCATAATGCTTGTTGGTTACTCGCATGTGAAAATATTCTTCGAAGAACTCAGTCTCGAAGTCGGCCCATGTCATCTGGCTGACATTTCTCTTGGCCTTGACTCTCTCCCACCACATTCTAGCATCTCCTATAAGGCAAAAAGATGCACCCTTTATCTTATCTACCTCATGCCAGTCCAGTAGCTCTACTATATTTTCCCAAATTTTGAACCATGCTTGAGCATCCCATGGTTCTCTTGTGCCTGAGAAGTTCTCTAGCTTTAGTTTCTACCACTGGGTGAGGTATGCTGCTTGCCTTACCCCCCTTGCCGGGACTACAGATGTAACCGATGGATTGTTGGTCACAACTGGTGCCACAACATTCACCACCGACGGGGTAATAGGAGTGGCCAGCTGGTTAGCCATCATAGTGGCAATAACTTGCTATTGTTCTGCTAACAGCCTTTGTAACTGAGCCACCACCTCTAAGAGATTTGATGGTGGTACTGACTCTGCCTCTTGCCCTCTAGGAGCTTGCTCCTCGTTTTGGCCTTTCTAGGATGCCCTCTTGGCATTCTCTTACTTTATATCATGCTTGTGCTTAAAATGTATAACTTAACACTTAACGGTAATGTTCCCAAACTTACTTTAGGATACAACAAGACCTTGATCTTGTTTCTTATCTCATTTCATAGTCCTAGAACTCGTTCTAGGGCTTAGTAAGACCTTGGTCTTACTCAAAACTTTTATCGAATACCTTGTGTGCCGAAATCCCCCAAACCTTGCATTTAGGCAAATCAAGACCTTGGTCATGCTATACTAAGATCACAACATGAAGGACGTCCTCTTAGCATTCTCCTACGCTATATCATAAAGAGGGTAATAATATTCCTTCAATAAAGACATTTCATCGATAAGGACATTTCATTACCTCACTATCATCCTACTCATATCATCATATATTGATCATGCGCATAAGAGCATATGTTAAGACTAACAATCAAATAAAGACATGTATATAAAAATAAAACATATGCACTTTCTTACTTGGTAGGAGGCAACATTGATGCTTCATGTCAGTGTGGCGGAAGGGCGAAAACTTGCTCAGATACCAAACCTGTAACGATCCTCTCTTACTAACCTTGACCTTATAGGGCCGTTACGTTGACTTTACTGCTGGGCCAAAACCAATCGAATTAAAAAAAAAATTAATTCTTGTTGGCTTTGGCAGGGTTTGATCCCCCAACATCATCGTTGCAAGACTGAAGCACTAACCAACAATCCTATAACTCTTTCTACTTTATGTTGGCACTAGTCGACTGATCTTTCTGTTCCCTTGACCAGTCGACTGATACCTGCATCAGTCGACTGATATGCCTGGAACTGTAGTTTCCATGTCTCAGAAACACTGATCAAGTGTACTTATACATCTCATTTCGACTACACAACAAATAGAAGACTCATAATCATATAAACAATCATAATTGGACTCAGTCATACTCCATTTAGCATGCGTATCAACTTCAAATCATGACAACTCAACTTAAAGTCTTTTGCGGTAATAAAACTACTAATATGACCCATAAATCATAAACTCAAGAAACTCATAACATTCTAGTGTTTAGAGCTTGGAACATTAACAACTTATCCCGAAGGATCTCATTCCACTGTCCCGCCACCACTAGCACCAACCATCCATCCTGTAGCCTCCTTGCTCTATATCTTTTCTTTACCTTTATCTGCAATAAAAGGATGCAACTATAAGCAATTTGCTTAGTAAGTAGATACCTAATTCACAAAACATGCATTCGATATGAACATGCTTATGCTTGCTTTGAAACATGCTTGTAACGGAAATACCATTCTTCAACATAAAAGATGCCCATGAATACATTTGAACAATTGCTTGCATTAGAAAGAAATTTGCTTGAAATGAATACTTGTTATGGAAAAACTTGAAACTTATCTTATACTTCATATACTTCAAAATAATAAATATTCTTCTTTGGGCCCGGCATAGTACCAATGCGCGCATCCCTAATAGGTTTTGGGGTAGCTAGCCACCGATCTCTAATAGAGCGTCTACTAGGCTCGCCTAGATATTGTGGGCCTTGGCCTGGTACATGCCAAAAAGACCTCGGTCTTTCAAAGTAATGTACTTAAACTTATACTCATGCTTGTATTTAAATGCCTAACTTAGCTCTTAAAAAGGTAATGGTCCCAAAATTTATTATAGGACACAACAAGACCTTGGTCTTGTTTCTTATCTCATTTCTTAGTCCTAGAACTCGTTCTAGGGCTTAGTAAATCCTCGGCCTACTTAGAACTTTTATTGAACACCTTGTGTGCCGAAATCCCAAAACTTGTTTTGGGCAAATCAAGACCGTGGTCTTGCTATACTAGGATCACATTATTAAAAAGCTTAGAATTTTGGTTGGAATCACACGAAACTACTTCTATTGCAGGTGAGTGATCTACTTACATCCTTGGGCTTCGAAACTTACTACCCAGTGTAGAATCTTCTTCCTTGCGCGATCTTCCAACCCTTGGCCCTAGGAGAGAACTCTAGTTGCTCTTTGGTGAGAAACCCTAACCTCTCCTCTCTTGGTTTTCGCAAGGAACAAGAAGGAGGAGAAAACCCTTGGTTTTCTCTCCCTTCCATTCTATATATATTATGTGGAAGTTGAACCATTTCCCCTAAAGAATACTTACTATTACTTATCTAATATCGATTCCATATTCTAACAAATTCATCTCTAACTTGACTGGTAATTTGAAATTAGTCCCAACCTGCAGTCGTAGGTTCGATCCCTCAGTCGTAGGTTCGATCCCTCACTTCAACCCCTTTAAACTAATTTTTATTTTTAGTTTATTTTTATTTATTTTTGGAAAAATTCTGAAAAATTCAGGTGTTACATAATTAAGATTGACAAACTTGGTCAAGGTTGGCCATGGTTTAGAGTTTTGATGTTTGAGTAATATGGTTGAATGATTTGTTGTGTTTGAGAAAGATGTATGCTTGACTAATAAGTTGTCTAGCTTGATTGGTAGAATTTAAGTCTCTCAACATTGTGGTAGTCATAGGTTTGAGCCTCATGGTGTGCAAAATAAATATATTTAAATATATTTTGTCAAGTAAATTAAGGTTGACTAGATATTTGATATCAAATAGAGTCCAAGTGAGTGAAGGTTGATCTAACACTAGGTAGATGGGAAGTTTAAATGAGTTAGAGTTGACTAAACACTTGGTAATTGATAAGAAATTTAAGTGGGTCAAGGGTGAGCGAACATTTGGTAGATGAGAAGTTTATGTGGGTCAAGTAGGTTAGACACTTAAGTGGAGAAGCCCTATGTTGGTGGTGGATGTCCAAGCAAGTGATGCTCTGTAGGTTTTGAAGTCTTTGAAAAGTGACTCTAAGAAAAATAAATCCTACTAGGTCGAGGTTGACCTAAAGCCAAGTAGTAAGAAGTCAAAGTGGATCAAGATTGATATGAGGTTGAGCAAATTGAAAGTCCTAGTAGGTTTAGGCTAACCTGATAGCAATATTAAAGGTGAAACGCTCACCCCCACCTCCCCCGCTAGCCCGCCCCGAGACCAACACGGAGAAGGAAAATCACGATGACTAAGATGACAAGAGGTTGGGGGCGAGACTTTTTACACAAGGTGCAAGGATTTATGCCCTACCAGCCCCGTGGCTCGAACCCAAGACCATTAGTGATAATCTACCAACCCTTTACCATCTCAGCTATGCCTGTGGGGGCAACCTGATAGCAATATTAAAATATTGGTAAGTTGAGGTCAACATGTAATTAGCAAAGATGAGGAAGTCTCAAACACATGGGGCCTCTTGGTATGATAAGGATTTAGTCCTGATATAACTAGAATCAGAGTGTTAGTTGATTGGTGTGTTGGGTATGGCTTGGCGGTTTCACAAGCAACCACGGGGTAGAACCTGAGAAACCTCTCTATGTTTACGGATTAAAATTTAATCCGAATAGAGACCCGACTCTCAAACGACCATTTCGTCGTCGTGTTAATTAATCCAAGTTACAACTTAGCCAAAACCAAGGTTAAGGTCTTGTAACTTTTCAGATTAATTAACAGCGGAAAAGACGATGAATAGATCATAGGTTTTAGTGTTTATAATCAGGGTCCATGACATAAATTAATTATCACATTAATTAACAAATAATTAACTCATGATAATTAGTTAAACACATGCATATGATAACAAATATCAAACCAAGAAAGTAACATGAAAATAAGAGGAGCTAGGGAGAAATATACCTCGCTTTTTACCTCGCAGTCTTCTACCTTATGGCCCTCCCCTCCTGGACGTCGTGTGGGCGACGAGCTACCAAGACACGGAGTCACCAAGGTTTGCCAATTAATCCTTCTTCTTGTCTCTTCCATACTTTGCGCCAACCAAGAGGAAACCCTAGTGTTAGGGTTTCAATACCGCCGCCCACCCTTCAAGAAGAATAAGACCTTGTGGAGAAGAAGAGCTCCTCCTCTTCACACACACCCTTGCCAACCCTTCCTTCCTCTTCCTATCTCACAGCAGCAAACCCGCAAGGAAGAAGAGCTCCTTCACTATCTCCCTTTTCCGGCGACAACACCAAAAGGGAGAACCTTACTTCACCACTGGCCACCCTTTCCTCCACTTGATTCCGCATGCCACAAAGGAAGAGAACACCTCTCCTTATCCAGCGAGCATCAAGAAGAAAGAGGAAAAGAGAGGGAAGAAGAGAGGTGAAGAAAACCAATGGTTTTCCTTACCTCCACCATCGGTGCCACCTTTCTCCCTTGCGCCGGCAAACCACGCCTCCTCCCTCCTCACTGCACAACAAGATCGGCAGAGGAGAGCTCCACTATTAGCTGTTGGTTTCTAGCAACGACCTAGAAGAGAAGAGAAGAAGAGAGGAGGATGAAATCCCCTCCTTCTTGTTGCCGGGTTTGCCCTATGGGAGAGGTGGAAGAGAAGAAGGGAGAAGAGAGAGAGAGAGGGGTTTTAGGGTTTTAATAATTGGAATAATTTCCAATTAATTGTGGATTAATTATCATAGCCTTGTATCATGACTCCTATGAGGTATTTGTAGGGCTAATGTAGGGACCATGTGGAGGAGTTGGTTCTTGGCCCGCTAATGGATCCAAACCCGATCCATTAATGGAGATTCATTTCATTAAAGCATCCCATTGAACTTTCTCACCAACCACCATATTTTCATATGGGCTCCACCTATTATAAGTCGTCCATCTCCCCGAGTCTAAGATATCGAATACCCGATCCATTAATGGAGATGCATTCTACTAAGGATCCCATTGAACTCTCTCACCAACCCCCATATTTTCATATGGGCTCTACCTATTATGAGTCATCCATCTCCCCGTGTTTAAGATATCGAATACCCGATAATTAATTTAAATTACTGATAATAAAATTAATTATCCTCTTGATCCTTGATTAGTACCACTCAACCTTTTCATCATGTCGGACCATAGTCCACTTGCAAGATTTGATATGATGATCCTTTTGAGCTCATCAAGGGGGCATCATAATCCCAACTCACCAGGACACGGATTCCGTCAATAATCAACGGCACACCATATAATTAATATTATTTCCCAATTTACCGGGCCTATCGATTTAACAGAATAAATCTCGCCCATTGGTAATGTAGGGTATGGCTTGGCGGGTTTCCTTAGCGAATACCTGGTCGCTCCGAGAGACCTCTCCATGCCTACGGATTAAAATTTAATCCGAATGGAGACCCGTCTCCCATCGACCGTCTCATGTCGTATCGAATAATCCAAATTACAACTTAGCCAATTACCAGAATCGGCCTTGTAATTTGCTCGACCGTTCGACCGCAGAAAAGGCGACGAGTTGATCCCCAACTTTTGTGTATATGGTCGGGGTTCAGTTAATAATTTATTCATAAAGATATGAACTCAAAATAATAAACTATTAAACATGAAATGACGAGACGAACAACAAGACACATAATTGACATGCAATTAATCAAAGGAGCATAGGGAAAGATATACCTTTCCAATCACCTCGCGGTCTTCTACCTTATGACCCTCCTTTCGTGGACATCGTGTGAGCGACGATCTACCGCGATCCGAGATCACCAAAGCCTCCAAAAGAGCCCCTTCTTCTAGCCGACCAAAACCCTAGCCACTAGGGTTTGCGCCGCCAGCCTCTTCTTCCTCTACCCTTGCGCCGCCGACCGCCGGAGCCGCTCCAAGCCCTCCGGACCGATAGCAGACCTAGAGAGGAAGGAGAAGGAGATGATGAAGGAGAAAATTCTCCTTCTTCCTCACCCAAACATCCCGCAAGATCTCTTCTCCCTCAACCTTGCGTTGCCGCCGCAAGGAGGCCTTGCGCCACCTTCTTCCTGCCACCGGAGCCTCCTTCACCTTCACCGAGCACCACAAAAGGTAGAGAACTCCTCTACCTTATCTCTGTGATCCCCAGCCGAAGTATGGTGGAGGTGGAAAGAAGAACCGAGGAGTCTCTCCTATTCTTCATGATGCACCGCCGAACCCTAGGAGAGAAGGAAGAGAGGGAGGAGAGGAGGGAGGCTTTTGGGTGTTGGCTCTTGGATTGATTAAGCCTTGATTTCTTGATCCCATAGGGTATTTATAGGGCTAAGGTAGGGACCAAGAGGAGTTGGTTCTTGGCCCACTAATGGATCTAAACCCGATCCATTAATTAAGATTCATTCCACTAAAGGATCTTAATTGAACTTCCTCACCAACTCCCATATTTTCATATGGGCTCCACATATTACGAGTCGTCCATCCCCCCGTGTTTAATATCTCGAATGCCCGTTAATTAATTAAATTACTAACAATTTAAATTAATTAACTTCTGGATCCTTGACTAGTACCACTCAACCTTATCATCGTGCTGGATCAAATCTACTTGTAGGGTTTAGCATGATGAACCTCTTGAGTTCATCAAGGGGGCATCATCATCCTGACTCACCATGACACGGATTCCGTCAATAATCATCGGCACATCATATTATTAATATTATCTCCCATCTTACCGGGCCTATCGATCTAACAGAATAGATCTCGCCCATTGGTAAATCAAAGAAACAATAATTAATAATATATGCCCGATATTATTTCGGGATTAAGGGATCGTACTCCATAATATAAATTGAGGTCCTATCTAATTATTGAGTCAGTACAAATTGGATAACCTCGGGTTTCGGTCATGCTCAATGTACTTAAAGCACACTAGTGTAATTCTATGGTCATGACCAACCACACCTAATTACACTACAACCATCCCGATGGGTTGTCCAATTCCATCTTGGTTGTTGGCCTCTTATTTATACTAAGCAAGGAATTGATAACACGATCTTCCGTGTGACACCACACACCATGTTATCTACAATACAAAGTAATTGGACTTTGTGTATGTACTATTATAAACAAACACCTAGTGTAGTTGCGATTCTCTTTTCATAATAAAGATGTTCATATAAAGAAACTCATGTCTTTCAGTATACACATCTTACAGGTAAGTCAAAGAAATAATAATTAATTATACGTGACCGTTATTATTTCGGGATTAAGATATCGTACTCCATAATATATATCCGAGGTCTAATCCAATTTATAAAGTCAGTACAAAATTGGATGACCTCTCTTTTGGTCCTACTCAATGCACACAAAGTGCACAAGTGTAATTCTATGGTTAAGACAAACCACACCTAATTACACTGCAACCATTCCAATGGTTTGTCCAACTCTATCTCGGTTGTGAGCCTCTTTCTTATAATTCTGCAAGGAACTTAATAACTTAATCTTCTGTGCCACACCATGCACCATGTTATCTACAATGCCAAGTATGAGACATGTTGTGCACATAAATATGCACCATGTAATTTTGCGATTCTCTTTAAAATGTAAATGTATTCTAACTAAAAGCAAGGCTTTTAGTATACATCATAACAATCTCCCACTTATACTGAAAGACTTTGTTATTTTCAAAATATCATACATCTGACCCCTAGATCCTTCACATGCCTAAAAGCTCTCGCTACTAAGGCCTTAGTGATAAGATCTCCCTAGGTCATTCTCTGATGTGATCTAGGCAACAATAACTATTCCTCATCAGGGTGGTACTTGCGCTCTATGTTTTTACTTGCCTTATGGACTCGTGATTCCTTCAAGATTACAACTGCACCATTTTGATCACAACAAAATGTGATAGTCCTGATCAAACTAGGAATCACATCAAAGTCCATCTTGAGGTTCCTGAACCATGTAGCTCTTTTGACTGTCAAAGAGACTGCCAACCATCCAGCTTCTATGGTAGAGTCCATCACGCAGCCGCTGCACGACACTCTCCCATATAATAGTTCTACCTCCTAAAAGTAAACACAAAACCCTAAGGAATACATTTAATTGCCCCTTATCCTGATTGGAATTCTGTATCCATGTAACCGATAGGATATTGATCTGCCCGGTAAACCAGCATATAGTCCTTAGTCCTACTCAGGCACTAATATATGCTTTTACCGCAATCCAATTTCCTCAATCTGAGTTACTCCGATATCTATTAACCATGCTCACGGTATAACAGATATCTGGTCTCGTATTTAGCATACACGAGGCTTCCTATAGCAGATGCTAAAGGTACCGCCATTACCTACTCTATCTCCTTTGATAATTTAAACATATCTCTTTAGATAGAGTATCTCCAAAACTGAAAAGTATCAAACTTTTCTTGGAGGTATCCATGCTAAAACAAGTTAGGACAGTGTCTTTCATGAAGCTTGGGATAAGCACATCATCCTTGTCTGGAGATCCCTTAGTTCTTTGATCCCCAAGGATGTGTCGTGCTATTCCCAAGTTCTTCATAATTATTTGGACAACCATACCCTTACGTCTGACAATATTCCGTCATTGTTGTCAAACAACAAAATATTATCTATGTATAGTACAAGAATACCACCACATATCTGTCACAATACTTACATACACAAATCTTATCCGTCCTTTGAACAAATCCACATGACTGGATTTTCTCATCAAAGCGGATGTTCCTTGTCACAGGTATAGGGATCCGGTTCATGTTCACCGAGGAGCTAGTCCATAGACTTTCCAAGAACATGAATCCTTTAGGTTGACTAACAACCCTTCCACTATGATAAGGTACCCCTTGTGTATCTTTTGTGACACAAGGTGTAGTGTCCTGTGGTATTACCTCTTGTACTGTTGGTACTAAGATCAGAATGTCCCCTTATTTAATTTACTCAGAGTAACTCTACTCATGGGCTTGTGGTTTATTTCATAGTCCTTTTCCTAAGAATCAGCCATTCGCACCATCGAATATCCTCTGATCCTTAGTACTACTAAACCACCTTTTTGTTCCCTTAGGAAAGCCTACGAACATATGCATTAGATTCCAACTTATCAATGTCTCTCTACAGCACATGTGCTGAACAACCAATAATCTGAACATGCCATAGACTAAGCTTTCGTTTAGTCTACATTTCTATAGTTTTAAGAGACTACTGACCTAGATAGTATCAAGCATATACACCGTCGTATCCAGGGCATATCCCCTTTAACAAATCTGGCTAATCTCAGAGTGGCTTATCATCTTCCTAACCATTTCCTTAAGAGACCTTCTTCCTTCCATGTTTTGCACCGTTCTGTTGGGGCACACTAGGTGCAGTGAATTTGGATCGAATCCCAATTACTGATAAGTATGTCCTACAACTATCCCTAGAGGTACTTGCCACTACGATCTAATCATAATGTCGCCATACTTTTACTCTGATGTATCTCCGCATCAGAGTTAAATCCTTTGATCTCATCAAAGGAATTAGTCTTGCGGTACATCAAGTAAATGCATTTTGACCCTTGAATAATTGTTTACGAAATAAACAAAGTCTTCAAGAGAAAATGCCTCTACCGCCTCAAGTTCTGTCAGAAGTTCTGCCCACAAATATGAACGCTTGTCCTAGGCGAAACATCTCAAAACTCTGTGGTAGAGATTGGAGGATGAGATTGACCTGAGTTTCCCCATCGATTTGTGCCCCAAGGATTTCCATCTCTTTCAGCCAAGCCATCATTTTGAGAACATGTTCCCTTACGGGCATACCCTCAACTAGGATGGTTGTTGTTAAGTTCTTCATTACCTCCTGCCTAGTGGCCCGACATCTTTGCCCGAAGAGTTCGTCGAGTTTGGATGTTTTATCATTGGTAATGGAAGAAGCCTGATTTTGATGACACTCAGTCATCTCGTCTGTTTCTAACCTTTTCCTAAAATATTCAAACTCCTCTTCAGTATTAATCTCGCTAGGCTTTTCGGCATAGAAATCAACAAGATCACGTTTAGGTTCTTCGGCAGTAGAGACAAAGTCCATATTTAATTCCCAATCCATATTGTTATTAGGGGCATTTATTTGGTTCTCTCTATCTATTAGAACAAGTGGGTCTAGATCCATTTAAAATACCTGAGAATCACAACAATCACACACTTTAGTTTTTGAAAATAAATTGACTCCTCAAAACAATAAATTTCCAAAAAACAACCAACCCTCAAAACACCGAGAATTTCGCATGCCACGATGGTGTGGACGTATACGAATTCTACATTTGTGAGAGGAAATTTTATCCATTAATTTTACTATCTTGTCATCCTAACTTTTTGACAAGTAAAATTAATAGTTGGTCCTCTTCGACCCTATTAATAATAGCAGTGACTCCGATGGGTAAGATACTATTATTTGTATCTAAGTGTTTACCATTACATGACACTAAGAAAAATTATTTCCGATTATGCGTCTTCCGATGGGAAAGCACACACGCTCTTCAATAATTTCCTATAGTCTTTTCTGACCTAGTGATCCGCAGAACAAGCCCATCCGATGGGGAGGAAGGCATTCAGAGCCGACGCACAGACTTGTTCGTATCACTTATCAGATTGTAATAGAGGTCACGAGACCCTTAGGGTCCCTCTCCCACTTAGTTATTTACGTTGAGGTTTTTCACATGCACACACACACGACAAGCACATAAACCAATATAATAGACAATGAAAAAATCTTAGATTTTTCCAACTATTATGGCCTTGGTCTCCAATGCGCCTCCGGTCGTGTCGCCACCTCGTCCACTCCATCCTTTCCATGCGCAAGCCACCATAAAGGAGTCCCTGAGTTGAGATGACTAGCTTACTTATTTACATCCATTGATCCTATACTCCATAAAGGAGTGTACATGTGGTCCAGATCAAAAGTAAGTACAAGCTTGGCTAAACAAGTGTCATATTTAATTACAAAAATTAAATAACTTATTTAGCCTCGTCAACCCCGAGGATTCAATTAATTACACAACATACAATCAATCACATACAATAACCATAATTGTCATAATAGTTAGAATCTAGTGCCTGCAACAAAAAGTTAGCATACGCACATCCAAAAATTATGCAGCAAAAATAATGTACATGGTTATATGCAAAAAAATAACTAAATCCTAACACACAAAACCGGAAACCTGGCTCTGATACCAATTGTTGTGTATGACTTGGTTGTTTCACAAGCAACCACGGGGTCGAACCTGAGAAACCTCTATATGTCTACGGATTAAAATTTAATCTGAATAAAGACCAGTCTCTCATACGACCGTCTCGTCGTCGTGTTAATTAATCCAAGTTACAACTTAGCAAAAACCAAGGTTAAGGCCTTGTAACATTCCGGATTAATTACCCGCGGAAAAGACGACAAATGGATCGCCGGTTTTAGTGTTTATAATCGAGGTCCATGACATTAATTAATTATCAAATTAATTAACAAATAATTAACTCATGATAATTAATTAAACACATGCATATGATAACAAATATCAAACCAAGAAAATAACATGAAAACAAGAGGAGCTAGGGAGAAATATACCTCGCCTTTTACCTCACAGTCTTCTACCTTATGCCCCTCCCCTCCTGAACGTCGTGTGGCAACGAGCTACCAAGACACGAAGTCACCAAGGCTTGCCAATTAATCCTTCTTCTTGTCTCTTCCTTTCTTTGCGCCAACCAAGAGGAAACCCTAGTTAGGGTTTCAATACTGCCGGCCACCCTTCAAGGAAGAAGATGACCTTATGGAGATAAAGAGCTCCTCCTCTTCACACACACCCTTGCCAACCCCTCCCTCCTCTCCCTATATCACGGCAGCAAGCACGCAAGGAAGAAGTGCTCCTCCACCATCTCCCTTTTCCGACGACAACACCAAAAGGGAGAACCATACTTCACCGTCGGTCACCCTTTCCTCCACTTGATTCTGCACGCCACAAAGGAAGAGAACACCTCTCCTTGTCTAGCGAGCATCAAGAAGAAAGAGGAAAAGAGAGGGAAGAAGTGAGGTGAAGAAAACCAATGGTTTTCCTTACCTCCACCGTCGGCGCCACCTTTCTCCCTTGCGCCGGCAAACCACACCTCCTCCCTCCTCGCTGCACACCAGGACCGTCAAAGGAGAGCTCCACCAGTAGCTGTTGGTTACTGGCAATGATCTGGAAGAGAAGAGAAGAAGAGAGGAGGAAGAAATCCCCTCCTTCTTGTCGCCGGGTTTGCCCTAGGGGAGAGGTGGAAGAGAAGAAGGGAGAAGAGAGAGAGAGAGGGGTTTTAGGGTTTTAATAATTGGAATAATTTCCAATTAATTGTGGATTAATTATCTTAGCCTTGTATCATGACTCCTATTGGGTATTTATAGGGCTAAGGTAGGGACCATGAGGAGGAGTTGGTTCTTGGCCCGCTAATGGATCCAAACCCGATCCATTAATGGAGATTCATTTCATTAAAGGATCTCATTGAACTTTCTCACCAACCACCATATTTTCATATGGGCTCCACCTATTATGAGTCGTCCATCTCCTCGAGTCTAAGATATCGAATACCCGATAATTAATTTAAATTATTGATAATTAAATTAATTATCCTCTTAATCCTTGATTAGTACCACTCAACCTTTTCTTCATGTCGGACCATAGTTCACTTGCAAGATTTGACATGACGATCCTTTTGAGCTCACCAAGGGGGCATCATCATCCTAACTCACCAGGATACGGATCTCGTCAATAATCAACATCACACCATATAATTAATGTTATTTCCTAATTTACCAGGCCTATGGATTTAATAGAATAAATCTCGTCAATTGGTAAGTCAAAGAAATAATAATTAATTATATGTGTTCGTTATTCTTTCTGGATTAAGAGATCGTACTCCATAATATATATCCGAGGCCTAATCCAATTAATGAAGTCAGTACAAAATTGGATGACCTCTCTTTTGGTCCTACTCAATGCACACAAAGTGCATTAGTGTAATTCTATGGTTAAGACAAACCACACCTAATTAAACTGGAACCATCCCGATGGTTTGTCCAACTCCATCTCGATTGTGAGCCTCTTTCTTATACTTCTGCAAGGAACTTGATAACATGATCTTCTATGCAACACTATACACCATGTTATCAACAATGCCAAGTATGAGATATGTTGTGCACATAAATATGCACCGTGTGATTTTGCGATTCTCTTTAAAATGTAAATGTATTCTAACCAAAAGTAAGGCTTTTAGTATACATCCTAATAATCTCCCACTTATACTGAAAAACTTTGCTGTTTTTAATATGTCATACATTTGACCCCTAGATCCTTCACATGCCTAAAAGCTCTCACTACTAAGGCCTTAGAGATAAGATCTCCCTAGGTCATTATCTGATGTAATCTAGGCAACAACAGCTATTCCTCATCAGAGTGGTACTTGCGCTCGATGTGTTTACATGCCTTATGGACTCGTGATTCCTTCGAGATTGCAACAGCACCATTTTGATCACAACAAAATGTGATAGTCCTGAACAAACCATGAATCACATCAAAGTCCATCTTGAGGATCCTGAACCACATAGCTCTTTTGATTGTCAGAGAGACTGCCAACCATTCAGCTTCTATAGTAGAGTCCATCACGCAGCCGCTGCACGACACTCTCCCATACAATGGTTCTACCTCCTAAAAGTAAACACAAAACCCTAAGGAATACTTATAATTGCCCCTTATCCTGATTGGAATTCTGTATCCATGTAACCCATAGGATATTAATCTGCCTGATAAACCAGCATATAGTCCTTCTAAGGCACTAATATATGCTTTTACCGCAATCCAACTTCCTCAATCTGGGTTACTCCGATATCTGTTAACCATACCCACGGCATAACAGATATCTAGTCTCGTATTTAGCATACACAAGACTTGCTATAGCCGATGCTAAAGGAACTGCCATTACCTACTCTATCTCCTTTGATAATCTAAACATATCTCTTTAGATAGAGTATCTCCAAAACTGAAAAGTACCAAACTTTTCTTGGAGGTATCCATGCTAAAACAAGTTAGGACAGTGTCTTTCATGAAGCTTGGGATAAGCACATCATCCTTGTCTGGAGATCCCTTAGATCTTTGATCCCCAAGGATGTGTCTTGCTATTCCCAAGTCCTATATAATTATTTGGTCAACTATACCCTTACGTTTGATAATATTCCGTCATTGTTGCCAACCAACAAAATATTATCTACGTATAGTACAAGAATACCACCACCTATCTATCACAATACTTACATACACAAATCTTATCCGTCCATTAAACAAATCCACATGACTGGATTTTCTCATCAAAGAGGATGTTCCTTGTCATAGATCTAGGGATCCGGTTCATGTTCACTAAGGAGCTAATCCATAGACTTTCCAAGAACATGAATCCTTTAGGTTGACTAACAACCCTTCCACTATGATAAGGTACCCCTTGTGTATCTTTTGTGACACGAGGTGCAGTGTTCTGTGGTATTACCTCTTGTACTGTTGGTACTAAGATCAGAATGTCCCCTTATTTAATTTACTCAGAGTAACTCTACTCATGGGCTTGTGGTTTATTTCATAGTCCTTTTCCTAAGAATCAGCCATTCGCACCATCGAATATCCTCTGATCCTTAGTACTACTAAACCACCTTTTTGTTCCCTTAGGATAGCCTACGAACATATGCACTAGATTCCAACTTATCAGTGTCTCTCTTCAGCACATGTGCTGAACTACCCATAATCTGAACATGCCTTAGACTAAGCTTTTGCTTAGTCTACATTTCTATGGTTTGAAGAGACTACTGGCCTAGATAGTATCAAGCATATACACCGTCGTATCCATGGCGTATCCCCTTGAACAAATCTGGCTAATCTCAGAGTGGTTTATCATCTTCCTAACCATTTCCTTAAGAGACCTTCTTCCTTCCATGTTTTGCACCGTTTTGTTGGGGCACACCAGGTGCAGTGAATTTGGATCGAATCCCAATTACTGATAAGTAAGTCCTTGAATGGGCCCATAATCAAGTGTCACGATGAGCCTCAAATTTGAATTTATAAGTTGAAAACCCTTAGCTCACAAACTAAGTGTAGTATAGGGGCCTCAAGTCATATTTTTCCAATAACTAGTTAAGAATATTTAACTCAAGCTTGAATTCGTCGTTTAATGTTTTGGGGTTTTCAAGTAAGATGGGGTTTGTTTTGCAAATATGAATGAAATAACAATTTGAAACAGATTGAACTCAGCTAAAGCAGAAATGGATTAGGAAATTACGAAAACTATATTTAACCTATTTGAAAACTGAATCAAGGAAACTAAACTTATCCCTAATTGAAAACTAAGCAATTCAATTTGAAGCTATAAGATTGAAATTCAAGAACTAAAATTGAATGAAGGAAAGCTTAAGATATGTAGCTAAACTGTAGGAATGCGAAAACTGAATCAAAACTTACTAAAGAAACAGGGCTGACATGTAATTCGGAACAAAATTGTATTGAAATGTAAATGGGGCTAAAACCTCTTCCTGATCGGTCAACAGACCGATCAAATGACTACCTGATCGGTCGACAGACCGATCAGATGTTGTCTTGATCGGTCAAACAGTTCGATCAGATACAAGTATTCAGAAATGAAACAAGTCTTCAGAAACAAAACAACTGGAACAGAGAAACAGTATTCAGAAACTATGATTGCAGAAACTAAACATCCGATCAATGACTTCACCAAGGTCTCCTTCTTGCCGTCACTCAAGAGTCGAGTTAGAAACCCTCTAGCTCGAAAATCTAAAGAGAATTCAATTCCTGATCGGTTAAGCTTCAGCTCGGCGCGAATCTAACAACCTCCTCCGATCTCTTCCTCCTTGCTAAGTTGGATGGTGATTGTGGCTCAGGAACCCTCAGAACCATTCAAAGAATCCCTCTGAATGCTCCGATTGATGAAGATAGGTGATCAAGCAGGGATCGATTGGATGAAGCATGCTCTCGGCGAAACCCTCACCTGAGCTTCCAGAGATGAGATTGAGTTGCAAACTTCTCGGGAACTTGATCTCAAAGATTTGAAACCTTGAAACAAGTTTTGATCGGATGTGGCCGCGCACGATCAAAGAAGAAAACAGAGAGGAAAACGAAGAATAGAGAAGAAACTGGAAGAACTCGCGACAACTCAGCTGGGCGGAGAAGTTTTCTATTTTAATTAATTCCAATTCAAAATGAGCGGTTGTGATCATCCTCGCTTCATCCAACGATCAGATCACCTCGGATTGTGTCCAAACCTTCCAGATCTCCATCAATGGTCAGGATCTGCTTCTCCTCAGCTTGGATCGATCAGATCTACAACAGATGGCTCAGATCTCCCTTCCTTTTGAATGAATGGCTTAAACTCCACTTAAGCTTGATCCAACAGTCAGATGGCTTCTGATTTTGACCAAAACTTCAGATCTTGATCTGTGGTCTAGATTAACTCTATCTTGAGCTCGGATTGATCAGAAGTTGACAGATGGCTCAGGTCTCCCCGTTTCTTGATTGGACGGCCCACATTTATCCATCTCTTGATCCCCTTGATCGAAGCCAAGTCTGAACTCAAGTTTGATCCCATCTGATCTAGGTTCATGATCATTCGAAGCCTACAAAATTATATTCAAATTTTATGTCAAAACATCTCAAATATACAAAGATTTGCATCCAAAGTTAAAATAGCAATAACTCATGGAACCTAATGTAAATGCAAACTTAAGCATATAAAAAGGGATCAAAACATAGATTTGAGAGCCTAATTTGATTAGCAAAATGGTAATTATCAGTCCTACAACTATCCCTAGAGGTACTTGCCACTACGATCTAATCGTAATGTCTGCATACTTTTACTCTGATGTATCTCCGCATTAGACTTAAATCCTTTGATCTCATCAAAAGAATTAGTCTTGCGGTACATCAAGTAAATGCATTTTAACCCTTGAATAATTGTTTACAAAATAAACAAAGTCTTCAAGGTTACCTCTATTTTAGATAGACTAAGGACTTATACTTATCGGTTTGAACCAACTCCTACATGGCATTGGCTCTATGCCCCTAGGCTTAGAAAAAGCCTCTTGGTCTTTTTAACCACTTAAGTAAGATTCAAAGATTTTAAGAAAGACAAGTCTTCCACCTCCAATGAACCCAAGGGCTCATTGGTTATCAACCTTTGAATCCCACTAAAGGTTAATAAAACTAAGCCATAGAGCCAAAACATATGTCTAGTTCATCTTGGAAGGAACCTTTCTCTTACTTGAGTTAGATGATAAGCTATCTAATTGCATCATGGGAGCTTTTGGTTTTTAAGCTAATTGCCTATCTATGCACTTTAACAGATAATCCTTCTATTCCACTTTTAACAAATAAAAGTAATAGAATATCTTATTCCAGAAACTAAACATAAGTTCTTTCGAAAAAATTTAAGTACATAATGACAATCTCTATAAAACCAAAACTATATCATCCTATACGAAAGACATAAATGGACAAATAAACTCCCACTGCAATAGTCAACTCTGTTGATGCAGTCTGACCTGATTGTTGTTTTGGTGTTGACACCGATTTAAGTTTTGTTGAGTGAGATCAGATTGTTAAGTTCGGATTAAGTCCAAGTCGGGGACTGGGAACGAAGTCCTAGTGAGTGAAGCTGGGCACGAAATCCTGGTGAGTGAAGCCGGGTCTTAGCAAGGGAAGCTAGGTGAAGGAAATCATAATGGGTGAAGCTAGGTGAAGTAAATCTTGGTGAGTGAAGCTGGGTCCTAGTGAGTGAAGCTAGGTTGGACTAAGTCCTGGTGAGTGAAGCTGGGCATGAAGTCTTGGTCCGGGGGACTGAGCATTAAGTGTACTGGTCAGAGAGAGCTCGGTAGCTCATTCTCCGAACCAGACTGAGTCAGAGAAGGCAAGGGAGTCTGTTTTCTGGACTCAAGGTCTAACTTGAGTTAGTCATGGTCAGCATCGGGCCATGAATTAATCAAGTAAGTTGGTTGGATCGGTCTGAGGTCCGATCAGGGGGTTGGCACGAACTCTCTTGATAGTAGATCGGTCACAAGACCGATCCAGGATGTTTGATCGGTCTAGTGACCGATCAGAAACAGATCAGAAACATTCTGTGTGGTCACAGAATGTTGGCTGATCGGTTAGTTGACCGATCAGCATAGACCGGACCGATCAGGTAGGAGCTTGATCGGTCAAGCTATGGCCTGATCGGTCAAGCTATGGCCTGATCGGTCAGGCTGACCGATCAGGCCCTTAGCTGATCAGTCAGTGAGACCGATCAGGCCTGGGCTGATCGGTCAGGGAGACCGATCAGTGCCTTAGACTGGGAATCACCTAGAATTCATAGTAGGTTTGAGGATCGGTATGGTGATCGATCCCTGATCTCTGATCGGTCAGTAAAACCGATCAGAACTTCACTGGATTGATCAGATTGAAGTCTGATTGATCAGGAGGTTTCCTGATTGGTCACCTTGACCGATCAGGTGGCTTGACTAGAATTTCTAGTAATATGAGGGATCGATTTGATGATCGATCCCCTGTCTCTGATCGGTCAGTGTGACCGATCAGAACTTCACTGGATCGATCCGAATCGAGTCTGATTGGTCAGGAGGGTGTCTGATCGGTCAGGGTGACCGATCAGCGCCTCAGAACTTTAATTCAAATTATTGTCAAATCTCTGATTACCTTCTAATTCCTTCTGATCTAGTTTGATTTGCTTCGCTAATAAGTCTATGAGTGTGCAGATGATACAGAGACGATACAGAGCTAAGAAGGAGGGTCAATGGTGACTTTCACTGCAGCTATTTTGTCTGGTATATGTTTGCTGGTTTCAACGGCTTCTGGCGTCTGGCGTCTGGCATAAAGCTTCAGCTGAATAGATGACTTCAGTGAGCTCAGAAGGGGTCAGTAGGTCAGTGGGTGACTGATGTGGCCCAAAAACTAGTGTCACAAATGAGCCTCAAATTTAGATATTTATAAACTGAAAATCCTTGGCTAACAAAATTAAAATGAGTAGAGTAGGGGCCTCAGGTCATATTTTTCCAAGGATTAGTTGTGAATATTTAATTCGAACTTGTAGTTGTCGTTTGATGTTGTTTTGGGTTTTCAAATGAAAATGGGGGTTTGTTTTCGAATATAAATGGAATAACAGTTGCAGAAAAATGAATTCACCTTAAGCAGGAATTAACTAGGAATTCTCAATGACTAAACTTAACCTATTTGAAAATTAAACAATGCAAATTGAAATGGTAAGACTAAAATTCAAGACTAAAATTGATTGGAAAGGAGATGTACTAAGTGAATCCGAGAATTAAAATTCAATGTAAGTAGTTGTATCTGGATGACAAAGTTGTAAAGTCTGAAACAAAACCAGCTTAAATGAAACAGAGCTGAATTGAAGCTAAAACTACCTAATCGGTCGGCAGACCGATCAGATACAAGCCTGATCGGACTGGTGACTGATCAGGTGCTGCCTAGATCGGTCGAATAGACCGATCAGTAGCTGAAAATGGACTGATACGACTGAAATAAATTGAAATGCTAAGGAATAATGTTCAGAAATCAAATCTACAAGTAATTGACATCAATTCAAGTTCTTCACCAAGATTTGCTCCTTGCTATCACACAAGAATCGAGCTCAGAACCCCCTCGCTCGAGAATCGGATGAAAATCTACTTCCGTGATCGATTTGCTTAGCTTGGTCGTGTGATCTGAAACTTCCTCCGATCTCTTCCTCCTTGATGCTTGGAATTGCGAATGGTAGCTCAGGGACCCTCAGAACAACTCAAAGAACCCCTCTAACTTGCTCTGATTGATGAAAAATGGAAATCAAGTAGAGATCGATCGAATGAAGTGAGCTCTCGGTGAAACCCTCGCCTGAGCTTCCAGAGATGAATTGATTGCAAACTTCTCATGGAAACTGATCTCGATGATTTGAAATCAGAAGAAGAACTCGATCTGGGTGGCCGCGTGTGATCGGAAACAAAGAACAAAGATGAACAGGAAAAATAGAAAACGCGATAATCCATTTGAATTTGGACGACTGTGATCGTTCCAGCCTCATTCGACAGTCAGATCTTCTCAGATCTCCATCCAACGGTCAAATCTACCTCTCCTCAGCTGGGATCAACCAGATCTGCAATGAATGGCTCACATCTCTCTGCCCTTTTGAATGGACGGTTGAAACTCCCCCACACTTGATCCGACGGTCAAATGGACTTTGATTTGGTCCAAACTTTCATATCTTGATCTGGGGTCATGATTAGCCCTATCCTGAACTTGAATTGATCAGAAATTTACAGATGGCTCAGATCTACTTGTTCCTTGATCGGACGACCCATCTTGATTCAATGCTTGATCGCCTTGATCCGAGTCGAATTCTGACTCAACTTGATCCAACTTGACCTAGGTCCATGATCCTTCAAAGCCTACAAAACCAAATTCAAATTAGATATCAAAACATCTCAAATATGCAAAGATTTGTAATAAAAGCCAAAATAAACTTAATCCATGGAACATAGTGTAAATCCAAGATTAAGCATGTAAAAATGGATCAAAACATGGATTCTAGAGCCTAAATTAACTAACAAAATGGTAATTATCAACTCCCCCACACTTGCTCTTGAGCGTCTCGCACAAGCTAACTTAACATGTACCCCCCCTCCCTTGGTTATTCTCAATCATAATTAGAAGCAATTGAAAGGAAATTACCTAGGGTTGTCAATTCTCAAAAATCTAAGCTCAATGGACTAGTATCTTGTCCTTAAATCAACAACTTAGCATACTTCATCCTTCATGACTCATTGAGATGAATTAAACTCACAAATCCTTTCAATGGAATATTTAGTGGCTCTCTTCCTAAGTTCTAAGGTTCAATGAAAGTGGAGTTCACTCAAACACAACATGTTTCTTGCACTACCATAAGCTTGCTTATGCTCTACTCTCCACCATCATTCTTGACTTGGATCTACATCTTCAAAGGCTTATTAGAACAAGTTAAAGAAATATGAAATGATCAGAATGAAATAAAGATTTAGAAAATGGAAAAGTTCAGGGAATGGAAGACTTGGATGCTCAAGAATGTTTCTAATGCACTTTGCCCCTTTTTTATGGTCCTCTCAATGAAATTAGAGTTGTGGTGGAGCAGGGACTGAGGGAATTCACTGAATTAAGTGTTTTAGCCTCTACTGATCGGTCAAGGGATTGATCAGACTCTCTTTGATCGGTGAAGAGATCGATCATGCCCTTCCTTATCTGTCTAGCCTTCTTTTGATCGGTCTGGGGACCGATCATTCACTGATCTGATATTCTGGATTGCATTGGATCGGACTGAACTCCTTCTGAATGGACTGAGTGACCGATCAGTCACTTCCCTGATCGGATTGGTGACCGATCAAGGACTGATCAGTAGTTGAAACTGTAGAACTCTGAAACTGTTTTTGCCAAGATCACTTCCTTTCAATCAACACTACATCTCAAACTCATCTAGCTTCTTGCTAACATCTTCCACTTCAGAATTCTAACCATCTCCGGATACTTCATGTTTATTTCCCTTTTCTTTTCTCTTCTTTTTTTTCTCTTCTTTTTCTTTTTTTTTTTCAGCTGCTTGCCTCTTTTTTTTCTGTAGCCAACGCTTCTGGGTTTTTTTTTTTAATTCCTTACAATGCTAGCTAACTTCCTCATCTCCTCTTCAATATCAGGTTTCCCGTCCATCTTCATTTTACAGCATCATTTGACAGATGGCAAACATCAATCCAATTCCTAAGTGAAAGAACTTGATAGACTTGGAAGATATCACTGGTAACTACCCCTTGTGAGCTCTCATTCCTTCGAAATTTGTCTCATGGAGCATAAAACATCAAATTATATTCAAGAACTTAAATGTTCCACATGTAGCCTTCTTTAACCAATTTTAGCAACTCCTTGATACAAAACTCCATCAAGTTGGCAACCTTTTTCTTCCTTTTTATATTTTTTTATCATTCTTCTTATTGAGTTTCATCCTTGATACTCTCCTCATCCCTTAAGAACATCCAAACAACATATTTCCAAATATAATCCAACAGAAAGAAACTTCCAAAATGTATTACTTTTTTTTACCAAAACATTTCAAAGCTCTAGCCACCTCCCCCACACTTAATCTTTTGACTGTCTCGAGCAAAGTAACATCAAGAAACACAAAAGCAACCAAGGCCATGGAGAAGATGGTTATGAATAGTGAAATATAGAAAAGAAAATAGAATATGAAAAAGATCAACAATCAATATTGCAAGAATTGATATGAAAAAGGAACACAAAGGAATTCACCTCTATAAATATGGTACAATCATAGAAATATGGTTTTGCAAGAACCTAAGCAAGTTCTAGAGTACAATCACATGTGTGTATCTCAAAAATAAGGCCAAGACCTCACTAGGTAAAAAGAATTCATCTCAAATCATCAATCTAGAGTCCATAACTATGTAGTACTCAAGCAACCAACAATTTTCATTCATTGACTCAAATCCTAAGTTTTAACAACCAAATTTAATTTGCTTTCAAGAGACTCTAAAATGATAAAGAGAAAACATAGAGGGATACAATTATTCCTAATCATGCAAGAAACAAAGTGCCTAAAAGGGTAAAATGATGTCTACCATGACTCTTTATTAATCCTACACTACCTAAACATTTATTAGCAAGAATTCATTCTAAAAGAAAATTTACTACTTGAAAACAATAAATTGATATTTACAATGAAATAAATGTGCAAGAAAGAAAAACTCCCCTTAAGTTGGGTAGATATCATCTTTGATGTACAATCCATCCACATCTAGCTCCTTTACTTCTTCAAAGTATTTCTTGAGCCGGTGGCCATTAACTCTCCAAACAAAACCATTAGCTTCATCCTTGATTTCAACAACACCATAAGGAAAAATGTTAGTTACAAGAAATGGACCTTCCCATCTAGACTTCAACTTATCTTTAATCAATTTGAGCCTTGACTTGTACAATAGAACCTTGTCACCAATTTGGAACTCTTTCCTCGCTATATGTTTGTCATGAAAAATCTTAGTCTTTTCCTTATAAATCCTTGAGTTTTCAAATGCTTCTAGTCTAATCTCCTTAAGTTCTTGAAGTTGAACCTTTCTTTCTTCTCCCACTTTAGTAGCATCAAAGTTGCAAGCCTTCACCGCCCAATAAGCTTTATGCTCTATCTCCACGGGTAGATGACAAGCTTTCCCATAAACTAGTCGGTAGGGAGACATTCCAATTGGTGTCTTGTATGTCGTTCTATAGGCCCATAGTGCATCATCAAGGCTTTTGCTCCAATCTTTCCTATTGGATCCAACGGTCTTTTCCAAAATTGCTTTGATCTCTCTATTTGAAATTTCGGCTTGCCCATTAGTTTGGAGATGGTAGGAAGTAGAAACTTTGTGCACAACCCCATACTTGCTAAGTAGAGCCTTCATGTGTTTGTTGCAAAAATGAGAACCTTGGTCACTTATGATAGCCCTGGGAATTCCAAACCTGCAAAAAATAGGTGACCTGACAAAACTAACAACAACACAAGAGTCATCAGTCCTAGAGGGAATGACCTTCACCCATTTAGAAACATAATCAACAGCAAGTAAAATATACAAGTATCCACAAGATGTAGGAAAATGTCCCATAAAATCTATTCCCCAAACATCAAATATCTTACAAAAAAGCATAGTTTGTTGGGGGCATTTCATTTCTAGCTCCTATGTTTCCAGTTCTCTGACATTTATCACAATTCTTATAAAATAGATATGCATCATGAAATAATGTAGGACAATATAAACCACACTCTAAAACCTTCCTAGCTGTCCTTTGTGGTCCAAAATGCCCCCCACTGGCTGATGAATGGCAAAATGTAAGAACTGAATAAAATTCATGATCAGGTATACATCTTCTAATTATTTGATCATTACAAAACTTTCATAAATAAGGATCATCTCACACATAGAATTTAGCATCACTTTTGAGTTTATCTTTCTGAGCCTTAGTAAATTGTGTAGGAAAAACATGAGCTACTAAAAAGTTAACTAGATCTGTATACCAGGGTGACTCACCATGTATCACAAGAAGGTGCTCATCTCTAAAGTCATCATCAATGTTGGTAGGGGGTTCATCTCCCTCTATTTTTCTCAAATGATCTGCAACCAGGTTCTCTTTGCCGCTCCTATCTCGGATTTCCAAGTCAAACTCTTGAAGTAGAAGCATCCATCTGATTAATCTAGGCTTAGCATCTGGCTTCTTCAAAAGGTACTTCAGAGCTGCATGATCAGAAAAAACAACAACATGTGAGAACAACAAATAAGATCTAAATCTGTCGAAAGCAAAAACAATAGCAAGTAGTTCTTTTTCGGTGGTGGTGTAGTTTGCTTGAGCAGCATCTAGGGTCTTGGAAGCATAGCAGATAACATGAGGTGCTCCATCCACCCTCTGTGTAAGAACAGCTCCTGCAGCAAAATTAGATGCATCACACATTAGCTCAAAAGGCAAATTCCAATCAGGGGGTCTAATGATATGAGCTGAAGTAAGAGCCTCCCTTAATTTCTAAAAAGCTTCTTTGCATTTTTCATCAAAACAAAATTCCACATCTTTTTGCAAAAGTCTGGTCAAGGGTCGAGCAATCTCACTGAAGTCTCTAATAAATCTCCTGTAGAATCATGCATGACCCAGAAAAGCTCGAACATCCCGTATGCATACGGGGTAAGGTAAAGAAGATATAACACTAATTTTAGCAGGATCTACCTCAATACCTCTCCTAGAGACTATATAACCTAAGACAATACCATGCTCCACCATTAAATAACATTTTTCAAAATTAAGAACAAGATTTGTTTCAATGCATCTATGTAAAACCCTAGACAGATTATCCAAACAAGTGTCAAAAGATGTGCCAAAAATAGAAAAATCATCCATGAAAATCTCCATGTAGTGCTCTAATAACTCACCAAATATACTTACCATGCACCGCTGGAAAGTCCCTGGAGTGTTGCAGAGTCCGAATGGCATCCGTCTATAAGCAAATGTGCTGAAAGGACAAGTGAAGGTGGTCTTCTCCTGATCCTCCGGGTCTATGCAAATCTGGAAATATCCTGAGTACCCATCCAAGAAGCAGTAATGAGACTTTCCTGCCAACCTCTCAAGCATCTGATCAATAAAAGGCAAAGGGTAGTGGTCTTTCCTTGTGACTTGGTTTAGCTTCCTGTAGTCAATGCAAACCCTCCATGAATTTTTAACTCTAGTAGGTACTAACTCATTGCTTCCATTTTCCACCACTGTTACTCCTGATTTCTTAGGCACCACATGGATGGGACTAACCCACTGGCTGTCAGAAATAGGGTATATGATACATGCCTGTAAGGGTCGAGTCATCTCTTTCTTTACAACATCCAAAATCAATGGATTTAGTCTCCTCTGTGGTTGCCTAACTGGCTTGACATTCTCTTCCAAAAATATTCTGTGCATGCAAATAGCTTGGCTAATACCAGGTATATCTGCTAAAGTCCACCTAATGGCTTTCTTGTGTTGCCTCAGAACTTGCAATAATTTATCTTCTTGCTCTGAGTTTTAGTTCTGGGCGATGATGACAGGAAAATTCTGCTCCTCTCCTAGATAAGCATATTTCAAAAGATCTGGCAATGGCTTTAGCTCAATCTGTGCCTGCTCAGTAGGTATGGGCGATCCTTGGGGCTCAGTGTAATCCCCTACACTCTCACACCTATCCTTTGAGTCCTCTGAAATATCAATCAAAGCAGGTGATCCCTGGGGCTCAATGCAATCCCCTACACCTATCAAATCCTCTCTAACTGATAGTGAATCTGAAATACCCTCCAAATCAGCCACCTCTATAGCAAATGTCTCCTCAGCCTCCTCTGAACTGAAATATCCTGTGGAAATAGCAAGTGGATCTCCCTCAGCAAATATATCTGCATCATCCAACTCCTCTAGAATGTCAATGCTCATAATAGAGTGATCCTCTCTGGGGTGCTTCATGGCATCAAAAATACTGAACTGGACTACTATGTCTCCTATCTCCATAGACAGTGTGTTAGCATATACATTAATTTTGTCCTTGCAGTCTTCAAAAATGGCCTCCCAAGAATGAGTAGAGATCTATGTGCTAGGTAGTCCCTCTCCATGTCCAAAATGTAGAAATCTGCAGGAAAGATCAGCTCCTTCACCTTCACTAACACATCTTCAATAATATCAGCTAGATGGGTCTGACTCCTGTCTGCTAACTGAATCACCACTCCTATAGGCTGCAGAGGACCAATACCAAGCATCTGGAAGACTGATCTGAGCATCACATTAATAGAGGCTCCCAAGTCTAACATGGCATCATGGATGTGAGTCCTCCCAATCTCACAAGACACAGTAAAAACCCCTGGATCTTCACATTTCTGAGGGATGGAATGGATAAGTGCCGAGATATTCTTCCCCAAGCTGACCAACTCATTCTCCTTCAGTTTCCTCTTGTGAACACATAAATCTTTGAGAAATTTAGCATACTTGAGAATTTGTTTGATCATGGTCAACAAATGTACATTTATCTCCACCTTACTAAAAAGTTTGACAAGCTCATTATACTCCTTGGCTTTCTCCTCCTCCACTTGCTTTTTGGCTTGAGACTTGCACTGTGGGAAGGGCAAAGGAACCCTTGATTCCTCCTCTTGAGCTAAAACTTGTGGAGTTGAAACTTGAGCTAGAATTCCAAATGAAGTAGCTGTTGTAGGTCCACTTCCCTCACTGACTTCTCCTTCATTTTCCACCAAAATCACAGGATCAATTAAAGACGGAGTGAGTCTTGAACTAGGAATGCAACCAACTGATTTAGAAGATTTTTCAGGGATGTTTTGAGCTGGAAAAATAGGTGTTGTTCGGTTTTCAGGAAATTCAGCCCTTGGAGCTTTTGAACTTGAAGTAACCTTCTCACTCCTCAAAGTGATGGCACTAACATTTCCCTTAGGATTGGGAGTAGCTTGAGAAGGTAGTTGGCTTGATCCTTGGGCTTGCATTTGGTTCATTCCACTAGCCAATTGTCCAATGTGTCTCTCAATGTTTTGTAAGGTAGAATCATTTTTTTGTTGGCCTTGTTGTTGTTGGAGAATTTGTTGCATCATTTCCTCTAGCCTTTGTTGTTGAGCATTCACCCTACTAGATCCTCCATAGCCTCCTTGATTAGCATGGGTCTTTGGTTGGCCTTGAAATGAAGAAATAGGCTGAAAATTTTGACCCTGCTGTGAACTTTGAAAATGGGGCTGTTGGGGCTGATTTAAGGGTTGATTTGGTTGTGAAAATTGCTGAAAATTGGGTTGAAAACTTGGCTGAAATTGCTGAGAATTGTAGCTCTGAAAATTCTGATTTTGGGGTTGAAATTGTTGTGGTGAGGGCTGAAATTGTAGAGGCTGAAAACTCTGATTTGAGGGCTGGAAATTTTGATTGAATGGTTGAAATCCTTGTTGTGAAAATTGATATCCTTGCTGTGAAGACTGAAATGGTTGCTGAAAATTCAGATTCCCTTGGAACCCTTGCTGATTTCCTTGAAAACATTGCTGATTTTGATGGAAGGGCTGTTGAAATTGTTGGAAAGGCTGATTACTTGGCTGAAAATTCTGGAAATTCAGTTGAGGTTGTTGTAGGGGCTGTGATGAAGGGTTTTGTTGATAAAATGAGTTTCCATACTTCAAATTTGGATGCTCCCTCCAACCCAGATTGTAAGTAGATGAATAGGGATTGTTCTTTGCTTAAAATTGTCCTCTAGTCAAAGCCGCTAGTGATTCATCTTGTTGAAAATTAGGACACAAATCCGAGTTGTGTTCTTGGCTTGAGCAAATGCTACACAACCTCATCACTTGATTTGAAGGTGGAGGTACTGAAAAATTAGGATTTTGGCTTACATTGTTCAATGTCATCTGCTTCACTAACGAGGTAAGCTCCATCAATGAACTCTTAATCTCCTTTTGCTCATTAGAAACCATCTGGACCTCATTGACTCCTCTAGTGGACAAAGCTCTACTCCCAAATTGTTGTGAATTTTCTGCCATGTTTGAAATTAATTCTCTAGCTTGGTCTTGTGTTTTGATCACTAAGGCTCCTCCAGCTGCAGCATTAATCATAATCCTATCCATCTGGAGTAGACCCTCATAGAAGTACTGAATAAGGAGCTGCTCACTGATCTGGTGCTGTGGGCAACTTGAACATAACTTGTTAAATCTTTCCCAATAATCATATAGAGTCTCTCCTACTACTTGTTGTATGCCACAGATACTTTTTCTGATGATAGCTGTTCTGAAGGCTGGGAAGTACTTCTCTAGAAATGTTTTCTTCATGGAAATCCAACTAGAAACATGCCAGTAGGCAAATAGTAGAACCAATCCTTAGCTGCTCCAGTCAGAGAAAATGGAAATGCTCTTAGCTTGATATCCTCTTCTGAAATCCCTTGAGGCTTCATGGTGGAGCAGACTACATGAAATTCATGCAAGTGTCGGTTTGGATCCTCTCCAGATTGTCCTTGAAATTTAGGCAATAAATGGATAAGTCCTGATCTAAGCTCAAAATCACCAGTAAGATCTGGATAAGCAATGCATGAGTACTGGAAAGCATCATCAGGTGCTGCAAGCTCTTTCATGGTTTTCTGGTGGTCTTCCATAGGATTGCCTGAATGAGTGGAAATGGACTGGGTAGGAATAATATCAATAGCCTCTGAAACTCTGACTTGGTTCCTCCTTGCTCTGAAAGTCCTCTCTATTTCAAGATCAAATTCCTCAAGACCACCACCTGCAGACCTGGTCATACAACAAACACAAATCACAGCAAATGTATATAGAAAAATGAAATAGGTAAAATAGATCACAAGATATAGAAATAAACACGCAAGCAAAAATCAAACAAACTCAACTAGTTATTCCCCGGTAACGGCGCCAAAAATTTGATGTGGCCCAAAAACTAGTGTCACAAATGAGCCTCAAATTTAGATATTTATAAACTGAAAACCCTTGACTAACAAAATTAAAATGAGTAGAATATGGGTCTCAGGTCGTATTTTTCCAAGGACTAGTTGTGAATGTTTAATTCGAACTTATAGTTGTCGTTTGATGTTGTTTTGGGTTTTCAAATGGAAATGGGGGTTTGTTTTTTAATATAAATGGAATAACAGTTGCAGCAAAATGAATTCACCTTAAGCAGGAATTAACTAGGAATTCTCAACGACTAAACATAACCTATTTGAAAATTAAACAATGCAAATTGAAATGGTAAGACTAAAATTGATTGCAAAGGAGCTGTACTAAGTGAATCCGAGAATTAAAATTCAATGTAAGCAGTTGTATCTGGATGACAAAGTTGTAAAGTATGAAACAAAACCAGCTTAAAAGAAACAGAGCTGAATTGAAGCTGAAACTACCTGATCGGTCGACAGACCGATCAAATACAAGCCTGATCGGACTGGTGACCGATCAGGTGCTGCCTAGATCGGTCGAACAGACTGATCAGTAGCTGAAAATGGACTGATATGACTGAAATAAATTGAAATGCTAAGGAATAATGTTCAGAAATCAAATCTACAAGTAATTGACACCAGTTCAAGTTCTTCACCAGGATTTGCTCCTTGCCGTCATACAAGAATCGAGCTCAGAACCCCCTCGCTCGAGAATCGGACGAAAATCTACTTCCGTGATCAATTTGCTTAGCTTGGTCGTGTGATCTGAAACTTCCTCCGATCTCTTCCTCCTTGATGCTTGGAATTGCGAATGGTAGCTCACGGACCCTCAGAACAACTCAGAGAACCCCTCTGACTTGCTCCGATTGATGAAAAATGGAAATCAAGCAATGATCAATCGGATGAAGTGAGCTCTCGGTGAAACCCTCGCCTGAGCTTCCAGAGATGAATTGATTGCAAACTTCTCGTGGAAACTGATCTCGACGATTTGAAATCTGTAGAAGAACTCGATCTGGGTGGCCGCGTGTGATCGGAAACGAAAAACAACGACGAACGGGAAAACTGGAAAACGCGATCTGGCGACGACGAGATCAGTAGAGGAGAATTCTGTTTTTAACTAATCCATTTAAATTTGGATGGCTGTGATCGTTCCAGCCTCATCCAACGGTCAGATCTTCTCAGATCTGAATCAAAGTTTCCAGATCTCCATCCGATGGTCAGATCTGCCTCTCCTTAGCTGGGATCAACCGGATCTGCAATGAATGGCTCACATCTCTCTGCCCTTTTGAATGGACGGTTGAAACTCCCCCACACTTGATCCAACGGTCAAATGGACTCTGATTTGGTCTAAACTTTCATATCTTGATCTGGGCTCATGATTAGCCCTATCTTAAACTCAGATTGATCAGAAATTCACAGATGGCTCAGATCTACTTGTGCCTTGATCGAACGACCCATCTTGATTCAATGCTTGATCTCCTTGATCCGAGTCGAATTCTGACTCAACTTGATCCAACTTGACCTAGGTCCATGATCCTTCAAAGCCTACAAAACCAAATTCGAATTAGATATCAAAACATCTCAAATATGCAAAGATTTGTAATAAAAGCCAAAATAAACTTAATCCATGGAACCTAGTGTAAATCCAAGATTAAGCATGTAAAAATGGATCAAAACATGGATTCTAGAGCCTAAATTAACTAACAAAATGGTAATTATCAGTGACGACGTCGTGGGTCAGTGGATGACGAAGCCTGTTGATGTGCAGAAGGAAGGCTTAAGAAGAGGTTGGCGAAGCAGAGACATGTATGACACAACAACGATAAAAAAGAACTGAGTGAAGGGTCTTGTGTTAAGTTGTGTTGTGTTGTGCTCTGTGTTAAGCTTCTTCGTGCTTTCTGTGCTTATGCTTAAGGTTGCATCTGTAAGCTTCTTCTCAAGTCTCCTGTACTTATTTTGATATAATTCTGAGACTGTCTGTGTAGAGGTTACTCCACCAAGAAGGAGAATTTCTTAGCCGGATTCACTCTGGGGCTTGATCTACCGACGATCAAGGGATCGCCCACCTCATGGGCACGCCAAGGAGTAGGGGCAAGTTATCCCCGAACCTTGTAAATCTCCTGTGTTAGCGTCTGGTTTGTTTTCTTTCTATTTTCTTTCTGTTCTATTTTTTCCGCTGCTAACCTAAGTGTAGAAAGAGAAAGATGCCAAAGACTTTTAGTGGGTGGCTATTCACACCGCCCCCCCCCCTCTAGTCATCCCAGTTCCAACAAGTGGTATCAGAGCATGGGGCTCTTTCAAACGGATTAACACCCGAAGAGCAAGAGGATAGCTTTGAGAGAAGGCTTCAGCACCAACAGACCACCGTTCTTTGATGAAGCTGATTTCCAGTACTGGAGATCTAGAATGGAGTATTATTTGAAGACCAATATCGGCATGTGGTTTTCAGTCAAGGAGGGATTCACTCCTCCAAAGGATGCTGAGGGCAAGGAGCTTAAGTTCTCAAGATGGTCAGCCGAACAGACCAGAAAAGATGAGGCTGATGCTAAGGCAGTGGTCACCCTGTAGTGTGGGATTACCAAGGAGCAACTCATCAAGGTTGGTCCTTTCTCAAGTGCCAAAGATCTATGGAACAAGCTCATAGAGCTACACGAAGGCACTCGAGACTCCCGATTAGCAAAGAACGATCTTTTCCTCAATCAACTCCAAAACCTGACCATGAAAGATTCTGAAACAGTAAGTGAGCTTCATGGTCGATTCAAGGAGATCCTCAATAGCTTGCACTCGAACGATGAAAAGGTTGAGAATCGTGACCTTGTAAGGTACGTACTCAAGTCTTTTCCTAGGAATGCCTTGTGGTCATCCATGGTGGATGCCTACAAGGTATCCAAGGATCTTTCCATTATAAAGTTAGACGATTTCTTTTGTGAAATGAAGCTACATGAACTTGCTAACAAAAGCCCAAAAGAGAAGGGTATTGCTTTTGTAGCAAGGGACAGAAGAAAGAAGAAGAAGGAAAAGAAGAAGGAGGAGAAGGAGGAGAAGAGCACCCGTCACGTGGCTCTCATGGCATTAGAAGAATCAAACATGGAGAGTAATGACGAGTCAAGTGATTCATCAACCGTGGCTTCATCATCTTTGGATGATGAAGAGGTAATCTCTCCCAAACTCGATAAGTGTTATAGAACTATCGCTTGTTTAACTACTTTGCTTAAGAAATCTAAGAACAAGGTAAAGTCCTTAAAATTAGAAGTAGAACAATTGAGAACCTCCAATGATAATGATATAGATGATTTACATGTTGAGGTACTTGAGGATGAGAACAAGGCCCTAAAGAGTGAAAATGAAAAACTCAAGGATCTTCTTGGGAAATTTTCAAATAGCTCTAAAACCTTGGATATGATCCTCAACTTCCAAAGAGCGGTCTACAACAAGACCGGTATAGGTTACCAACCTAAGGAACCTAGTTTTATGTCATTGATGTCTAGAACCCAATTTAGATCACCAAATGCTTATAGAGTTCAAGGACTTAGAAAGAAAATGACCAAGGTATGGGTGCCAAAAACTTGCATTGTAGGTGCGTTAGGTCCCAAGGTTTGGGTACCTAAATTATCTATCTTTCGTGTTGTGTAGCATTGGTTGAGGGGGAGCATCTATCAACATGGTTTGTTGATAATGGGTGCTCCAAACACATGATCATTTCTAGTTGGGGATGTGCTTCTTATGATACCATTTCCCCCGCTCAATGGATAACTATGTACTACCTATGGGGAATTGTTTTTCATCTCAAATTTAGGTGATTGGATTTAAACCAATGGAAACCATAAATTCCATACACAATATAGATACATGAAAAAAAAATTTCATTTACTCTATATTGGAAAATTTTCTCATTTGTATTTGTGGGCAATTTGGGGAATAAATTTTGATACAAACTTGTTTTGGAACTTTATGGTTAAGACAGACCTTAACTTGGGACTATGAATTATCCAACTTAATCCAATCTTGTTGAATTATAAATAGAATTGTGAATTAGGTCTATGGTTAAGACAAACTTGGGACTATGGATTTGATACAAACTTGGGACTATGGATTAAATTAGATTATCAAAATTGGTTGGAACATACTGATACAAACCTGATCATTCCAAGAACATACTTGGAATATACTTGATCATCCATTATTTTTGGTACAAACCTGATATTAATTTGATACAAACCTGTTTTGGAATTTTTTGTAATCCATAAGGACTCTTGATTCTTGATGAGGAATAAATTTTAGTTAAAGGACTCAAATCATGTTTTTAATGCAGTCTGACCTGGAACGTATCAAAGTTTCAGAAATTTTTCTGAAATTTGATCGGTCCACAGACCAATTAGAAATATCTTTCTGTATCGAACAACAACGAACCTGATCAGTCAAGGAGACCGATCAGGACTATGTGTCTGATGCAGTTTGGTGCCACACTGATATACCTGCATTACTTATTGACATATAATGCATATACGTTTGTGCCATGATGTATTTATGGTATATGCTTTTCATATACAATTCAAAAATTATTCATCGTCTTTATTTTGGTTTTGGGGACAGACCCTTGTTTAAGAGGGAGATTTTTAAACTTAATAACCAGTCTATACCCTTTTCGGTGTTTGACAAAGGGGGAGAGAATGGTTAATTAAGTTTAGGGTTTGTTAACGAACTTAACTATTGTAACGCCCGCCCTTCCCCGGCCTTATGGTGTAGGCGGAAGGCGGCATTATACTAACATACATATACGCATATGAATATCTTAATGCAGCGGAAACATTTAAAACATTATACATATGTGTTTAACCCATGCAACTAATACTTGAATCATGTATACATGCCTTAACTATCATTCCTAAACATGGTGACATGGTAACTTAGCATATTGACATCATACATAGCATCATGATATAAAAATCACATAAGTCATCCATAAGCATCATAAGTAGCAAGTGTATTTTTAGACAAAACCATCATAAGTATAGCATGAGACTAAAGAGGACAATGCAAAATATAGGACATGTGACAAAGTATAAATATTAAAGCTTTTTCTTTTTCTTGTGCCATGTCACTGCCACACACACACTCTTGCCCTTCCTGCTGCTTCCCTTAATATCCTCTTGCTTGATCTGCGGTATAAGAAAGTAAAACTATAAGCACATAGGCTTAGTAAGACCCTTTCCTACTCACTAAAATCATACATCGCATAACGTAAACTTATAACATTCTTAACATACAGAAGTTCTTGATACAAAACATAGGCATACAAAATACTTAACATGGCATGGTTCTTAACATAAAACATAAGCATATGGAACATTTAACATGACATGGTTCTTAACATGAAACATAAACATATGAAATACTTAACATGGCATGGTTCTTGTCATAATCATAAACATATGAAATACTTAACATGGCATAGTTCTTGTCATAGACATAAACATATAAAATACTTAACATAAACATAAACATATGAAGTTCTTATCATAAACATAAACATATGAAGTTCTTATCATAAACATAAACATATGAAATACTTAACATGGAGTAGATGCATAACATGTATGGATGCATGAGTCAAATGCATATAACATAAGGATGATTATTTGAAAACCATAATTATAAATACTTAAACATAATCATAACATCATGGGGGTCCCCGGCTTGTACCACATACATACATCATATGCGCGCATCCCTAAGTAAGTGCGAGGTAGCTAGTCTCGACCTACTAGGGTAGGAACAGCTACGGTAGTTCCAGAACCGAGGCGTTCTTAAGGTGCCCATCCCTGTTGGACAGCTACGGTAGTCCCAGAACCGTGGACAGCTACGGTAGTCTAGAACCGAGGCGTTCTTAAGGTGCCCATCCCTTGGACCCTTACTTCGGTCCGGTATAAGCCCATTCATAAAGTAAAATAACTTCACATGCTTCATCATTCATAGAACATACGTAGCATACTTAAAGATATGAACATAATCTTGTTACCTAAAGCATGACATAAAGCATACTTGGCATTTCATCATTCATACTTAATTCATAACATCATTATGCCTTAAAGGCATAAACATTATCTTCATTCATCATCTTCATTCATAAGACATGGCATACATACATAATTATGCCTTAAGGTATAAACATCATCTTAGTTCATAAAGCTTGCATGATCATGATACATAAGGTAAACATGCATTACATACATGGAACATGTCACTTAGCATACATAATCATAGTATCCATCATAAGCAGGCATGGGTAGAATTCATATGAACATGATACATACTACTTAGGTTCATGACATTCAACATAGAACATGCATAGGTCTACTTAACCATATCTCTATCATAGGCTTTTAACTTAAAATGTACATAATTCTACACAAACATGAGACCTTCTTCATAACACATGTGTTCATGGTATAGAGCTTAAAACATTCATGAATAAACATAGCACATAACCTAAACATACAAGTCATGATATATAGCACATAAAACTAGGGTTTTGGGTAACATAAACATTCCTATAACATGCTTAAAAATATACATACATCATAGTAAACCCTAAACAAGTATCCTTGAAATCTTAACCCAACCCAAACCCTAGATTATGAGCTTGGCCGAAAGTTTAATAGGAGAAGATCCCATTATTCAAGCAACATGAAAGGTCCCCTAAGTAAAAGAAAGTCCATACATTACATACAATGTCATAGGAGGCCATTAGACCCCATAGTTGGAGCTAACCCTAAGTCCTAGCCCTACCACTTGACTTTGGCCAAAACCCTAAAGGGTCACAAACAAATGGAAAAATTCATATCATTCACTATTAATATCCATGGTAACATAGGAAAACACAATAAACATGCTTGGAGGGTTAGATCTAATCCCTACCCATGAAAGTGGGATGGTGGTCGAAACCCTAGAGGGTCTTAAGGTGCTACAAAATTTCCCCAAATCATAATTTACCCTTTATTAATCATAAGAAAACATTAGAGAGCATAAATGAGGGTTTAAATCATCCCCAAACCTAAATACAAGGCTTGGTCGAAACCCTAGAACCCAAACCTCATGGTTTTCTCAACTTAGATCCTAAACAAGAACTTAAATCATGATAGACATCAAGGAAACCAATTATACCACAGGTGAGGGAGTCTTACCTTTCTTGATCTTGGTTATAAACCTTGAATAGAGGAACAAAAGAAAACCTTCTTGACCCTAGAACTCTCCTTAGCCCTTGTAGCCTTGTAGGAAGCCTTGGATCCTCAAGATTAAGGTCTTCTTGTGAAGCTTCCCCAAGGGAAAACCCCTTGTGGGTTTCGGCTAGAAGGAGGAAGAAGAGGGAGAGAAAGAGCTTTGGTGGAAGAAGAAAACAAATAACTTAAGTGCTAAGTTGTCTCTTCCCTTCCCCTCTCTTTTATACTAAATGAAGGGGGCAAGTGAAGGGGCATGGTGCCTCTTCTCTTGATGACTCTTCACTTCCTTTAGCCTCAATTAAAATCCTCTTCCTTTTCCACTAGCACTCCCTTGCTAGGTGAATTGGTTAGTATATGCATGATGAGGCTTTGCCTCTACCTTAGGTCCAAGGTTCAATCCTTGGTGCATGCATTTTATTTTTATTTCTTTTTCTTTTAGTTTTGACAAAGCCCACATAAGAGCCCACTAAGAGTTATGCTAATTTCCTAATTGGAGCCCAATTCTATTCATACTAAAATTCTACCCAATGTTCACTAATAACCATGGTACTAGAAGAACCCATATAAGGCCCATTGTACCTAGCTTTTAATTTATATAAGAGATCTTGCTACGGTTTATGCTAGTATTCATACGTTATTCGAGAATTCGTATAGGCATGATCAATATTTTAAAGAAAATATTGAGAGGATTTTATGGGTCGTTACAACTATTGTAGGGGGAGGACTCTGATTCCCTTGCGATGATAAACTTTGACTTCTAATACCTAACATAAATCGGGTTGTCAAACAACAAAAAGGGGGAGATTGTTGTTGCAGTCTGACCTGATCATTATTTTGGTGTTGACACCGATTTAACTTTTGTTGAGTAAGATCAGATAGTTAAGTTCGGATTAAGTCCTGACCGGGGACTGGGTACGAAGTCCTGGTGAATGAAGCTGGGCACAAAATCCTGGTGAGTGAAGCCGGGTCCTAGCAAGGGAAGCTAGGTGAAGGAAATCCTAGTGGGTGAAGCTAGGTGATGTAAATCCTGGTGAGTGAAGCTAGGTCCTAGTGAGTGAAGCTAGGTTAGACTAAGTCCCGGTGAGTGAAGTTGGGCATGAAGTCTTGGTCCGGGGGACTGAGCATTAAGTGTACTGGTCAGAGAGAGCTCGGTAGCTCATTCTCCGAACCAGACTGAGTCAGAGAAGGCAAGGGAGTCTGTTTTCTGGACTCAAGGTCTAACTTGAGTTAGTCATGGTCAGCATCGGGCCATGAATTAATCAAGTAAGTTGGTTGGATCGGTCTGAGGTCCGATCAGGGGGTTGGCACGAACTCTCTTGATAGTAGATCGGTCACAAGACCGATCCAGTATGTCTAATCGGTCTGTGACCAATCAGAAATAGATCAGAAACATTCTGTGTGGTCATAGAATGTTAGCTGATCTGTCAGTTGACCGATCAGCATAGACCAAACCGATCAGGCAGGAGCCTGATCGGTCAGGCTATGGCCTGATCGGTCAGGCTGACCGATCATGCCCTTGGCTGATCGGTCAGTGAGACCGATCAGGCCTGGGTTGATCGGTCAGGGAGACCGATCAGCGCCTTAGACTGGGAATCACCTGGAATTCACAGTAGGTTTGAGGATCGGTCTGGTGACCGATCCCTGATCTCTGATCGGTCAGTAAGATGGATTAGAACTTCACTGGATCGATCTGATTGAAGTCTGATTGATCAGGAGGTTGCCTGATCGGTCACCTTGACCGATCAGGTGGCTTGACCAAAATTTCCAGTAATATGAGGGATCGGTCTGGTGACCGGTCCCCTGTCTCTGATCGGTCAGTGTGATCGATCAGAACTTCACTGGATCGATCCGAATCGAGTCTGATTGGTCAGGAGGGTGTCTGATCGGTCAGGGTGACCGATCAGCGCCACAGAACTTTAATTCAAATTATTGTCAGATCTCTGGTGTGATCGATCAGAACTTCACTGGATCGATCCGAATCGAGTTTGATTGGTCAGGAGGGTGTCTGATCAGTCAGGGTGACCGATCAGCGCCACAGAACTTTAATTCAAATTATTGTCAGATCTCTGATTACCTTCTGATTTCCTTCTGATCTGGTTTGATTTGCTTCGGTAATAAGTCTGTGAGTGTGCAGATGATACAGAGCTAAGAAGGAGGGTCAATGGTGACTTTCGCTGCGGCTATTTTGTTTGGTATATGATTGTAGGTTTCAATGGCTTTTGGCGTCTAGCGTCTGGCCTGAAGCTTCAGCTGAAGAGATGACTTCAGTGAGCTCAGAAGGGGTCAGTAAGTCAGTGGGTGACGACGCCATGGGTCAGTGGGTGACGAAGCCTATTGATGTGCAGAAGGAAGGCTTAAGAAGAGGTTGGCAAAGCAGAGACAAGAAAGACACAACAACGATAACAAAGAACTGAGTGAAGGGTCTTGTGTGAAGTTGTGCTGTGTTGTGCTGTGTGTTAAGCTTCTCCGTGGTTTCTGTGCTTGTGCTTAAGGTTGCATCTGTAAACTTCTTCTCAAGTCTCCTATACTTAATTTGATATACTTCTAAGACTATCTGTGGAGAGGTTACTCCACCGAGAAGGAGAATTTCTTAGTCGGATTCACTCCGGGGCTTGATCTACCGACAATCAAGGGATCGCTCACCTCACGGGCACGCTAAGGAATAGGGGCAAGTTATCCCCGATCCTTGTAAATCTCCTGTGTTAGCATCTGGTTTGTTTTCTTTCTTTTTTCTTTCTGTTCTATTTTTTCCGCTGCTAACCTAAGTGCAGAAAGAGAAAGAAGCCAAAGACTTTTAGTGGGTGGCTATTCACACCCCCCTCTCTAGCCATCCCAGTTCCAACAATCTCCATAGTCTATCCATGTAGTCAGTAATATCCTCCTCATCTAGCCGTCAGGTTTCCTGAAACCCCTGCATAAAAATGCAGACATGATTAGTGGCATTCGTATCTACCCACCAGGTACCGGTAGATATCACCGCTAAACATATTACAACGATAAAAGAAGAAAATATACCTGAATTATTACCCTGATGGCGGGGGCAGTCCGCCTTCCAATGTCCTGACTGCTTGCACACAAAGCACTTACCTTTCGGCTTCTTTATGCATCCCTAAGGTCCCTGTAATTCTGTTACTTTCTTTGCTCCAGTATGTTTCTTCTTCTTCTTTCCTTTCGGTTTAGAAGTAGAAACCTCTTGAGCAATGAAAGTCTGTGAAAGAGAAAATGCCTCTGCCACCTCAAGTTCTGTCAGAAGTTCTGCCCACGAATATGAACGCTTGTCCTAGGCGAAACATCTCAAAACTCTGTGGTAGAGATTGGTGGATGAGATCGACCTAGGTTTCCCCATCGATTTGTGCCCTAAGGATTTCCATCTCTTTCAGCCATGCTATCATTTTGAGAACATGTTCCCTTACGGGCATACCCTCAACTAGGATGGTTGTTGTTAAGTTCTTCATAACCTCCTGCCTAGCGGCTTGATTACTTTGCCTGAAGAGTTCGTCGAGTTTGGATGTTTTATCACTGGTAATGGAAGAAGCCTGATTTTGATGACACACAGTCGTCTCGTCTGCTTCTAATCATTTCCTAAAGTATTCAATCTCCTCTTCAGTATTAATCTTGCTAGGCTTTCGGCACAGAACTCAACAAGATCACGTTTAGGTTCTTCGGCAGTAGAGACAAAGTCCATATTTAATTCTCAATCCATATTGTTATTAGGGACATTTATTTGGTTCTCTCTATCTATTAGAACAAGTGGGTCTAGATCCATTTAAAATACCTGAGAATCACAACAATCACACACTTTAGTTTTTGAAAATAAATTGACTCCTCAAAATAATAAATTTCCAAAAAACAACCAACACCTCAAAACACCGAGAATTTCGCATGCCACGATGGTGTGGATGTATACGAATTCTACATTTATGAGAGGAGGTTTTACCCATTAATTTTACTATCTTGTCATCCTAACATTCTGACAAGTAAAATTAATAATTGATCCTCTTCGGCCCTACTAATAATAGCAATGACTCCGATGGAGGGATACTATTATTTGTATCTAAGTGTTTACCATTACACGACACTAAGAAAAATTATTTCCGATTATGTGTCTTCCGATGGGGAAGTACACACGCTCTTCAATAATTTTCTATAGTCTTTTTTGAACTAGTGATCCGCAGAACAAGCCCATCCGATGGGGAGGAAGGCACTCAGAGTCGACTCACAGACTTGTTCGCATCACTTATCAGATTGTAATGGAGGTGTAACGCCCGCTTTTTTTTTCATAGCGGCGTTACGTTAACATACTTAAGGCATGTAGACATCATAAGGCAGCGGAATAACTTTAACTTATACATGCCCTACTAACATCCTTAACATAATGACATAGGAACCTTAGCATATTGACTTCATACTTAAACATCATATCATCTCATATCATGTCATACTTAACATCATATCATAGAGTTCCATAAGTCATTATTCAAGCATTCAAGCATATAAGAGACCAAAGTCAAGTTCTAGCATAAACGATAAACATAGGGTTTCCTGGGCCAAGTCACTACCACACACATGATTTCTTGCCCTCCTGCTGCTTCCATCATTGTCCCCTTGAATGATCTGCGGTATAAGGAAATAAGACTATAAGCACATAGGCTTAGTAAGACTCTTTCCTACTCACAAAAACCATTCATCATCTCATAATGAGCACATAAAACATCAACATACTTAGTGCTCTACTTAGGACATAACAACTTGAATCATTTATCATATATTGAACATGGCATGATCATAAACATAAGTGAACATTCCTATCATGACATGAGACATGGCATAAACGTAAACATAGTAAACATTCTAAACATGGCATGCTACATGGTATAAACATAAACATCATAAACGTTCCTAGCATGGCATGATACATAGGCATACTTCTTATCATAGCATATGAGCATCCTTTTAACATAATCATGGCATAGATCAATTCTTCTCATGCATCTTTCTTAACATAAAGAGTAAGCATCAAGTCTTGTTATCATAGCATAATGCATAACATGAATGAATGCATGAGGGGAATGCATATACATAAGGATGCTTAACTTTTTTTCTAAAACATACTTTTAAATGCTTAAACATATTCATCATATCATTGGGCTCTGGCTTGTACCACATACATACATCATAAGCGCGCATCCCTAAGTAAGTACGAGGTAGCTAGCCTCGACCTACTAGGGTAAGGACAGCATAGTCGGTAGTCCCCGAACCGAGGCGTTCTTAAGGTGTCCATCCCTGTTGCACAGCTACGGTAGTGCCAGAACCGTGGACAGCATAGTCGGTAGTCCAGAACCGGGGCGTTCTTAAGGTGCCCATCCCTTGGACCCATACTTCGGTCCGGTACAAGCTCATTCATAAAGTAAAATACTTTACATGCTTCATCATTCATAAGACATTCATGGCATTTTGAACATAACATAACTTGTTACGGCTCGGCCCGTCTACCGGCCCATTTACCGGTCCTCACGACCGTCGTACCGTCGACCATCGACCGTGCCGTTTAGCATATTTATGCCTTAAAGACATAAGTATCATCTTTCATTCATAACATGGCATGCATCTTCCTTCATAAAATATGGCATGCATCATCATTCATAAAACATGGCATGCATCATTCTTATCATGAACATAAACATAACATACTTATCATGGCATCATTCTTATCATGAACATAAACCTAACATAATTATCATGGCATCATTCTTATCATGAACATAAACATAACATACTTATCATGACATCATTCTTATCATGAACATAAACATAACATACCTATCATGGCATCATTCTTATCATGAATATAAATATAACATACTTATCATGGCATCATTCTTATCATGAACATAAACCTAACAAAATAACATAGCATGGTTCTTAACATAACATGAGCATATAACATAGCATGGTTCTCTACCTAACATAAGCATACATAGGTAGGACTTCCATAAACATGCTACCTACCATCCAAGTACATGGCATAAACATAAGACATTCATAAATAACCCTATTAAGCATGACATCCAATCATAAACATAAGACATAAAACATAAAACATGGTGCTTAAACTTAGGGTTATTGGTAACATGATTTCTACCACATGCTTGAACCTATACATATATATACTTCATGGTAAGCATAAACCATCATTCTTTGAACCCTAACTCCTTCTAAACCCTAAATTCCTTTGCTTGGCCGAAACCTATAGGGCTAGATTCCATCATTCCATTAATCATGTAACATAGCATAAGGTAAGGAACCAACCATACTTTACTTATAAGACCATGGGAGGCCATTAGGGCTCATAATTAGGGTTATCCCTAACCTTTAGCCCTCTTTCCATGTGCTGGTCGAAACCCTACAAGGTCATGGGTTCATGGAAAAATTCCATAAAATCCCCAATCAAACATTAACACCAAACATACTCTACCATGAAGCCATTGGGACCCTTGCTTGAGGGAAATCCCTAACTTATTGCCCTAGGTCCAACTTGGCCGAAACTTGTGGGGGTCACAATGCCTTGTAAAAGTTCACATAAGCCCCCCCCCCCCTCAATCTCCCTTATATCATGATAACACACAAACCACATGCTTGAGGGTTTAAGTTCAACTCTACCCATGGATTCATGGGATGGCCGAAACCCTAGGGGATCCTAGGGTACCTCAAAAATTCTCAAAAATTATATTTAATCTCTAAACATCATGAGAACACATTAGACAACATTATGAAGATTTTTATCATCATTATAGACCAAGAACCCATGGTGGCCGAAACCTATAAGGTTAGGTTCATGGGTTTCCTTTGGTTTTCCAACATAAACATCACATACAAGACTTTCATATCATGTAAATCTTCAAGAAAAACCATTATACCACAGGTGAGGGAGTCTTACATTGATTGATCTTGATTATAAACCTTAGATTTGAGAAAAGGATGGAAATCTTGTTGCCTCTTGACTACCCTTAGCCCTTGTACTCTTGTGAAAACCTTAGATCTTGGAGATGAAGCCTTGGTGGAACTTTTCCAAGGGAGAACTCCCTTTGAGGTGTTCGGCTAGAATGAGGAAGGAGGAGGAGAGGAAATGCAATTGAAGGAAGAAAGAAAGAAACTCCCAAACCCCCCTATTTATCACCCATTAAGGAGGTAAATGAAGAGTCTCTCCATGACCCTTCATCTTCTTCTATGCCTTAACCAATCTCCATTTCATTCCCTTATAACATTCCCTTGCTAGATGAGTTGGTTAAAGCATGCATGGTTGTACAAGAGGTCTAAGGTTCAATCCTTGGTAAATGCACAATTTTTTTTCCACTTATTTTATTTTATTTTCCTAGTAATTTTCGAAAATCCCAAAAAAAATCCCCCATAATTATGTTAATATTTCTTATTAAAATCCCTTCATATTCCTATAAATTTTCACCTAAAATTCACCAATAATCATGGTACTAAAAAGCTCATATAAGGCCCGTTAGTACTTAGTTTTCTCAATTTAATTGAGAAAATATGGATTTCTAGGCCAAATTTTATATAAATATTTCTAGGTCCCTCGGAAAATTATTTAGACATGCTCAATATTTTAATAAAATATTAAGAGAATTTTCCGGGTCGTTACAGGAGGCCACGGGACCCTTAGGATCCCTCTCCCACTTAGTTATTTACGTTGAGCTTTTTCACATGCACACACACACGACAAGAACATAATTAAACTAATATAATAGACAATGAAAAACTCCTACATTTTTCCAACTATTATGGCCTTGGTTTCCAATGCACCTCCAGTCGTTTTGCCACCTCGTACACTCCATCCTTTCCATATGCAAGCCACCATAAAGGAGTCCCCGAGCCGAAATGACTAGCTTACTTATTTACATCTGTTGATCCTATACTCTACAAAGGAGTGTACATGTGGTCTAGATCAAAAGTAAATACAAGCTTGGCTAAACAAGTGTCATATTTAATTATAAAAATTAAATAACTTATATAGCCTCGTCAACACCGAGGATTCAATTAATTACACAACACACAATCAATCACATACAATAACCATAATTGTCAAAATAGTTGGAATCTAGTACCTGCAACAAAAGGTTAGCCTACACACATCCAAAAATTATGCAACAAAAATAATATACATGATTATGTGTAGAAAAATAACCGAATCCTAAACACACAAAATCGGAAACCTGGCCCTGATACTAATTGTTGGGTATGGCTTGGCGGTTTCACAAGCAACCACGGGGTCGAACCTGAGAAACCTCTCTATGTCTACGGATTAAAATTTAATCCGAATAGAGACCCGTCTCTCAAACGACCGTCTCGTCGTCGTGTTAATTAATCCAAGTTACAACTTAGTCAAAACCAAGGTTAAGGTCTTATAACTTTCCTGATTAATTAACCGCGGAAAAGAGGATGAATGGATCGCCGATTTTAGTGTTTATAATCATGATCCATGACATAAATTAATTATCACATTAATTAACAAATAATTAACTCATGATAATTAATTAAATACATTCATATGATAACAAATATCAAAGCAAGAAAGTAACATGAAAACAAGAGGAGCTAGGGAGAAATATACCGCGCTTTTTACCTCGCAGTCTTCTACCTTATGACTCTCCCCTCCTGGATGTCGTGTGGGCGACGAGCTACCAAGACACGGAGTCACCAAGGCTTGCCAATTAATCCTTCTTCTTGTGTCTTCCTTTCTTTGCGCCAACCAAGAGGAAACCCTAGTGTTAGGGTTTCAATACCGCCGGCCACCCTTCAAGGAAGAAGAAGACCTTGTGGAGAAGAAGAGCTCCTCCTCTTCACACACACCCTTGCCAACCCTTCCTTCCTCTTCCTATCTCACGACAACAAGCCCGCAAGGAAGAAGAGCTCCTCCACTATCTCCCTTTTCCGGCGACAACACGAAAAGGGAGAACCTTACTTCACCGCCGGCCACCCTTTCCTCCACTTGATTCCGCACAACACAAAGGAAGAGAACACCTCTCCTTGTCCAGCGAGCATCAAGAAGAAAGAGGAAAAGAGAGGGAAGAAGAGAGGTAAAGAAAACCAATGGTTTTCCTTACCTCCACCGCCGGCGCCACCTTTCTCCCTTGCGCCGGCAAACCACGCCACCTCCCTCCTCGCTACACACCAAGACCGGCAGAGGAGAGCTCCACCAGTAGCTGTTGGTTGCTGGCAATGACCTGGAAGAGAAGAGAAGAAGAGAGGAGGAAGAAAGCCCCTCCTTCTTGTCGCTGGGTTTGCCCTAGGGGAGAGGTGGAAGAGAAGAAGGGAGAAGAGAGAGAGAGGGGTTTTAGGGTTTTAATAAATGGAATAATTTCCAATTAATTGTGGATTAATTATCTTAGCCTTGTATCATGACTCCTATGGGTTATTTATAGGGCTAAGGTAGGGACCATGAGGAGGAGTTAGTTCTTAGCCCGCTAATGGATCCAAACCTGATCCATTAATGGAGATTCATTCCACTAAAGGATCCCATTGAACTTCCTCACCAACCCCCATATTTCATATGGGCTCCACCTATTATGAGTCGTCCATCTCTCCGTGTTTAAAATATCGAATTCCTGATAATTAATTTAAATTACTGACAATTAAATTAATTATCCTCTTGATCCTTGATTATTACCACTCAACCTTTTCATCATGTCGGACCATAGATCACTTGCAAGATTTGACATGACGATCCTTTTGAGCTCACCAAGGGGGCATCATCATCCAAATGCACCAGGACACGGATTCCGTCAATAATCAACGGCACACCATATAATTAATATTATTTTCCAATTTACCAGGCCTATCGATTTAACAAAATAAATCTCGCTCATTGGTAAGTCAAAGAAATAATAATTAATTATACGTGCCCATTATTATTTCAGGATTAAGAGATCGTACTTCATAATATATATCTGAGATATAATCCAATTTATGAAGTCAGTACAAAATTGGATGACCTCTCTTTTGGTCCTACTCAATACACACAAAGTGCACTAGTATAATTCTATGGTTAAGACAAACCATACCTAATTACACTGCAACCATCCTGATGGTTTGTCCAATTCCATCTCGGTTGTGAGCCTCTTTCTTATACTTCTGCAAGGAACTTGATAACATGATCTTCTGTGCAACACCATGCATCATGTTATCTACAATGCCAAGTATGAGACATGTTGTGCACATAAATATGCACCGTGCGATTTTTCGATTCTCTTTAAAATGTAAATGTATTCTAACCAAAAGCAAGATTTTTAGTATACATCCTAACATGATGAATTGGATTGATAGTCAATGAACTTGAAATCATGAGCTGTGGTTTGGCCAAATTGTAAAGCAGTCGATTAATGGTGTAATCGACTGATGAGCTAGTTAGCAAAGGATTCAGGCAACAGATGATAGATCATATTAAACTTAGATTCAGTTGTTTGATGGTGAATTAATAGTCAACTAATGAACCAATCAACTGAAGAACAAGTCAATCTCAAGATAAATCAAGGCATGTGTTATAAAGGAGCTAATTGATGATTAGAAAGCAATCGACTGATAGCTCATAAGCACAAGGTATAAACTAATTTTGTGATGATTTCGAGACTAATATTCTTATTTGGTCCTAAGGAGAGTGTTGCTACACTCTAGAACCTTTGTGAGTAAATACATTGAACTATAGTAATTTTTTTATATTATTGTTGATTGTATTGATTTGTATTTTTATTCTTCTTGTGTTTGTGAAGAGTAAATACCGTAAGAGATTTTTTTTGCCTTTAGAAGGTGTCTGAAGAGAAGAAAAGATAGTAATCTTACCGAGAGGAATCCATAGACAAATTATAAGATTCTGAGTAGGAATCAGGTTTCCAGGTAATTTGGTTTGCCTTGTTGTACTTGTATTTTGTGTTTGTCGTTTTATTTAATTATTTATGTAATGTACTGATATAATCGCAGGCAAACCAAATGGAAATAAATTTAAAATCCACACGCGTCTATTCACCTCTATAGTCGTACATGATGATTCTACAACTATATTACATAATATATAATGATTTTTTTATCCTACATTATTATATTTCAATTTATACATTTTTATATAGATTCATACATTATAATTTTAAAATTACACACTTTAAAACTATAGTATATGATATATAGATATACATAATATTGTGGTGGATCTTTACCTATATCAATTTAATATATTCATATACTATTATTTAATATATTCATATATTATTAACTTTAATTTTAATCTTATTGAAATTTAGGATCTCATGGAAATATATTTTAATTAATTTTTTAAATAATTTATGTATTTAATTTTTACGATTTGATTAATTAATTCTAGAGATGATTCATTTAATCTATGAAAAATTTTCATCACCTATTAAGATAAATTAAAAATCATGGATGAATTCTGAAAAAAAAAATCTAACGTCATTAATAAATTTAAATTTCTTAAATATAATATATTTATAGTGAAATTTGAATCTTTATTATTTAAGAAGTCTATCACCATCACACTCGAATCCCGAAGTCATTGAAAGATATTTTAAAATTAATATTTGTATGATACAATCCTCCTCCACGACATCACTTATAATAGAGTTCAAAAAAGAAAAAAAAACGTCAAAATTTATATCAATTATTTTGTCATGCACTTAAATGAACGACCAACTCAAAAAAAATCAAATAAATAAATTGAACCGATTAAATGGCCTCATATTTGTTTTTTTTTATTTGAGGGGGTTTTAATTCTGCCCATGAACTGTATGGGACAAAAGAAGTTCACCGAACTCGCATCACACAAAAATTTATGGTTGAGTTCTGTCATTTCCTCTCCTCCCCTATCTTTTCTTAGTTAGTGGACGAGAATTTAACAAATCAATCTACAAGAGTGAAACAATCACGGCTTTTAGTTTGTGGACGAGAATTTAACAAAGCAATCTAAAATAGTGAAACAACCACGTCTAATTAAAAGTGGTAAATGAATCAAATATTTTTTATATTGGATTCTATAACAATTTGTTTGTTTTTATTTAATACATATAAAATTAATTAATTAAAAAAATATAATATTCATAAATAATATTTATGAATCATATTTACTAATAAAACTATTATTAACCTACTAAAAAAATAAATAAACATTTAAAATAAATAAATAAATTTATATTATCAAATTTAATTACCAACAAACAATCTTAAAATAGAAAAATTTCAATCAAACAAAAGATTAAATTTATTATTCAATGATATCTAAGCGAACTAAGCTCAAGCTAAATTTGAACCAAATTCAAACTCATAAAAAAAATTAAATTAGGCTTAAATAATCATTTTAACAACTTTATTCATTTTAGATTTGATTTGATTTGGCTCGGTTCGATTACCTTATCAAATAAATTTAGACACTATAAAATTTAACTCGACCTGACTCGTTTACCATCTTGTGTGCTATGGGGTTCTCCTTAGCTAGGGTTTCTTCTCGGGGGAGAGGGTGCATGCACCCCCCCCCCCCCCTTCTAGATGCCATCGTACCTCTCTTCTACCACCGCCAACCTCTTGCCCTCTACCTCTCCTCTCTAGCTATCTCTGTTGTTGCTGATCTCATTAGTTGCCTCCTCTCCATCCTCACCAAGGTCATTGCCACCCTCACCGAGCATGCCATCCATAGGGCCTCAACCCCCCCCCCCCCCTTTCCAGCGCATCGGCATCAATTTCCTCATCTCCACCCTCACCATGGTCGTCATTGCCCTCACCAAGCATGCCATCCACAAGGTCATACCCATGCACTAATCGTTCATCTCCTCCGGGCTCTTCTAAATGCCACTGCACACCCCTTCCTTTGGCATTCAAGCCCTACTCGTCGGGGAGTTTTATGCCCAGACAAGAGGCCCTCGTTGTTGACCTCCATGTCGCTCCCCCCCCCCCCCCCACACTACCCAATTGTTAGCGCCATGCAAGCCGATGACGCCACAACCCCTCTTCGGGACCGTTGCATTGCTTCAGTCAACCCCCTCCCTCTTCCGATGCACAACAGCAGCAACAACAATGAGAGAAAGATAGAGAAGCTACCACCTCTATCAATGTCTCTCTCCTTACTCCCAAGCTCTACGACATCATCTCCCTCTTCCGATCTGTCCCCAAACCTAAAGCCAAGTACCAGCAACTCCTCAACTATGACGCCCGACTGTCATCACTCAATCCGACCTTTAAGATTGACACCCACTGTATTCACTGTTGCGTCTCCTAGGTCTGGATCTGGACCTTCGTAGACCCCGATGACCTCACTACCATCCACTTTAAGGCATATTTTGATTACAATATCCAAGGCTCAGCCCCCCCCCCCCCACTCCTACAGTATGCCCAATCCCAATCCAGCGCTACATTCGCCTCTGTTAACCCATCTCTCCATTCGGGCATTTCGATCTCGATCCAACACTCCTCTTCACCTCCGACCTAGCTCTATAATTGGCCCTGCTAACCAAACACCCAAATCATCTCTACTTGGCCTCGCAATTCTAACTCTCTGACTCACCTCCACTTGGTTCTAATGCCCCTTCACAAATCAAACTCTCCCAGGCCAAATATCCAACTACTCATAAGCACGTGGCCTAGCATGACACATGGAACATCATGGTTGAGGTAGTGTGATCGCATGAGATCTCTTACAGTCCCGGATATGAGTGATGTGACCCTCTGATATGACGATGGGACTGTTGAGGCAATCGACCCTAAAATGATTGGAAGATCATGGTTTTGATGTGTGTGTGTGAATATGTTTAAGGTTAGAGTGTTATGTTGTATTTGATATGTGTGATTGAGTTTGCAGGACTTGGAGAATCACACATGGTGAACATATCCGAGGGACGAGAGCAGAGGGAGGAGGACTCCAAGGGCAAGCCGGGAAGTGGACTTCAAGGGCACACGTAAAGGGTGGCATGGAGGCAATCCAAGGGAAGACTTGTGTGTGCATCCGAGGGACGAGAGCCAGAGGAAGATGACTTTAAGGGGCGAGCTAAGGGAGTGAACCTGAAGGCACACGTGAAGGAGAATGTGAAGAATGGTTGTAAGTGAGTGGGCAGTCAACTGGCCAGAGGGCAGTCGACTGCCAAAACTCACAGAAAGTTTACAGCTTCTTACCAGTCGATTGGCCCAGAGGCAGTCGACTGGTAGTCCCCGAAAACTAGCCGTTGGCTAGCAATTAATGCTAGGCCAATCGACTGCCCCAAGGGTAGTCGACTGGTGCGGGGCTGGACAGACTGCGAGTCTGTCCTGTTCTCTTATAAAAGGAGGACTTTTTCGCACGTGAACAGTATGGTTTTGTACTGTAACGAGGTGTTGTTCGTGCTTCGAGTCTTCTCATTGTTGGGAATGAGATGACTATAGAGGGGGGGGTGAATATAGACAATCACTTGCCCCTTGTCAACTTATCACGATTTCTGCAACTCAACTATCAGTAGCACAGCGGAAAGAGTGGAAAACAGAGTATGCAGAAAAAGTAAACGAGAGCGAAACAAACACAACTAGCAAGATCGCTAACAAGGAGGGTTTACAAGGTTCGGGGATAACTTGCCCCTACTCCTTGGCGTGCCCTTGAGGTGGGCGATCCCTTGATCGTCGGCAGATCAAGCCCCGGTCAACACCGGATATGAAGCAACCTCCATCTCGGTGGAGAAACCTCTCCACAGCATGTTTCACACAATGATATATAATGAGCACAATGAAACAACAACAAGAAGGATCTTACTCAAACTCTTAGCAAGGACAAAACACAGCAAGCTTCCCTGAGCTCCACCCAGTGGCGATCTCACGCAGACCCCTGTCTGCTTCGTGTCTTCCCACTATCGGACTTCAAGCTTCTTGTTTTCTCCTTCAAGCGCTCAAGTATGATGATTGCTCCTCTATAGCTTGCTTAGAATGGTTGAAGAACTCAAGAACAGCAAACTTGTAGTAGCAGAACTCAAGAACACAAAGCAGTTTTTCAAACTTAATCGCTTCACCAAAAAACTCTGTGTTTTTATCGCCTTGTCTTCTCTCGCTTCCTTTTGTTTCTCCGCCAAGCGACAAGTGACCACATCTCTGTAGCTCCCAGCTACTCATCTGCCAACGCCAGCCTCTACTGAGCTATCTCTGGACTCACTGAGCTCCTCAGCCAAGCTCCAGTCTCAGCCCCAGTCTTCGGCTCGCCGTTGCAACCTGAGATGTGAAAAGGGACAAACCTGCTCCAAGGAAAGCATGCTTTGACTTCTCCTTGAGTGTTTGAATCCTCCCCTGTCACCTGAAACTCAATCAGAGCATTAGAGCAGAAGATCACACAGCATATCACATACATCAGCAAATCCGATACGATCAGACGCTTTGACCGCGTCTGACAGTGAAATTTGAATTAAAGTGATCAGTCACCGGACCGATCCAGGGTGTGTGAATCGATCACCAGATCGATCCACTGCTTTGCTGGGATTCCCAGCTCTCGCAGCTATACACGCCTGATCGGTCACTAGACCGATCAGGGTGAATCCTGATCGGTCACCAGACCGATCAGATTGGATCCTGATCGGTCACCCAGACCGATCAGACAAGATGAACAGTTACTTTTTAATCAAATCCAAGATCCCTGATCGGTCCCCGGACCGATCCAAGTCTTTGATCAGCAAGGGAACTCACTCACCGTTTGCTCCCTGATCGGTCACCAGACCGATCAGGAGCAAGACAGCAAGGAAGCAGCCTGCTCCCTGATCGGTCACCGGTCCGATCAGGAGCCACACAGTAGATTCCCAATCTCACTGTGCGCTCCCTGATCGGTCACCAGTCCGATCAGACATAGCTGGATCGGTCACCAGACCGATCCACTAAGGAGCAGCGTGCCAATGTCCCTGATCGGTCACCAGACCGATCCAGTGACTCAACCCTAGCCCTCCAATCTAGGAATTCATCCACCTTAGCCCTCCAAGCTAAGGATTTTTCCATCTAACTCTCCAAGTTGGGAATTTGTACCTAACCCTCCAAGTTAGGACTTTTCACCTAGCCCTCCAAGCTAGGACTTTTCACCTAGCCCTCCAAGCTAGGACTTTTCACCCAACTCTTCCGAGTTAGAACATCATCCAACCTAGCCCTCCAAGCTAGGCACCTGACCCTCCAAGCCAGGACTTTTTCACCTAATTCTCCAGGATGAGAATTTGCACCTAACCCTCCAGGTTAGGACTTTTCACCTAGCCCTCCAAGCTAGGACTTTTCACCCAACCTTTCCGAATTAGGACTTTTCCAACACCTAACCTCCCAGGTTAGGATTTTCCACACCTACCCCTTCAGGTCAGGATTTTCCAATACCTAGCCCTCCAGGCTAGGATTTTCCACATCACGCCTAATCCTCGATCAGGACTTAATCATCATAATCATCACACCTAACCTCCCAGGTTAGGATTTTCCAAATCATGTCTAATCCTCGATCAGGACTTAATCATAATCCACCTAACCTCCCAGATTAGGATTTTCCATATCATAATCATCCTCCTAAACTAAAATCGTTGTCAACACCAAAACAACAATCAGGGCCAGACTGCATCAACAATCTCCCCCTTTTTGTTGTTTGACAACCCGATTTTAAGTTTAGGGATTCTCAATCAATATTCCAACTTTAGAATCATATGGGAATCCAGATCCTCCCCCTACAACATAATCATGCTAAACTTAACCAATCCACACTCTCCCCCTTTGTCGAACACCGAAAAGGAGCAGAGGGACTGTTAAGTTTAAACAAAACTCCCCCTCAACCCTAGAGGTATCCCAACTCATCAAGAATGTGATAGTTTGTGGAATTGGCATATGAACACATGTGAAAAATTATAGCAAGACATAGCAATCACATGCATCATATGAGTATCAAAGCATGCCATAATATTCATAAGTATCAAATAGACATGGCAGTGTAAGCATGAATATGACAATCGAACAAGCATGCAGATAACAGGTTCATAATCATCAAGACATCAACAATAGTGGAATAAGCATGGCAGATAAATCAAAGCATGAAAACATCCAAGCAAGTAGCAAAATATGTGTGACTCGAGGTCACAACAACAACGTCAGAGGGCATACACCCAAAAGTCAGACATCATCACTCGACAGCAACATCGTCATCAGAATCATCAATACATATGATATCCCCAGGTGAAGGGCCATTGGGGGATACACCATCAGGAAATGTGTGATGATACCACTCTTCATACCATCGGTCCTGGAACGAGCTCATCTCAGAGACCTCAGATGCTAGAGCATCTAGACGACGATCGAAGGACTGAAACTCGGAGCTGACTTCCTGTTGCCAGAGCTCGGAAACATGTAGTTCGTGCCGCAGCATCCGCTCTATCTCCGCAACCTGCCAGCACAGGTCAGGAGCCTGCTCATCATAATCATCAGTAGAGTGCTCTGTGCCAAGGGCCGCTCTCGGTAACTCTCCCATGGTTCTCCGATCCTTCCACTACAGCCCCCGTGATCCCACAACCACGCCAGACTGAGCCAGCATGCGTTTATCCAGAAGACAATGCTATCGTACCATAGGCACAATGTGACCCTGTGAAATATCGAGGCCTACCGACTCCAGCCAGGTAGTGATGATGTGACCGAATGGCATATAGACTGACTGGGATAACGGCAAACTGTGGGCGATGATAGAAAAATAGACTGAAGCCACTGGGTCAAAATCTAGCTGCTGATGCATCCCATAGAGCATCAAACAGTGGAATGGGTGGATCTTATCAAGATGTTTCGAGGTAGTGGGGAGAAGACAATTGGTGATGATTTTAAATAACACATAGTCAACGGGCGAAAGTTGAAGAGCAGGAAAGTGGGAAAAGCCCGGGTGCGCCACCAGAACCTCTGGCCTGGGATGACCTAGAAAGTACTCATAGATGGAATCGGAAGTCACTCCATTGAAGGAACTGGAAAGGGAGTAGGAAGGAAAAGGGTAGAGGAAGAAATCATTGGTTGACCTGCGACACCCTAGAAAGTAGTGAAAATAGATTGATTGAAATCGAGAATCGATACCGCAACACGGGTTTCAACCCGTGCCCTCTCCACTCACCATGTTATTATAGAACTCAGAAACCAAATCAAGAATTGATCGGTCCTTCAAGTGCAATATGGGTTGAAGATTATAAAAGTCAATACATTGTCGGATTGTTGGACAGTGCTCATAGATAAAAGTTGGGTCTATAGATCGACACGACATGAGGTTAAACTTGTGCCATTGGAAATTGAGAGCAAGACCGACCACTCTGGAAATCGAGTATGTGGGGGAGGTGGAGACCTTGAAGAAGTAGTCTTCCCCCTCGAACTACCCTCGCTCCTCTTTCCTTTAGATGATTTTCTAATAGATTTTGAATGGATATGACCATAGATTGAAGCACAAGAATTGATCATAAAGATGAGACCCAATCAAAAGGTAGATATAAAATGTTTTTGGTCAAGAAATGAGGAAGA